>WAAF01014690.1:589097-682607 GCA_013400475.1 Tricholaema leucomelas
AAAAGAAAAGAAAAGAAAAGAAAAGAAAAGAAAAGAAAAGAAAAGAAAAGAAAAGAAAAGAAAAGAAAAGAAAAGAAAAGAAGAAAAAAGAAAGAAAAAGAAAGGAGAAGAAAGAGAAAGGAAATGGAAAAGAAAAGAAAAAAAGAAAAGAGATGGAAAGGAAAAGGGAAATAGGGAAGGGAAAAGGGAAAAAGGGAAGAGGAAGAGAGAGGGTAAAGAGGAATGGGGAGGGGAAAGGAGGGGAAGGATCTAGAATTCACATGGAATCATTGAATGATGGAATGTCTTGAATCAGAAAGACTCAGAAATCATCTAGGCCCAACATGGGCAAGTTCACTTCCCACTAGACCAAGTTGCTCAAAGCATCTTCCAGTATGGCCATAAACACTTCTAGGGAAGAGGTGTTCTCCACTTCTCTGGGCAACCTGTTCCAGTGTCTCACCACCCTCATGTGTGTCACACTCCCCACGTGTTTCCACCATGAGATGGTCTTTAATAAAGCTATTGTATCATAATTCATCCTCAAAACCTTTGTCTGATGCCACGCACCGGTCAGTGAGTCTTCACTGTCTTTGTGAGGGAACATTTCCTCAGCAGGTGTCTTATTTTGCTCCATGGTATTTAGATGTATTTATTGAGCTCTAGTGGGCTAATGGAAGAGCCATCAGAGGAGAAGGAGGGAGAGATGACTTGAGGTGTAACTAACCATTCAGAAAAGTCCTCCTGTGGCAGTTCTTGCAGGGACTCCTGAAGTTGCAAAGTACCTCATATCTGCTTTACTTTGTTCCTGTGCAAACTGAGTGTTATTTATTTTATCTGACCTGTAGACCTACAGCATCCTCCTTGGAGGATGCACCATGATGGTCTTTTGACCTTTATTACTATTTAACTTCATGAAATCATATTTAGGAGACTTTCTTGTGGCCTTTCAGTACTTAAAGGGGACAACAAGAAAGAAGACAGACTTTATAGCAGGCCTTGTTGTAACAGCACAAGGGGTGATGGGTTTAAACTAAAAGAGGGAGATTTAGACTAGAGAGAAGGCAAAAATAGTTTAAAATGAGGGTGGTGAGACCCTGGTCCAGGTTGCTCAGTGAGGTGGTAGATATCCCATCCCTGGAAACATTCCAGGTCAGGTTGTTTGGGGCTCTGAGCAACCTGATCTAGTTGCAGATGTTCCTCCTTGCTGCAGTGATGACCTTTGAATGTCCCCTCCAACACAAACCAGTCTCTGAGTCTATGATGGTAAAGTTTCAGAACCTAAATAATGACAGAATCCTTTTGTTTGAAAAAGACTTTTAAGCTCATTGAGTCCAATTATTAACCCAGCACTGCCAGATCACCTTTGAACCATGTCCATCAGTACCACATGTACATGGCTTTGAAAGCCCGTCAGGAATGGGGACTCCACCACCTCCCTGAGGAGCCTGTTCCAGGGATTGACAGCCCTTCTGATAAGGGAATTAATCCTCATGTTCAACCAAAACATCTCTTGGTGCAGCTTGAGGCTGCTTCCTTTTGGCTTGCTCCTTGGGACAAGACTGACTCCTACTTCCCTACAGTCTCCTTTCAGGGAGTTGTAATGCATAACTTCAGACCTGCTGCCACATGTGGCTGGTGGAAAGTCCAAGACCACATTTGACTCACATTCAAACTCAGTCACTCACAATTACTTGAATGTGAGCACCCAGCCCTCATTTTCCTGGGTTTAACAGGTTCACTCCACACATGACAACTTGCAGAAGGGCTTTATCAAGGTCTACAGTGTTAGAAGGGTTTGATCCCACCTTGATGAAGCCTTTGCCTGGATTCCTGGGCAGGAACTGTCTGGAAAGCACCGATGCTGCCAAGCCAGGTCTGTGAGGGAGGTGAATCTCCAGCAATCCCTGCTGGGTTGAACACCATCATGATACCTTTAAAAGCAAAGGCATTGTTTCTTCAGAAGGTTTTGATCCCACCTTGATGAAGCCTTTTCCTCGGTTCCTGGGCAGGGAATGTCTGGAAGGCACTGCTGCTGCCACACCAGGTCTTTGAGGGAGGTGAATCTCCAGCAATCCCTGCTGGGTTGAACACCATCATGATACCTTTAAAAGCAAAGGCATTGTTTCTTCAGAAAAGATACCTCTGACCATACACATTCCCTGGAGCCTGAAGGATCTGCAAACATTCAATTTGCTCACAGCATGGAAGCTTATCGTCAGCCTCCTCATTCAGCTTTCCTCCACGGGGAGAATAAATTCTATTTACTTACCTGTTATCAGCAACAAGGAGTTGCTTAAAAAGAGTGAAAACAGAACATGATTGATGAGCTCTTTCTCCAGCTCTTTGAAGAAGCCAAGGTTATTTTTGTCATTCATCATGCCACCTTCACACAAGCCTGGATTCTTTTCAAGGTACCAGTGTGGCTATCATGGTAACAGAGTGGATTGTTCAACAATGTGTTATGCATTAGTAGCTGGGTTGTTGGGGATTTTTTTCCTCCCATCCTCACTGTACCATGCACAGAAGATTTCTAAGGCTACTGTATGCCTTCCAGCTTTTTCTCTCCCATACTTTATTTAGGCAGAGAAACTTGTTGGGTTCTGGATAAATTGCAGTGCCTAGAAATAAACTGCAGTCCTCCTCAGGAGTTCAGATCCCTCTCTCTGCTAGCAGAAAAGAGTTCAAAGTGCAGCCTTTATTTATTGATTTAGAGTCATAAAATCAGGGAAACACAGAATTCTTTTTTTTGAAGATACCTTTAAGATCATTGAGTCCAACCATTCACACAGCACTGCCAGGTCACCACTAAATAGTAGCCCTCTGTAACACTTCTATGTGGCTTTGAAGCATCTCCAGGGATGAGGACTCCACCACGTCCCTGGGCAGCCCCTTCCAGAACTTGGAAACCTTTTCTAGGGGGGAGAATTTTTTTTCTCATGTCCAACTTAAACTTCCCCTGGTGCAACTTCAGGCTATTTCCTCTCATCCTATCACTTGTTACTTGGTTGGGAGAAGAGATGAAGCCCCACTTTGCTGTAACCTCCTTCCAGAGAGTTGTAAAGACTCAGAAGGTCTCACCTCAGCCTCGTTTTCTGGGCTAAAGAAGCCCAGTTTCCTCAGTTGCTCCTCACAAGACCTGTTCTCCAGACTGTTCACCAGCTTTCTTGCCCTTCTCTGGACCTGCTCTAGCACCTTGTTTCCAAAGAAGCTTTTATTATATTCCATTGAATAAAACTACCTTCTGTTTAAACCCATAAAAACATAGAAACATCTATGAAGTCACAGCAATGGACCAGGAGAATCTGTCCTGCTCTTGCTTGAGGAAACCTTAACTTTCAAATGCTGTCCCAACACCACAGTTTCTGAGCAGTTAACACTGAAGATAGAGGTTATAGTGAGGTGGGGGTGTGGGGTGACAGAGGAGAGACTGAGGGAGCTAGGGCTCTTTAGCTTGGAGAAGAGGAGACAGAGGTGACCTCATTCATGTTTATCAGTATGTAAAGATGAGTGCCAGGAGGCTGGAGCCAGGCTCTGATCAGTGATGCCCAATGGCAGGACAAGAAGCAATGGGTGGAAGCTGAGGCATAAAAAGTTTCACTTTAACAGGAGGAGGAATTTTTTTCCCTGTGAGGGTGACAGAACACTGGAAGAGGCTGTCCAAGGGGGTTGTGGAGTCTCCCTCTCTGAAGATATTCAGAACCTGCCTGGATGTGTTCCTGTGCGATCTGGTATAGTTGACTGATCCTGCTCTGGCAGAGGGGTTGGACTGGATGAGCTTTTGAGGTTCCTTCCAGCCCCTGACATTCTGTGATTCTGTGTGACAAAACAAGAGGAAATAGCCTGAAATTGTGCCNCATTCAGCTTTCCTCCACGGGGAGAATAAATTCTATTTACTTACCTGTTATCAGCAACAAGGAGTTGCTTAAAAAGAGTGAAAACAGAACATGATTGATGAGCTCTTTCTCCAGCTCTTTGAAGAAGCCAAGGTTATTTTTGTCATTCATCATGCCACCTTCACACAAGCCTGGATTCTTTTCAAGGTACCAGTGTGGCTATCATGGTAACAGAGTGGATTGTTCAACAATGTGTTATGCATTAGTAGCTGGGTTGTTGGGGATTTTTTTCCTCCCATCCTCACTGTACCATGCACAGAAGATTTCTAAGGCTACTGTATGCCTTCCAGCTTTTTCTCTCCCATACTTTATTTAGGCAGAGAAACTTGTTGGGTTCTGGATAAATTGCAGTGCCTAGAAATAAACTGCAGTCCTCCTCAGGAGTTCAGATCCCTCTCTCTGCTAGCAGAAAAGAGTTCAAAGTGCAGCCTTTATTTATTGATTTAGAGTCATAAAATCAGGGAAACACAGAATTATTTTTTTTGAAGATACCTTTAAGATCATTGAGTCCAACCATTCACACAGCACTGCCAGGTCACCACTAAATAGTAGCCCTCTGTAACACTTCTATGTGGCTTTGAAGCATCTCCAGGGATGAGGACTCCACCACGTCCCTGGGCAGCCCCTTCCAGAACTTGGAAACCTTTTCTAGGGGGGAGAATTTTTTTTCTCATGTCCAACTTAAACTTCCCCTGGTGCAACTTCAGGCTATTTCCTCTCATCCTATCACTTGTTACTTGGTTGGGAGAAGAGATGAAGCCCCACTTTGCTGTAACCTCCTTCCAGAGAGTTGTAAAGACTCAGAAGGTCTCACCTCAGCCTCGTTTTCTGGGCTAAAGAAGCCCAGTTTCCTCAGTTGCTCCTCACAAGACCTGTTCTCCAGACTGTTCACCAGCTTTCTTGCCCTTCTCTGGACCTGCTCTAGCACCTTGTTTCCAAAGAAGCTTTTATTATATTCCATTGAATAAAACTACCTTCTGTTTAAACCCATAAAAACATAGAAACATCTATGAAGTCACAGCAATGGACCAGGAGAATCTGTCCTGCTCTTGCTTGAGGAAACCTTAACTTTCAAATGCTGTCCCAACACCACAGTTTCTGAGCAGTTAACACTGAAGATAGAGGTTATAGTGAGGTGGGGGTGTGGGGTGACAGAGGAGAGACTGAGGGAGCTAGGGCTCTTTAGCTTGGAGAAGAGGAGACAGAGGTGACCTCATTCATGTTTATCAGTATGTAAAGATGAGTGCCAGGAGGCTGGAGCCAGGCTCTGATCAGTGATGCCCAATGGCAGGACAAGAAGCAATGGGTGGAAGCTGAGGCATAAAAAGTTTCACTTTAACAGGAGGAGGAATTTTTTTCCCTGTGAGGGTGACAGAACACTGGAAGAGGCTGTCCAAGGGGGTTGTGGAGTCTCCCTCTCTGAAGATATTCAGAACCTGCCTGGATGTGTTCCTGTGCGATCTGGTATAGTTGACTGATCCTGCTCTGGCAGAGGGGTTGGACTGGATGAGCTTTTGAGGTTCCTTCCAGCCCCTGACATTCTGTGATTCTGTGTGACAAAACAAGAGGAAATAGCCTGAAATTGTGCCAGGGAAGGTTTAAGGTGGATGTTATGAAAAAAGAATCTTTCCTGAAAGAGTGGTCAGGCATTGAAACAGGATGTCCAGGGAGGTGGTGGAGTCACCATCCCTGCAGGTGGTCAAGAAATGTGTGGACATGGCACTTTGGGACATAGTTTAATGGCCGTGGTGCTCATAGGGTGATGGTTGGGCTTGATGATCTTGGAGGTCTTTTCCAATCAAACCAGTTCTACGAGTCTTTGATTCTGTGCTATGATATGTTGGTGCTATGAGCAACAGTAGAGCAGGGACAGTGGGACAGGAGCACAATGATTGACATTTTTCATGTTATTTATAGCAGTGATTCTGGTTCTGAGTCACACAGGCTGAGAAACATCAGTGAAATAATCACTGGGGTTTTGGGTTGTTTTCTCTAAACAGATGTGACCAGGGACCTCTCCTACAGCTGCTGCTGTGCTTGTTTTTGAGCCCAGGAAGCAAACACCACAACAATTAGAGGCCTCTCCTGGGCTGGAGACCTTAGAGATCATCTAATCCAACCTCCCTGCCATGGGTGGGAATGCCTCTCAACAAGACCAGGTTAATCATGGCCCCATCCAACCTGTCCTTGAACATCTCCAGGGAGGGTCCATCTACAGTCTTTCTGGACAATCCATTCCAGAGTCTTGCCACTCTTGTAGTGAAGAATTTCTTCCAAAGATCCACTCTAAACCTTCCTCTCCAGCCTTCCTGTAGGTTCCTTTCAGGTATTTAAAGGCAGCTGTAAGGTCCCCCCAGAGTCTTTTCTCCTCTCCAGGCTGAACGATCCCAGTTCCCTTAGCCTATCCTCATAGCAGAGGTGCTCCAGCCCTAGATCATCTTTGTGGATCTCCTCTGGACTTGTTCCAACAGATCTATCTCCCTCTTATGGTGGAAACACCAGAACTGGACACAGTATTTGAGGTGGAGTCTCACAAGAGCAGAGTAAAGGGGGAGAATTAGCTCTCTTGATGTGCTGGCCACAATCCTCCTGGTGTGTCCCAGGTTACAGTTTGCCTTCTGGGCTGCATGATCTCACTGCTGGATCATGTTGAGCTTCTCATCTATCAACACCCCCAAGTCCTTCTTGTCATGGCTGCTCTCAGCTCACTCTGTACCCAGTTTATATTTGTGCTTGGGATTGGCCTGACTCAGGTGTAGGACCTTGCACTTTGACTTGTTGAACCTCATGCAGTTTGCCCATTTCTCAAGCCTGCCAAGGTGCCTTTGGATGGGATCTCTTCCCTTCAGTGAGTCCACCACACAGCTGAGTGTGCACCTGCTGAGAGTGCACTCGATGTCACTGTCCATGTTGCTGACAAAGATGTTGAACAGCACTGGCCCCAGAACAGACCCCTGAGGAACTCTTGTCACTGGTCTGCACATGGACATTGAGCCATTAGCCACAACTCTTTGAGTGCAACTTTCTAGCCAGTTCCTTATCCACCAAGCTGCCCATTCATGAAATCCATATCTCTCCATCTTAGAGACAAGGATGTCTGTGTGGGACGGTGTCAAATGCCTTGCACAAGTCCTGGTAAGTGACATCAATTGCTTTTCCTATGTCAACCTGCTGTAGCTCTGCCATAGAAAGCCACCAGACTAGTCAGGCATGATTTGCCCTTAGTGAAGCCATGTTGCCTGTCACCAATCACCTCAATAGTTTTCATGTGCCTTAGTACAGCTACCAGAAAGATCTGGAGTAAAGTGGGTGTGAACTCAGACTTGGAGGTTAATGGTGTAAGTTCACTCCAGTCACTGTCAGTGCCATCAATGCTGTAACAAAAGGCTTAGAGACTTTGTCTTCTTGAGCTTCTTTTCATACATCCTGAGATCTTCTTGAAGGGTAGCTTGAATTGAGGGAGCAGATTTCAACTGGTGTCTAATTTGGTGCCAAGATAACATGTGTCCCTGCCTATCATCAAGACAGGGAGCTGAGTGCTGCTGAGCTGACTCTTCAGAGACATGCACAAGTTTGGTAATTTGCTCAACTTGGTGCCTAAAAATTACTCCCAAATGAAGTGAGTGAGCCTGTTTCTGAACCTCATTCCTCACTTTCTTTAATGTCTTGCTGGGAGAGGAAAGGTAACTCCAGAGATCATCTAGTCCAATCCCACTGCTAAAGCAGGGTCACCCACAGTATGCTGCCCACAATCACAATGTTCAGGTGGGTTTGGAGTCTTTCCAGAGGAGGAGATTCCACAGCCTCTCTGGGCAGCCTACTCCAGGGCCCCCTCACCCTCACAGCAAAGCAGTTTCTCCTCATGTCAAGATAGAACCTCCTGGGTTTCAGTTTGTGCCCACTGCACCTTGTCCTCTTGCTGGGCAGCACTGAAGAGTCTTGCTCCATCCTCTTGCCTGCAGTCCTCTGTCTCTCACTGAGCATTGAGCAGATCCTCTCTCAGGCTGCTCTTCTCTGGGATAAGTAGCCCTAGGTCTCTCTCTTCCTCACAGAGGTGCTTCAGGCCCCTCAACATCTCAACATCTTTGCACCCTAACTGGACTCTTTCCAGTAGTTTGCTGTCTCTCTTGAACTGGATAGCCCAGACTGGGTCCAGCACTACAGATGTGGCCTGGGCAGGGAGCTGATCATCCTTGAAATAGTGTTTATAGAAGGATGGGCTCTGTTGCCTGTGCATAATGTACTAGTAGAAAGCAAAACTTGGCTGTTGCTGTCAATGCAATGCCTAGGACAAAGTTCTGTATCATAACAAGGATATTAATCCACTCTAGGAAACACTTTGTTGTCTTCAACTAATCTGCAGGATGACTGTAGTGAGGTGGGTGCTGGTCTCATGTCCCTAGTATCGAGTGACAGGACAATAGGAAATGGCCTCAAGTTGTACCAGGGGAGGTTTAGGTTGGATATTAGGAAAAACATCTCTTTACTGAAAGAGTGGCCAAGCATTGGAACAGGCTGCCCAGGGAGGTGATGGAGGTGTTAAGAAAATCTAGACATGGAAGTCTGGGACGTGATTTAATGGCCATGGTGGCGTTAGGTTGATGGCTGGACTTGATGATCTTAGGAGTCTTTTCCAAGCAAAAGAATTTCATGATTCCACATCAGTTCAGATTTTTGATCATCATGTTCAAAGGCTGGAGTGACTGAAAGATTTTTCACCATTTAATATAGCAATGGATGTAATCTTCCAGAAGGAATTTTACTCTCCCACAGCCTTGTTTTGAATCTTTTCTCAAAGGAAATGAGCTTATATAGTGCTAAAATATCTTGAGCAGATTCTGACACTTTAAAGCATCTGTGGGCTCAGCTCAGTGTGGCCAAACAAATGTTTTCAGCAGCCTGAGAGGGGATCTTCTCAATGCTCAGCAAGAGCTAAAGGGTTGAGGGCAAGAGGACAGGACCAGACTCTTTCCAATAGTAAGAAAAGGGGCAACGGGCACAAAGTGGAACCCAGGAGGTTCCATCTGAACATGAGGAGATATGAGGCACAGATACAGGCTGGGTGGTGAATGGCTGGAGAGCAGCCCTGAGGAGAAGGACCTGGGGGTCTGGGTTGACAAAAAGCTCAACATGAGCCAGCAGTGTGCACATGCAGCCCAGACAGCAACCCTGTGCTGGGCTGCATCAAGAGAAGTGTGGCCAGCAGGGCAAGGGAGGGGATTCTCCCCCTTTACTCTGCTCTCGTCAGACCCCACCTGGAGTACTGTGTGCAGTTCTGGAGCCCCCAATACAAGAAGGACATGGAACTGCTGGAGCGGGTCCAGAGGAGAGCCACGAAGATGATCAGAGGGCTGGAGCACCTCTGCTATGAGGACAGGCTGAGAGAGTTGGGGCTCTTCAGCCTGGAGAGGAGAAGGCTTCGAGGAGACCTTATAGTGGCTTTCCAGTATCTGAAGGGAGCCTACAGGAAAGCTGGGGAGGGACTATTTACACGGTCTAGTAATGTTAGGACGAGGGGGAATGGGTTTAAGCTGGAAGAGGGGAGATTCAGGCAGGATGTTAGGAGGAAGTTCTTTACAGTGAGGGTGGTAAGACACTGGAACAGGTTGCCCAGGGAGGTTGTGGATGCTTCCTCCCTGGAGGTGTTTAAAGCCAGGCTGGATGAGGCCTTGAGCAGCCTGCTCTAGTGGGAGATGTCCTTGCCTATGGCAGGGGGTTGGAGCTGGATGATCCTTGAGGTCCCTTCCAACCTAAACCATTCTATGATTCTTTGCAGTGAGGGTGCTGGAGCCCTGGAGCAGGCTGCCCAGACTGGACATGAGGAGGAAGTTCTTCACCATGAGAGTGGTGAGACCCTGGAATGGGTTGCCCAGGGAGGTAGTTGAGGCCCCATCTCTGGAGGTGTTTAAGGCCAGGCTGGCTGAGGCTCTGGGCAGCCTGATCTAGGGTAGGGTATCCCTGCCCATGGCAGGTGGTTGGAACTAGATGATCCTTGTTGTCCATTCCAACCCTGACTGATTCTATGATTCTGTAATTCTATGATTCTAAGATAGGTTGTGGAGTCTCCTCTGGAGAGATTGCAAACCTCCCTGGACATTGTGATCTTGGCCCACCTGCTGTGGGTGTCCCTGCTTTAGCAGAGGGGTTGTACTCCAAAGGTCCTTCCCAGCCTCCACCATACTGATGTTCAGTGAGGATCATAGCTCTTTAGAGACAGACCTAATTCTCCCCAAATCCAGCAGAAAAAATGCTCTGAGACACTTCTGCTGCACACTCTGACTGTCACCCTTCAACCTGTCCCATGGCAACAACCACCATCGTTCATGTTCAACGTGTGTCCTTGCAGCAATTTCATCATCTATTACCAGACTACCTCTGCGGAGCCAAAGGGACACATGAATACAATTTCTTTTTCCACCAAGCACTTGCTGCCTTCTCCAAAAGCTTAACCCACCTTCCTAAACTCTACAAACGTTATTTCACTGTTACTGGCACTCCTTTCAGACCATGAAAGGACCTGAGTTTTCATCTCTCTATCTATCTAATAGATATTTTTAATACTGAAAGGAACAGACTAATTTAATAAGCTCCACACAGAGAAAAGATGTTTCAAAACTAACCTTTCCAAAGCTTGCTCTTCAAGTTACAAGGAGGCAAAGGAAAATGGTGTGTCACAAAGAAGAAGTTAGTGTTAAATGCTGTTGTATTTCCTGGCCTGTTATTAAATCTGGGGAGTCTCTATCCCAAAGTGTGGCTAAAGCCTGCTGCAGGTTTCGACTGGACACCTGGAGGTGTTTAAAGGTTTAGATGTCGTGCTTGAGGACATGGATTAGAGGTGAAGATTGTAGAGTAGGGCCAATGGTTGGACTTGATGATCCCAGGGGTCTTTTCCAACCTGAATGACTCTGTGATTCCATGATTCTCTGTGAAGGTTCCCAACACACCTGAGCATCTCTGTGGTTCTAACTGCAGCAGCTGATAAACCAGCATATCATTTATGACCTCAAATTGAACCTCAAGAGGTTTGGCTTAGATATTAGGGAAAAAAATATTTCCTGAAGGAGTTGGTCAGAACTTGTAACAGGCTGCCCAGGCAGCTGATGGAGTCATTCCTGGGGGAGTTAAAAAAATGTAGACATGATACTTTAGGACAAGGTTTAGTCACATTCATATTCTTGTTTACATATTAGGCAACCAGCAGCAGAGCAAGGGGACACAGCCTCAAGTTGTGCCAGGGGAGGTCTAAGCTGGATGTTAGGAGGAAGTACTTCGCAGAGAGAGTGACTTGCTGTTGGAATGGGCTGCCCAGGGAGGTGGTGGAGTTGCCATCCCTGGAGGTGTTTGAGAAAATACTGGATGAGGCACTTAGTGCCATGCTCTAGTTGATTGGCTAGGGCTGGGTGCTAAGTTGGACTGGATGATCTTGGAAGCCTCTTCCAACCTGCCTGATTCTATGATTCTGTTATAAATGAAGTGTAAAATATTATGGTAATGCCTTAGTGCTGGTCATAGTGGTGTGGGGTAGATGGTTAGACTTGATGATCTTAGAAGTCTTTTCCAACCTCAGTGATTCTTTGATTGTGGGAACCACCTCCAGGTGAGTGAGCCAGCAAGGGTTCAGGGCCAGGTGCATTACAGGTACCTCTATTCAGCAGTTGCAGGTCCCATGAGATGGTTCACCGAAGGCTGTGTCACAGAAGCAAAGAGTCATAGCACTTTTGTGTCATCAAGTCTAACCATTAGCAAAGTACTGCCAGGTCACCACTAAACCATGTCACTCAGCACCACTTCTACATGGCTTTGAAACCCTTCCAGGGATGAAGATTCCACTACTTCCCTGGACAGCCTGCCCCAGGGTTTGACTCTTAAGGGACTGGGACATCCACCTAGTGCAACCTTGCAGCAGCCATTCTGGTGACAAAATAGAGCAGTAAGCTGGGTCCTCTGGCCAGGGGAGACCGTGGGGCACTGCTTTGGACCAGGATGCTCCCATTAAATACTCCAGCCTCTGAAGCAGTAAAAATGTTGCAGCTCTGTGGGGCATTATAGCTTTAAGTTGGGACAGGATAGATTTAGACTGGATATTAGGAAGAAATTCTTTACAGTGAGAGTGGTGAGACACTGAACAGGTTATAGAGGGATGTTGTGGATGCCCCTCTCTGAAAGTGTTCAAGGATTAAGTTTGACAGTGCCTTGAGCAACCTGGTCTAGTAGAAGGTGTCTCTGCTCATGGCATGGGGGTTGGAACTAGATAATTTTTAAGTTTCTTTCAAACTAAGACCATCCTATGGTCACAATCCTGCTCATGCCAAGGTGTGCCTACTCATGAAGCCTACCCTGTATTTTCCTGGTGAGGAGGTAATTTAGGATCTAGATGCTGCAATAGCTGCTTCCAGATTTGGTAACATCTCTGAACATGTTTAACTGGTGCTGCTTTGCCCCCTGGAAGTGAATTTGGCTCTGTCTGCAGGCTTTTGGGTTTCATAGTTCAGGAAATTGCTTCACACAGCAAAATACTAAGGAACTCCTCAAGATGCTATCATTAGATAGCTCTATAGATTAGAGAGATAATAGCACACAGCATTAGCTGGTACTTAGAAGGAAAAGAAATAAATCATAAATCAGCAGTTCAGCTGACAGCTCTGCTGCGAGCCTCTAGAGAATCCAGCTTGTGAAAATGTGTTGGAGAATCTCTTGAACATCAGGCTGGTCAGACTGACCAGAATAATAACTCTGTTCTAAATACAGCTCAGGAAACGAGGATTTAGCTCTTGACAGAACAGTCCTGTCAAGGCTGAAACCTGCTTTTTCCTCCCATCCTTTGAGTTGAGTATTTGGGTGTTGCTAACCCTCAAACTGACAGCAGCAAACGATCGTCATGAGAAGTGGAAATGGTGTCTCAGAGTAGCTGCCTGTCAAAGGCTTCTGCTGCAGAGTCATTCAAGTTGGAAAAGATCTCTAAGATAACCAAGCCCAACCACCAACCCATTGATGCCTGCTAAACTGTGTCCTGAAGTGCCACGCTGATATGTTTTTGTTTTAGCACCTCAGGGATGTTGACTTTAGCACATCCATGGGCAGCTTCCTCCAATGTCTGACCTCACCACCATGGGCAAGGCCATATCTAGAGTGCTGTGACCAGTTCTGGGCTACCCAGTACAAGGGAGATATGGACATACTATAGAGGGTCCAGCAAAGGGTCACAACTAGAATTATTTATTTCATGAATAGAATTATTTTTATTAGAAAAGACCCTTAAGATCACTAAGTCCAACCATTAACCCAGCACTTGCAGGTCACCACTGAACCTTGTCTCTCATCACCACATATACATGGCTTTTCAGTCCCTTCAGACATGGGGACTCCACCACTGCCCTGGACAGACTAGTGGCAGGACTTGACAAGCCTATCAAGGCAGAAATTGTTCCTCATGTCCAACTTAAACTTACCCTGGCCAACTTGAGGCTATTTCTTCTTGTTTCATCACTTGATCCTTGAGGGGAAGAGACCAACCCCTACTTGGCTCCAACCTCCATTCAGGGAGTTTGTAGCAAGCCAGAAGTTCTCCCCTCAGCCTCCTTTTCTTCAGACTCAGCCAGTCCTCTCAAGACTTAGTCCAACTTCACTGCCCATCTCTGGATCTGCTCCAGCACTTCAATGTCCTTCTTGGAGTGAGAGGCCCAAAACTGAACCCAGTATTTGAGATTTGGCCTCCCCAGTTCTGAGTATAATATAATAGAATATAATAGAATCAACCAGGTTGGAAGAGACCTCCAAGATCATCCAGTCCAACCTATCACCCAGCCCTATCCAGTCACTAGAGCATGGCACTAAGTGCCTCATCCAGTCTTTTCTTGAACACCTCTGGAGGATAATCTCTGCCCTCAGCCTGTGCTACAATTACAAAGGATTTGTACTAAGATACCAAAGAGATTTTTTGTTTAAAGCAATAACTGAGACGTTTTGCTAAATCTGGATTTTGAAACTATTGTTTATTTTTAAGGGAGAAATACACATTTGTGATCTCAGTAGAAGTATTTGCTGATGAATCAGACATTCTCACATCATACATGTTCTGCATGTCACATTAGTCCTCCTCTCACAGAACCTGCAGATTTTCTTCTGGTGCTTCTTTCGTTAAGTTCTGACACCCACAGACTAAGCAAAGACTTCCTTAAGTTGCAAATAAAACAATTTAGAGATTTAATGGACTGTCACTTGAAAGGAAAATTATCTACATGCCATTTTCCACTGTAACCATTCAAGTTCCATCTCTTCATTGAGTCATAGAATCGGTAAGGCTGGAAAAGACCTCTAAGATCAGATCCAACCACCAACCCAATGCTACCATGA
Organism: Tricholaema leucomelas; assembly: GCA_013400475.1. Classification (NCBI taxonomy): domain Eukaryota; kingdom Metazoa; phylum Chordata; class Aves; order Piciformes; family Lybiidae; genus Tricholaema lacrymosa; species Tricholaema leucomelas. Next base: position 603,326 of record WAAF01014690.1, read on the forward strand.
CCAGCACTAAGCCATTACCATAACCTTTTGCCCTCCACTTATATTACATTAATAAGAATGTGGGTAAGGTGTGAATTTAACCTGCCAGGATTTAAAGCCAGGTAAATTCTATTAAAAAGCCCTGATAGAGATCATTTGGTTCCATCCTCCTCTGTTGTGTTTAGCTGGCTCTGATCAGTGACCATTCTGTTTGCACAGGAGCTTAGGTCCAGAGAATCACAGAATGGTTTGGGTTAGAAGAGATTTGCAAGATCATCTTAGTTCCAAAATGTTGTCTAGTTCCAACTACCCTGCCATGGGCAGGGACACATTCTACTAGACCATGTTGGTCAAAGCTCCATCTGGCCTGGCTTAGACATGGATTGGAGACTCCACAATTTCTCTGGACAAGCTGTTCTAGTTTGAAGGGGCCAAAAAGATCATCTAGTTCCATAAAGATCATCCAGTTCTAACCCCCCTGCAGGGACACCTCCTAGTAGACCAGGATGCTTAATGTTTCATCCAAACTGCCTTTGAACATGTGTTGAAGTCTCCACGACTTTTCTGGGCAACCTGTTCCAGTGCCTCACCACCCTCACGGAGAATTACTGATAAATTGTCAATAAAAAGAATGAAACCAGCAGGAATTTGAGTTCTTTGCATGTAAAGGGGATGGCCATTTGTCATCTACTTAAAATCCCTGCTAGCAACATGAGAAATAATTTTCTTTTTATTGTTGCAAGTGGTGCATGAGAAGCTGTGGAGGAAATTTCTGTGTTTACCTTTTTTTTTTCCCCCCTTCCCCTTCAGAAATCAAATGAGATGTGTGAAATTTCACAGGAGAATGTTAAAGCTTCATTGTAAATTCAGGGTATTTTTAGAGATGAGCTATCTGCTTTAAATACTTTCTAATTTGGATCTGAGCAAACAAAATCTGCTAGCAGAGATAAATACCTCTGTAGGGTGGAGGAGATGTTGGCTGGGATGTATTGCAATCATCCGTATTAAAAGCCTCTCTTTAATAAAATGATGGAAATCTGGGTGGTGCTTTGTCAACACATCACAGAACATCATCTTTGGGACTCAAATTTTCACTTAGTTGTCACAGATCAGAATAAAATATTCCTCCCTTGGGAAGTGGGTGAATTTGAGCATGGATTTTACATGTTATGACCATTTTCCACCACAAAATGCACGGTGGTATAGAATCATAGAATCAGGCAGGTTGGAAGAGACCTCCAAGATCATCCAGTCCAACCTGTCATCCAGCCCTATCCAGTCAACTAGACCACGGCACTAAGTGCCTCATCCAGGCTTTTCTTGAACACCTCCAGGGATAGTGACTCCACCACCTCCCTGGGCAGCCCATTCCAATGGCAAATGACTAGAGGTTCTAAGCAAGGGCTGAGACAGGATGCTCCATGCAGAATCATAGAATGCTTCGAGTTGGAAGGCTCCTTAAAGATCATCTAATTCCAACACTGCTGTCATGGGCAGGGACACCTCCTACTAGATCAGATTGCTAAAAGTCCCATCTAACCTGCCCTTCAAGGGATAGGGCATCCACAAGCTCTCTGGGCAACCTGTGCCAGTGTCTTACCACCTTCATGGGGAAGAATTTCTTTGAATCATGGAATCATTTAAGTTGGAAAAGACCTTTAGGACTGAGTCCAACTTTTCTGCCTAAAGTGTAATCTAAATCTCCTTCTTTTAGCCTAAATGCATCAAGCCTTGTCCTGTCACAACAGGCCCTGCTCAAAACTGTCCCCATTTTTCTGATTGGCCCCTGAAAAGCCACTGTAAGGTCTCTCTGGAGCCTTCTCCAGGCTGAACAACCCCAACTCTCCTCACATTCGAGAGCTTCTAGCTCCCTGATCGTTGCTGTGGCCTCCTCTGGCCACCCTTCAACAGGTCCACATCTTTCCTGTGCTGAGGACTCCACAGCTGGACCCAGCAATGCAGGTGGGGTCTCAGCAGAGCAGAGCAGAGCAGAGCAGAGCAGAGCAGAGCAGAGCAGAGGGGCAATTTAAAACCATTGTCTTTTCTCCAGTCATCTCTGTAGCCCCTCATCAGGTACTGGAAAGCTACAAGCTCTCCTCAGAGCCTTCTCTTCTCCAGGCTGAAGGCCATAACTCTCTCAGCCTGTCCTTGTAAGAGAGGTGCTGTAGGTCTCTAATCATCTTTGTGGCCTTTCTCTGGACCCTCTCTAACAGATCCATGTCCTCACCCAGGGGAAAACAGCCTTCCTGCAGCAGGACTTGCCTGCTCTCAGCTGTGTTCTGCAGCTGAGAAAAAGGAGCCAGCTTCCTTAAGACCTCCCCTTCTGGTTCAGTGAATCTTGCCCTGCTGTGAGTCACCTCAGATGCCTCTGAAGCACCTAGCTTCTTATAAGGTCAGAGTCCAGAGTCCAGCCTTTGCTCCTGCAGTAATCCTTTCTTCAGGCTGCTGGAAGCAGCTCTTTGCTTAGTAAATGCCTTTAAATCATCTCTGTCAGTCCTTGGATTTCATTGTGGTCAGCAGATGTCTAGAATGAAGAATTGCAGTATCCAACTTGTAAGCACCTGAGGCTTTTATTAGCTGTGGACCTAAGTGCCTAATTCCAGGGTTTAATCATTAGATAGGTCTTCCTGCTCCAGATCAAACTTCAAAGTCAGCTCTAGGTCCAGTTAATATTGGTAGTTTAATAAATGCTCCCTCATACCAAACCATGGAAGGTCAAAAGGTCACCCACCAGCCTGCTTGCCTTTTGCTCCTTTGGAGGTGATTGGTTTCTGATAAAAAGCAGAGTCAAGAAATATTTTAAACAGTAGTTAAGAAAAAAAAAAAAAAAAGAGAAGGAAATTACAGGATGTCACAAAAACTGAATGGAACTTGAGTTTCATTCACAACTGAGACATCTCATTCATCTCAAGCTCTGTGGTAGCAACACTGAGACTGTGTAGGGTGAAAAGTGCCATTTCCTTCACATTTTATGTATTTTACTTGCTTTTTAAAAACCATCTTTTTAATAGCCCTCTTCTATATTTTGGGGAGGAATGCCACAACTTGGAGATAGTGACATATAGTGCAGACCCTTTCTACTATGTGAGTTTGGGGCTGAAGGAGGTGCTGTGTTTTTTGTACAAGAGCCATGCAGAAGCTGGGTTGGCACAATCCCAAGCACAGCTCCAGGCTGGGTGGGGAATGGCTGAGAGCAGCCCTGAGGAAAAGGCCCTGGGAGTCTGGGCTGATGGAAAGCTCAACAGGAGGCTGCAGTGTGAGTGCAGCCCAGACAGCAACCCTGTGCTGGGCTGCAGCAAGAGCAGCGTGGCCAGCAGGGCAAGGGAGGGGATTCTGCCCCTTGGCTCTGCTCTCCTCAGACCCCCACTCTGCTCACTGTCAAACCCCAGTGTGCAGTTCTGGAGCCCCCAACACAAAAAGGACATGGAACTGTTGGAGCAAGCCCAGAGGAGGCCACAAAGATGCTCAGAGGACTGCAGCAGCTCTGCTGTGAGGACAGGCTATGACAGATGGGGCTCTGCAGCCTGGAGAAGAGAAAGCTTTGAGGAGACCTTATGGTGGCCTTCCAGTATCTGAAGTGGGCTACAGGAAGGCTGGGGAGGGACTATTTACAAGGTCCTGTACAGACAGGATGAGGAGTAATGGGTTTAAACTGGCAGAGGGGAGACTTAAACTAGATGTTAGGAAGAAGTTCTTTCCAGTGAGGGTGGTGAGACACTGGCACAGGTTGCCCAGGGAGGTTGTGGCTGCTCCTTCCCTGGAGGTGTTCAAGGCCAGGTTGGATGAGGCTTTGAGCAACCTGCTCTAGTGGGAGGTGTCCCTGCCTATGACGGGGGGTTGGAACTGGATGAGCTTTGAGGTTCCTTCCAACCTAAACCATTCTATGATTCTGTAAACTGAGCACTCATCCTCTTTTCACAAATGTCCAAACCAAAGATAAGGGAATGCTACTCATTCAACAAGGCCAAGTTCCAGGTCCTGCACCCCTGGCATGAAAACAACCCCTGGCAATGCTTCATACTTGGAGACAGGAAGGTTGGGGAGGGACTATTTACAAGGTCTAGTAGTGTCAGGACAAGGGAGAATAGGTTTAAACTGGCAGAGGGGAGATTTAGACTGGATGTTAGGAGGAAGTTCTTTACAGTGAGGGTGGTGAGACACTGGCACAGGTTGCCAAGGGAGGTTGTGGATGCTTCCTCCCTGGAGGCATTTAAGGCCAGGCTGGATGAGACCTTGAGCAACCTGCTCTAGTGGGAGGTGTCCCTGCCTATGGCGGGGGTTTGGAGCTGGATGATCCTTGAGGTCTCTTCCAACCTAAACCATTCTATGATTCTATGATTCTATAAGAGTGGCTGGAAACTACCCAGTGGAAAAGGACCTGGGGGTGTTGATAAACAGCTGGCTAAGGATGAGACAGTGTATGCCCAGAGGGCCACCAGCATCCTGACTTGGGCCAGAAATTGTGTGGCCAGCAGGACCAGGCAAGGAACCTTCCATCTCTACTCAGTACTGGTGAGGCTACGTCCCAAACACTGGGTGGAGTTTTGGGGCCCTTAACTGCAAGGAGGACATTGAGGTGCTGGAGTGTGTCCAAAGAAGGACAACGAAGCTGGCAAAGGGTCTGGAGAACAGGTCTGGTAAGGAGCAGCTGAGGGAACTGAGGTTGTTCAGGCTAGAGAAAAGGAGGCTGAGGGAACATTCTTCCTGTCTAACTCCATGAAATGAGGCTGGAAGCAGGTGGGGATTAGTCTCTTCTCCCAAGGACAAGTGACAGAACAAGAGGAAATGGCCTCTAGTTGCACCAGGGGAGGTTTGAACTAGACATGAGGAACTATTTCTTCCCTCAAAGGGTTGTCAAGGCCTGGAACAGACTATCCAGGGCAATGTTAGAGTCTCCATCTCTGAAGAGGTTTCAAAACTGTGTAGATGTGGTGCGGAAGGATGTGGCTTTGTGCTGATCTGACAGTGCTGTGTTAATGGTTGGACTTGATGATCTGAAAGTTCTCTTCCTACCAAAACAATTCACTGCTTCTACTGTAGGACAAAGCACTCAGGAAAACTTCAACCACCTGATAAACAAAGATGCAATTTTTAAGAGAGATCTGAAGTGACCAAATAGTGTTGGAAAAGCTCCTTCCTTACTGAGTTCAATCTTTGGCCCTTGGCAGCCAAAATTCCTCACAATAGGAGAGAGGTTTGCCAAGAAATTTTAGATTAGAACTCTACACTTATTCTAAGCTTTGAAATGTGTTTTGCAACCCATGGAGGGGAAAAAAAAATATAAAGGAATAAAAAAAAAAAGGAAGAAATTAAACCTGTGAGTCAGAACCATCCCTAGAAGGTGTAAATTAAAGGGTTAGAAGACATCTCACTTTTAAATATTATTCACATTCAAAAGAGAGAAGCAGCCCCTTGATGTTGCACTGACTTTGTGATTTAGAGCTCAGTAATTAAAAGCAGCTATTTTTAAAGAGGATGTTTGTTCATCTAAGATGCTGTTCCTTCCCATTCCATCCCAGGCAAGCACTTTTAGAATGTTGCTTATAGAAAGAGCCTCAAAAGAACCAGCTTTAAACAAACAAAAAAACCCTCTATAAATATTTATCTACTGGATTTGAGAGGTGATGGATTTAAAAAGCTTAAGAAGACACCAGTAGAGTCCACCAAGTTTGTGTCACTGCAACTGATGGGCACCAAGGCTGTGAGGGGGCTGGAGCACAGCCCTGTGAGGAGAGGCTGAGGGAGCTGGGGGTGTTCAGCCTGGAGAAGAGGAGGCTCAGGGGGGATCTCATTGCTCTCTACAACTATTTGACAGGAGGTTGTAGCCAGGTGGGGTTGGTCTCTTCTCCCAGGCAACCAGCAACAGAACAAGGGGACACAGTCTCAAGTTGTGCTGGGGAAGGTATAGGCTGGGTGTTAGGAGGAAGTTGTTGGCAGAGAGAGTGATTGGCATTGGAATCGGCTGCCTGGGGAGGTGGTGGAGTAACCATCTCTGGAGGTGTTTAGAAGGAGACTGGATGAGGCACTTAGTTCCATGGCTTAGTAAATTAGAACTAGGGCTAGGTGATAGGTTGAACTCAATGATCCTAGAGGTCTTTTTCAACCTGGTTAATTCTGTGATTCTTGTCACCCAAAACCAGTGCCACATTGCTATTTCAGCTCAGCTGTGGGTGAAAGCAGCTTGGAGAGCATCAGGGTAGATGAATTACCATTAGCTGCCCAGAAATGGGCATTAAAAGTTAAAGTTGGGTATGTGAGGTTTTGGATATGCAGTTGTGGATTTTAGAAGACTTGATGTTTCACTGATGATGATGTTTCTTTAGTCTTAATTTCATTGTCTTCTGCTTTAAACATTCCTCTGCTACAAAGCTGAAAATGAGAGTGTCTTTACTTCTAGGGATATCCAAGCCACCAAGTACCTGGTTAATAGGTCTTGCTTAAATGGTCAAAGTTACACCTGTCTCTGGATCTGTAGTCTGAAGAGAATCTCCACATCCTCTGAATACGTGGAAAAGATGTCTTTCACTGAGTGTGGAGCACAGCCTAGTTCCTAAGTAAAGCTCTTAGGACAATAACAAGTTTCCTCCCACAGAATGGGCCTAGGAGACTTAAGTGAGTCTAAGCTTTTCTTGGTAGCATAGCCACATTTGCAGTTTTGTTCCTGAGCTGGGTACAGACTGTTGAGAAGCTCTGGGCTATAAGACAGCAAGGAGAGCAAGACAGCAAGGACCTCAGGGCCCTCGCTCTGGGAACCTAAAGACAGTGCCTCAGGATCACAGAATTATTTTAGTTGAAAAAGACAATTTTAAGACCATCAAGTCCAACTCTCAACCCAGCACTTCCAGTACTACCACTAAACCGTGTCCCTCAGCAGCACATCTCCATGGCTTTGAAATCCCTCCAGACATGGAGACTCTATGGCTGCCCTGGACAGCCTTTTCCAGGCCTTGACAACCCTTTCAGGGAATAAATGGTTTCTACTTTTCAACCTGAACTTCCCTGGCACAATTTGAGGTGACTCCTTGTTGTTCTATCACTTGTTCCTTGGGAGAAGGGACCAAGTCCTCCTGGCTCCGACCTCTTTCAGGGAGTTGTAGAGAACCAGGTGGTGTCCCCTCAGCCTCTTTTTTCCATAGGCTAAGCAAACTCAGTTCCCTCAGCTGCTCCTCACAAGGTTTTTTTCTTCAGACCTTTCAGGAGCTTCTTTTCCCTTCTTTGGATGTGTCCCAGCACTTCAGCATCCTTCTTTGAGTGTGTGGCCTCAAACTGAACCCAGCATTGAATGTGTGGCTCACTACTCAGTGACAATCACTGCCCTAATCCTGCATGGGAGGGGATTGCCATGGCATGAGACAGCCCTCAGGTGGCATCTCTCAGCCCCATTTAACTCACCAACATGCAAGTCTCTCAAATTCAGAGTTTCTCAGGGGGAAACCTCTGTGCCCAGAGGATGCTAGGCTAGATCTTCAGTGACATTACTCTACAAAGATATTGGCCAAATGAAATGGGAATTGTAGGAGCATCACTTGGGCTGAGAAGTTGGGTAGGCAGTTGGGACTTCATCTAGATCAATTATTACAGCTGAAATATTTCTGTCCTTGTGAGTTTGTATTTTGCCTTCATCTTCATTTGTCAATAAAAACAAGAGAAGTGTAAGTTCAGAAGCATGTCAACACCTTTTGTTTTGTCATCAACTGTGATAAGGTTAACTCTGAATATGTTTGAATGCAGTTAGTAAAGAAGAGAAAATGACATCTGTTTTGTAACCTCGCCTCTTCCTACACTTTCTGACAGCATGCATCATTTTCACTGCTCTGTATCATTTGCTCATGAGGGCTGAGCTAATCAGAGGTGGCTATCCAAAGTTCAGTCAATAAATAGCTTGTCTTTCTAGCTTGCAAAAATGTAAAGGGAGATCAATAGGAATGGTGAAGGTTATTTCACCATTTCCTTCTGATTCACATCAGGATACATGGCCAGATTGCATCCTTTCTATAAGCTTCATGTCATAGAACCACAGGATGGAATGAGTTGGAAGAGACCCTTAAAGGTCATCTAGTACACCCCCCTGCAGTCATCAGGGACATCTGCAACTATATCATGTTGATTTGCCATTGGAATGGGTTGCCCAGGGAGGTGGTGGAGTCACCGTCCCTGGGGGTGTTCAGGAAAAGCCTGGATGAGGCACTTAGTGCCATGGTCTAGTTGACTGGATAGGGCTGGGTGCTAGGTTGGACTGGATGATCTTGGAGGTCTCTTCCAACCTGGTTGATTCTATTCTATTCTATTACCAAAACCATGATACCTGGACTCAACACACAAATGACTTCGAATGATTCCAGTGGTAGGGCATCCACCACATTTCCCTGCAGCCCGGACCAGGGTCTCATCAACCTTACTGTAAACAATTTCTTCCTTCTCTCCAGTCTGAATGCCCCTCTTTAAGTTTAAATCCCTCACCTTTTGTCCTGTTCCCCCTGCTACAAAGTTTGTCCCCAGATTTCTGATTGGCCCCTTTGTGTACTGAAAGGCTACCAGGTCTCCCTGGAGCCTTTTCTTCTGCAGGCTGAACAACCCCGACTCTCTCAGCCTGTCCTCACAGGAGAGGAGTTTCAGTCCTTGCATCACTGCTGTTGCTTCCTCTGGACCCACTCCAAGTCCATTTATGTCTTGTGTTTTTTTGTCATTAGCTGCACATGGTCAGTGGATAGAAAAGTGCATGAGAGTATCAGCCAGTGAATACTTGCTTTTAAGCAAAGAATTCCTACACAGTATCTGTTTATAGCCTTTGCATATTTGCTATCAAATAGGAGAGGTTGTGGAGTCTCCCTCTCTGGAGAGATTCCAAACCCAGCTGGACATTGTGATCCTGGGGAACTGCTATGCATAACCCTGCTTTAGCAAGGGACTTGGACTAGATGATCCCTAGAGGTCCCATCCACCCCCCACCATGCTAGGATTCTGTGCTGATTCCCTATCAACACTAAGAGGAGGTTTTTGCTCTGGAAACAAGTGCCTGGTTTCTACCCTAACAACAGAAAGCACAGCTACAGGAATGTCAGCCCACGTGGAAGCTGTGAAAAATCCACGATACAAGATCAGTTTCTGGAGAGGCATTTAGTAAATGACAGTACCAAAATCATAGAATCATAAAATTACTTTGGTTGGAAAAGACCTCCAAGATCATTGAGAACAGCTGTCAACCCAAGACCACCACCATTAAACCACATCCCAAAGTGCCATGTCCCCACATTTCTTGAACACCTCCAGGGATGGTGAATCCACCACCTTGCTGGGACAACCTATTCCAATGCCTTCATCACAGCCTGCAGAGGAATCTCTTTTCCAGCACCTGAAACACTTTCTCCTTTACCTTCACTGACCTTGGTGTCTACAGATGATGGTGAAGAGTCCATGAATGCAATATTAGTGTGAAGATTCAGTATTGACCAATGTGATGTGAAGAGTAGTTCTGAGGCACAATGGAAAAGGCAAAAACAAGTAAAAAGAAACAAAGTTACATAAAATCTTTGAATCATTTCCATTGGAAAATACCTTTAAGATCATCAGGTTGAACCACTGAACCATCTAACTCTTACTATAGGATGTAGAGAGAATGACCAAAGGAGGAGCCAGGAGAACCAAATCAATTTTAAGGGTTTATATAAGGTTGGCTTGATTTTTTTCAGCCACGACTGAAAGGAGGTTGTAGCCAGGCAGAGTTGGTCTCTTCTCCCAGGCAACCAGGGACAGAACAAGAGGACACAGTCTCAAACTGCACCAGGGCAAGTTTAGACTGGACATTAGGAAGAAATTCTTCATGGAAAGAATGATTGGCATTGGAATGGCCTACCTGGGAAGGTGGTGGAGTCACCATCCCCGGAGGTGTTTAAAAGGAGACTGGATGAGGCACTTGGTGTCATGATTTGGTTGATTAGATAATACTGGGTAATAAGTTGGTCTTGATGATCTCAAAGGTCTTTTCCAACCTGACTGACTCTCTGATTCTGTGTGACCAACCTGTTAAAAATAGAGCAAAGCCTTCCTCAGGAGGGATTTCTTCTTCCCACCATCAAGTGAAGCTCTTCAAACCCATAATTTAACTGTTTGTCTCATTCTGGAGGTGCTAAAAAAATGTGTCAAAAAAGAACTTCAAGCTACTTAGAGTCTGCAATTGAGCTTGAGAAGTTGGTTTCTCCCCATTCTTTCTCCTTCCTGAATAGAGAGATACAGAAGAACGCCTGCTTGCCACAGTAGGTACACGAGCTATAATTTGCAATGAAATATCATGAACTGTGCCATGCTGCAGAAGCTTTAATTAGAGTCATTTAAACACATTGTAACTTATCAGTGATTTTGCATTCAGGATATTTTAAACAGCTGAGCTCCAAAAAAAAAAAAAAAAAAACCAACAAAAGACAAACCCACAAACCACAAAACCCAAACTCAAACCCAACCACACAACCGATCAGTGATTTGCTCACCACCACATATCAATGAGCTGCTGCAGCTGTGGAGTCACACTCCAACCAAACAAGCACAGAGAGCCAAATTATGCTTCAGGAACTGGAGAAAAATCAGAGGATGATGTCTCTCAAGACCTAGCACTACAGGAAAATTAACTGTTAGGGCTCCTGAGTGATTTCTGGCTGTTTGTAGCTGGAAAGTAGACTTCAAGGGTATTTCAAAATAAAATAGAGTAATAATAATTCCTAGATGTGTCACCTCTTCAGGTTCTCATGCCTGCTCTTCTCCAGCTGGCTGCTCTACAAATAATGGCATGCAGGACTAGATGATCTTTTGAGGTCCCTTCCAGCCCCTGACGTTCTGTGAAGGTCTCCCTCTACTTAGCCAAAGCAGAATATGCTCTTAGGAGAAAACCCAGAATCCCAGGATGGTAGGGGCTGGTAGCAACTTCTGGAGATCATCCATTCCAGCTCCCCCTGCTAAAGCAGGGGCACCCACAGCAGGTTGTCCAGGATCACACTATCTGCATGGGTTGGGAATCTCTCCAGAAATCTCTCTGGGCAGCCTGCTTCAGGGCTTCTCCACACAGCAAAGAAGTTTTTCCTCATGTTCAGATGGAATCTCTTTGGTTGCATGCTGTGCCTGTTGCCCCTTGTCCTCTTACTAGGCACCACTGAAGAGTTTGTCCCCATCCTCTTGCCCTGCATCCTTTAGCTCTTGCTGAGCACTGAGATGATCCCCTCTCATGCTGCTTTTCTCCAGGCCAAACAGCTCCAGGTCTCTCAGCCCTTGCTCCTCGCAGAGATGCTCCAATCCCCTCAGCATCTTTGTAACCTCCTCTGGACTCTCCCTAGTAGATCCCTTAAAAAATTTCTCCCCACAAAAGGTTGTCAAATCCTGGAACAGGCTGCTCAGGGATGTATGTGGTAGAGTCCCCATCCCTGGAGAGACTGAAAAAATATGTAGATGCCATGCTGAAGGACATGGTGTAGTGCTGGACTTGGCAGTACTGGGTGAATGACCATCTTCAAGGCCTCTTCCAAGCTAACCACTGCCATGATTCTGTATCCTTAGGGAACTTTCTGTAGAACGTGCACTTTAGGGCATGACCCTGGACTTAGACCTGCACTAGGTGCACAACATGAAGGAGCCTTTGCAAGGTACCTTAGGGAGGTGAGGAGGAGGGTTGGTGATGCTGAATCTCCTCCGTAATTTCTCCCTAAGTGTTTGTGCAGCATGCATAAAAGTGCAATCAAATTTGATGTCTCCTACCCATAGCTGGTCTTGAATTAAGCAGCTGTGCAAGGAATGAAAGAATCTTTTCTATTTTTCCAGCTTCTGCAAGTGGCAAGAGCCTGCATAATAAAACCCACTAGGGACATAGACAATGCTAATGTGATTGCCAAGAAAGAGTTACAAAAAAATGTTTCTAGCCCTCATGCCTTTGCTCAGATATTCATATTCACTTCTTAATTACAGTTTGGAGAGATCATCCTTCAGCAAACAGCTGCTTTGAAACTGCCAGCCAATAGAACCCAGGGTAGTATCTTGGGTGCATTAAGAGTCTGACCAGTAGCACAAGGGAGATTCTCCTCCCCCTCTACTCTGTCCTAATGAGGCCACAGCTGGAGTGTTGTGTCCATTTCTGAGCTCCGCACTTCAAGAGATACAGAGAACTATGGAAAGAGTCCAGTGGAGCCTGCATAGATGCTGAGGGCTCCTGGCGCATCTCTGGGAGAAGGAGAGGCTGAGAGACCTGGGGCTGTTCAGCCTGGAGAAGAGCAGCCTGAAGGGGGATCATCAGCTCAGCAAAAGCTAAAGGATTCAGGGCAAGAGGATGGGGACAGATTCTGTTCAGTCCTGCCCAGGGACAGGACAAAGGGCAACAGGCACAAACTGAAAGCCAGGAGATTCCATCTTAACATAATGAGAAGCTTCTTTGCCATGAGGGTGCTGGAGCCCTGGAGCCAGCTTTCCAGGGAGGTTGTGTAGTTTCCTTCTCTGGAGAGACTCCTGACCCACTTGAGCAACCTGCTATGGGTGACTCTACTTTAGCAGGGCAGTCTGAATGGATGATCTCCAGAGGTCCTTTCCCAGTGCCACCATGCTGAGATTCTGTGACCAAAAAGAGTAGTTGGGGCTCTCCTAAGTAAAACTTGGACTTTCTCCTAGACAGTGCAGGGATTTGGGCAGGAAATTGGTAGTTCAAGTATCAGATGTGCAAACCCCTGAAGATTACCTTTAAAGAGAGACCCATGAAGGGCCTGGAACACAAGTCCTATGAGGAGAGGCTGAGGGAGCTGGGGTTGTTTAGCCTGGAGAAGAGGAGGCTCAAGGGGGACCCCATTGCTGTCTACAACTACTTGAAGGGAGGCTGTAGCCAGGTGGGAATTGGTATCTTCTCCCATGCAACCAGCAACAGAACAAGGGGACACAGTCTCAAGTTGTGTTGGGGGAGGTCTAGGCTGGATGTTAGGAGGAAGTTCTTGCCAGAGAGAGTGGTTGGCATTGGAATGGGCTGCCCAGGGAGGTGGTGGAGTCACCGTCCCTGGAGATGTTCAAGAAAAGCCTGGATGAGGCACTTAGTGCCATGGTCTAGTTGATTGGCTAGGGCTGAGTGCTAGGTTGGACTGGGTGATCTTGGAGGTCTCTTCCAACCTGATTGATGCTATGAATGGAGATTTTTTGCAGTTGGAAGTTTAGAAAGGTTAACATCGCTGAGATAACTGTTCAGCACAGCAGTTTGGAATGGTAATGGTATCCAGTTGGTAAAAAAACATGCAATTTCCACTCAAAGACAAGGGGCTCCTCTGAAAACTCTCACCAGGCAAAGATTGCTCTGATAATATTTATCCAAGCCAGCACAACAGAACAGCTAATCATGACAGGCTTCTGGAGGACATCCTACATACCTAATTCAACATTAAACATAGAGGAATCAAAGCACTTTATTCCAACAGTGCTGTTTTCTCTTTGAAACCACCTTTCTGGGAGGATAATTGAGTTTTTGAAGTGACAACATTCACTACAGGGAAAGGATGAGTCTGCAGTGGGTGACTAAATCCTGGAGCGACTCATTCAGGTAACCATGAAAACATTTTACTGCAGATCTACTCCAAGTGCAGGAATGTTTGTGTCACAGAATGAAAAAAAAAAAAGAAAAGAAAAATAAAAGGCTTATAAATACTTTCTTTTCCCTTTCTCAGGAGCATTAAGAAATTGTAGGTGATTTCTGAGGCAGAAATGTGTCACAAGACAGCTTCTCAGTGCCCACTGGGTTGTTTCTTTATGCCTGCTGAAGCCACAAGTGCCTTCTGCCCATGCAGCAGGCACTAAATTTCATTAGCCTGCTCTGACAGGAGACCATCAGCTGGGCTTTGACCATGCTAGGGACGCAGAGGAACCCATGATTGGTTCAAGTCCTTACAGGATCACAGAAGGGTTTGGGTTGGAAGGGATGTTTAAAGTCCGAGGCACCTGCAGTCAGTAGGGGCATCTGTGACTCAGATCTGTGCTCAGAGCCCCAAACAACCTGTCCTGGAATGTTTCCAGGGATGGGGCAACTACCACCTCTCTGTGCAACCTGGGCCAGTGTCTCTCCATTCTCACTGTGAACAATTTCTTCCTTCTGTCCAGATAGAATCTCCCTCTTTTAGGTCAAACTCATCACCCCTTTTCCCATCACAACAACTCAGCTTTCTGAGCAGCCCCTTTTGCTACTGAAAGGCCACCAGAAGCTCCCCCTAGAGCCTTCTCCTCTCCAGGCTGAACATCCTCAACTCTCTCAGCCTGTCCTCACCACAGAGGGCTTCCAACCCTCCCATCATCATTGCAGCCACCTCTGGACCCTTTTTATCTACACCATTAATAAAACACTAAACTTGATAAAGCAGTAAGAGCAAACAAAGCATCTACTTGAGTGACTGCTGATAGCGTTCACAGCCCACTACACCCATACACCTGAGTTGCCAAATGACCCATGACAGCCTACAGATGCCCCATTCCTGGAACCATTCCAGGTCAGATTGTCTGGGGCTCTGATGAACCTGCTCTAGTTGCAGAGATCCCTGCTGACAGCAGAGGGGGGGGTGGACTAGATGAGCTTTAAAGGTTCCTTCCAACCCAAACCATTCTGTGATTAGTCCAAACTACTGTCATGGGTTAACTCTGCAGCTGATATTCAGTACCACGCTGTTGTCATGCCAGCTTCAAAGTGAGAGTGCTGTCTGGAGCCAAATATCATGGGGCTTGACATTTGGATTGTACCATGAGAGGTTTCCTGTTCTGGTTGCTGCTTTTGGTTTCCAGCTTTGGGGTGTTGGTGTTTCTTGCTGTGCTGGCTGTGGGTTGGAGGGTGGGAGGTAGGTCATTGGCTTCTGCTGCTGCTTCTGCATTTGGCTGTGCTTTTCTACTAATAGGATAAGCTAACTATGCATCTTATCATCTCATTAAACTCTCTTTATCTCAACCCAGAGGGACTTTTTGTGTTATTTTCCTTCCCATCTGTGAGTACAGAGAGGAGCTTGCAAGAGCAGGCCGTGTTAACTCAGGATACCTACTCTCAGGGGGTTGTAGTGAGCAAGATCTCCCCTCAGGCTCCTTTTCTTCAGGCTGAACAGCCACAGTGCCCTTGTGCTCTCTTTAGACCCCTCACCAACTTTGTTTCTCCTCTTTAGACATGCAAACCCAGCTCTAACCTTCATGAATCAACTGGGCCCATTGCTTCAGGGAAGTTCCTTCAGTACATGTATTTACTTAGGAAAAGAGTAAAGTCTTGGTCCCTGGAGTTGTTTTCTAAGATTTCAAGATCTTCCTGTTTCACTGTTTACTGGTCATGCTAGTGTTGGGTTCATGTTTGAACTTGTTGATGCCACAGCAAACTCCTGGCCAAGCTGACAGCTCTTGGCTTGGACAGGGGCACTCTCTGCTGGGTTAGGAACTGGCTGACCAGGCTCAGTGAGTGGTGGTGAATGGAACCACATGCATTTGACAGCTGTCACTAGTGGTGTGCCCCAGAGATCATTGCTGGGACCAGTCCTGTTTAATATCCTCACTGGTGATCTGGATCAGGGGATTGAGTCCACCATCAGTAAGTTTGCAGATGACACCAAGTTGGGAGCATGTGTTGATCTGTTAGAGGGCAGGAGGGCTCTGCAGAGGGAGCTGGACAGGCTGGACAGATGGGCACAGTCCAACGCCAGAAATTTTAGCAAATCCAAGTGCCAGGTTCTGCACTTTGGCCACAACAACCACATGCAGTGCTGCAGGCTGGGGACAGAATTGCTGGAGAGCAGCCAGGCAGAGAGAGACCTAAGGCTACTGATCAACAATGACTGAAAATGAGCCAGCAGTGTGCCCAGGTGGCCAAGAAGGCCAATGGCATCCTGGCCTGTATCAGGAACAGTGTGGCCAGTAGGACAAGGGAGGTTTTTCTTCCCCTGTACTCAGCACTGGTTGGGACACACCTTGAGTCCTGTGTCCAGTTCTGGGCCCCTCTATCCAAGAGAGATATTAAGATATTGGAGTGTGTCTAGAGAAGGGCAAGGAAGATGGTGAGAGGCCTCGAGCACAGCCCTGTGAGGAGAGGCTGAGGGAGCTGGGGGTGTGCAGCCTGCAGAAGAAGAGGCTCAAAGGTGACCTCATTGCTGTCTACAAATACCTGAAGGGAGGCTGTAGCCAGGTGGGTGTTGGTCTCTTCTCCCAGGCAAGCAGCAACAGAACAAGGGGACACAGTCTCAAGTTGTGCCAGGGGAGGTATAGACTGGATGTTAGGAGGAAGTTGTTGCCAGAGAGAGTGATTGGCATTGGAATGGGCTGCCCATGGAGGTGGTGGAGTCACCATCCCTGGAGATGTTCAAGAAAAGCCTGGATGAGGCACTTAGTGCCATGGTCTAGTTGATTGGCTAGGGCTGAGTGCTAGGTTGGACTGGATGATCTTGGAGGTCTCTTCCAACCTGGTTGATTGTACACTTCTGAAATGAATATGGTTTTCTTCTCTTGATCCCTGCTTTTTTAGATATTTACAAATATTAATTGTTCATATTAGATATTTATTAGTATTAAATGAAAACCACAACTCAAAACAGCTGAATCCTTCTCTTTTGTACCAACACACTGAAGAACACCACAAAGCTTTCTCACATCTTTTCTTAGCTTGACTTCATCTCCAAACGTCTCCAAGATTGTCTTCTCTGTGCATTTCAAAACTCAGGCAGGGCAGAAGAAGAAAAAAAAGCCTGCTGAAACAGAAGCTTTCTTCTTATACAAGTAGGTCACAACCAGCCCTGGGCATTTAGTCATTAACACCTACTTGAGAATGTCCAAGAGCCTCAGGTGTTCTGGGTATGAAAACGAGCCAAAGGAGTCAATCTTTTGAGGAATTATTTGGGTTTTATTCAGCTGTATCAACTGTTGGTCCTGATGCTTTGTCAATCTATCAGATAAGCCACGAATTGTAGCAGTTCAACTTTGGGTTGTTTTGTTATTGTTTCTATTTTTGCTCCTGAATAACCACTTTTTTTTTTCACCACAGGTGTAAATGGGGGTCAGTACTCAAGAAAGGCTCCATCAGCTGAATTGGATCTGCTATAAAAGCCCCATCCCAGAAGCTCCCTTGTGTGGTGAAGGTGGTGTTTTATTCTGGAGTTTGTTGTGGGTGTTGCTGGCCCAGAAATCTGTGTTTAAAGAGTTGCTGTTGTAAGAAGGTAAGCAAATAAATGTCTAATTAAGTTTAGCTTGGCTTTCTAACCTGTATCCCTGCTCTTTAAAGAGCTGTAAGTGTTGCATAAATGTGCTGTGCATGGAGAAATGGCTTTTACTTCCTGCTGAAATGTTTGGGAAAGGGTTAAGAGTAATAGGACTTTATGGCTCAAGAAGAAAGTAGACAGAAAATTATGTGGCCCGACTGAATTTTCACATTGGGGAGGATAAATGCAACCCTTGGCTACAAAAAGCCTAATTGTTCATCATGTTTGGATTGTGGCTTTTTATGATGGTGCTGGATAATGCTTTATGACCCTGGTTATTTTTTCCCTTCTGAAGGAATCTCCCTTTGCAGCATGCTCCTTGAGGTATGAAATGTTTTATAGTGCTGTCTATTAGTGCTGGCTTGGAGAGCAGGAGGGAGCAATCTGCTGGGAGGCTAGATGACAAATTGTTTGGATCTTGCCTATTTTAAAGCTCTGTTCTTCAGTATTTTTGGCTGTGTCTATTTGTGATGCTGTAATGACTTGGTGAGCTCAAGAGGAGTGGGGCCCAGGCTGATCTGAGCTGGATCTGGATCCCCTTTGATAAAATCATAAAATCATAGAATGTTAGGGGTTGGGAAGGACCTCTGAAGATCATCTAGTCCAAATGCCCTGCTAAAGCAGGGTCACCCATGGCACAATGTCCAGGTGGGTTTGGAATCTCTCCAGAGAAGAGGACTTCATAACCTTTCTGGGCAGCCTGTGCCAGGACTCCAGCACACTCAAAATCAAGAAGTGTCTCCTTTAAGTTCAAATGAAGTCTCCTGTTTTGTGGTTTGTGAATGTTACCTCTCTTCCTTTAACTGGCCATTACTGACAACAGTTCAGCCCATCCTTATGGCATCACTTTTTAGATGTTTATATGCATTGAGAAGACTCTTTGCTTTTTTGAGACTGAAAAGCCTCAGGTTTTTCAGCCTTTTCTCTTCACAGGTGTGCTTCAGTCCCTTCAATCTTTATAGCTTCTACTGGACTCTTTCCAGTAGCTCCCTGTCTCTCAAACTGGAGAGCCCAGAACTGAACCCAGTACCCCATATGTAGCCCAACTAGGGTACAGTAGGTGTGGAGAAGAATCTCACTTGACCTGTTGGCCACACTCATTTAAACATACCTCAGGAGGCCATTGTCCTTGTGGCCACAAGGAGGCATTTCTGGTTTATGGTGAACTTGTTGTCCACTGCCACTCCCCGGTACTTTTTGGTAGAGCTGCTTTCTAGCAGGTAATTCCTCCCCAAAGGCAGGAACTTGTTTAATTTCATCAGGCTGCCCCCTGCCCAGCTCCCCAGCCTGTTCAGACCTCAGTGAATGCCTGCCACCATTCCTCCTAGCTTGGTACCTCCAGCAAAGTGGCTGAGAGTGCACTCTGTTCCTTCACCCAGGCCACTGATGAACAAGACTTATTTCCTCAAAGGGACAGAGATGGTCACAAACACATTTCTCTATGTATTTGGTTTTTTTGTTTTACTGATGTTTTTCTTTGGACTAAATTAGTCTCCAGTGCCATCTTATTGGTTTGTAGAAGCCTGACCCTTTAAGATGTAGCTGGATTATGTTGGTGTTGCCTTTAATAGGCCTTTGAAGACCTGCACCTTGGATAATGTCTAATCAACTGGTTAGAAGCCTAACAAGCTACCACCATTGGGAGTAGTGAATGACAAAAGACTCACTTGTATGTGACTTGTGTGAATTTGTCTATGCTTTAGTGGCTGCTATCATGATGCTGTTCTAAACAACAGGGCAGTGAAAGTTTTCTCAGCTTTAAGAATGTTTTTAAGCTTTGGCATGTGGTTTTGATAACAACAAGATGAATGTGGTGTCCCCTGGGACAATGCCAGATTAGTAGCTTTGAAGTAGAGATCACCTCTCTTGTTTGCCCAGGAGCAACACTGGTAAGGCAGGTCTGCCCTGTTCTGGAACTACTGGTAGAGTGCCTGAGGGAGGTAACCTGTGGCTGGGATGATTTCATCACCCTTGAGAGCTGTCGTGGCTTTACAGCCTTAACGAGGGACTGAAGTGCTGCTTGGGTAAGCTGTAATGTGAGGAGACCCTTTTGCCTTGCTCACCTCAGGCTGCTGGTTCTATCTGGTTAAGCTGAGAGCCTGCCTGGGGCTGCTGTTCCATTTCGTGTATGGAACAACCATTTCAAATGCAATTTATCTCTTTCCCATGTGGCCTGGCAACCTGGCTTGGACCAGCAATGGTGCAACCAGCAGGACCAGGACTAGGATCATCACCTAGTAGTGGGCACTGGTGAAGCCACACCTTGAATGCTGTTTTCAGTTTCGAGCCACTCCAAGAAGGATGCTGTTGCCCTTCTCTAGATATGCTCTAGCACTTCAAAGCTGTAAACAGGTCTTGTGAGGTGTAGCTGAGGGAACTGGGGTGGTTTAGCCTTGAGGAAAGCAGGCTCAGGACAGGCTTGCTTACACTCTGCATCTTCCCAAAAGGAGGTTGGAGTGAGGTGGAGGTTGGTTTCTTCTCCCTGGTAATAAGCAATGGCAAAAGAGAAAATGGCCTCAGGTTGTGCCAGAGATTTAGGTTGGACAAGAGGAGCAATTTCTTCCCTGAAGGGGTTGTCACACCCTGGAACAGGCTGTCCAGGGTAGTGGAGGAGTCCTCATCCCTGGAGGCATTGAAGTGCTGTGTAGATGTGGTACTGAGGAGTATGGTTTAGTGGTGACCTGGTAGTTGTGGGTTATCAATTGGACTTAATGCTCTTCAAGGTCTTTTCCAACCAGAGTCATTTTATGATTTTAAGTCTGCCTGACTTTAGACTGTAATTGCTTTAATAAGACTGTGGCCTTGAGTGATGCCTTAATCTGGGAATAAAAAAGAGGGGTAGTGGGAGGAGTGGAGGTGCTTTGCAGTGGATTAGGAACTTCCCCCTCAGCACTGAAATTTACCAGACAGCTTGGAAGTGAGCTGAAGCTACAGCTTACAGCAAAGCAAAATTGACAAGCATATGTACACAATATATTTACAAAGAGTTACAATCATATACAAATTAAGAATAACACAGAAAGCCAAACTCCCTCTTGCACAAAGAAAACTGCCCAGAAGGGCTCAAAGCTACCCTCTCTCCCTCTACTTTCCCAAACAGACAAACAAAACATCCAGCAAAGCTCAGGTGCTTTTGTGTTAGCCAAGATTAGAGGAGAGATATTAGGGCAGGTCAAAGGGAGCAACTTCCCAGAGTGGAGTGGCACAAATTGTTGTTGATATTTTGGCTTTTAATCCCTCTTAGCAAACCAATGAATGATACGGAATTCATCATTCTTTTCTTCTCATGACCAATGACCTACTTTCTCTCCTTAAAATATTCCAATTAGCCTCAAACCAGCACATGCTTCCACAGCTTGTCTGCTGATGTGGTTTGGTGGGTCCTTTGCAGGCTGCTGACAGGGATAAGCACTGGCTGTTTAGTCTTTCCTTTCTCTGGGAATCCTTTCAGTAATGAAAGGAACATATGGGTATCGAAAGGGTTTCCACAGTTAGAGGATAAATCAGCTCATTCATCCCTTAATGTTGATAGATATCAACAATCTGTAGAAGCAAAATGCATGTTTAGGTTGTATAAATATATTTTTGTGTATATATGTGTACAAGCTGTAGCTCAAGACTCTTGTTGCTGTATATTGAGTTCTGAAAAGCTTCCATCTCCCATCCCAGAGCATGTTTTTTTTTCTTTCTCGAGGCCCTTTTTATTAATCAGGAGTTTTTGTGGCCTCCTTTATTCCTCACACTGATGTTTCACGTAATGGTGTCAGACTGCCTTGAAATGTTGAACAGTCTATCAAAAGAGCTTTTTTTTTTCCTCTGTAAGACTTGATTCAAAGATTTATCCTCTTGCAGCTCTCTTCCATGTATCCAAATATGGTCTCATGAATTTCAATAGATCAACAACAGCTGATGTCTCTTCTTGATCTATTTGAATTGCCTCTGAAGCGTTTTGTCTCCAAGTTGGTGGCGCAGCTGTTGGCTCATTCAAGGCCCAACTTTTGAGGTTCTGGGATTAGTCATAGAATTATTTTGGTTAGAAGAAACCTTTAAGACCATTGACTCCAGTCTAAGACCACCATTGCCATAGAATCAACCAGGTTGGAAGAGACCTCCAAGCTCATCCAGTCCAACCTAGCACCCACCCTGTCCAATCAACTAGACCGTGGCACTAAGTACCTCATCCAGGCTTTTCTTGCACACCTCCAGGGATGGTGACTCCACCACCTCCCTGGGCAGCCCATTCCAATGGCAAATCAAAATGCCATGTCCACATGTTTCTTGAGCTCTTTCAGAGATGGTGACTCCGTCACCTTCTTGGGCAGTGTATTCCTAGTCGGAGGCCTGCAGGATTCTGGATAGATGTTGGTAGAAAGATTAATTTACTGTTGTCTTTTATGTCTGTCTTAAATTTGATTGTCATAGTAGCTGTGGAATCATCTTCTCTAGACAGATTCCAAACCCATGTGGGTATTGTGATCCTGGTCAGCCTGTTGTGGGTGACCCTGCTTTAGCAGGGAGGGTTGACCTGGGTGGTCTCCAGAGGCCACACCAGTCTAGGGTTTTGTCAGAAGCCAAAGGAGCAAAGGAGGTGGGACACGTTCCATAAGTGTGACTGATCTTGTGCCTTACTCTGCAATTAATTAGATGCATAGCTTATGTATCTTCTCTTGTGCCTCCTTCACACAGAAAGGTGTCTTGATGCTTCCTAAAAAAAAATCCAAAATCCATAATGAAGACAAAACAACTCCTGTAAATAACTCTTTTTATCCTTCATTTGAGCAGTTAATTAAGCATTTAGTGTTGTTTTTTTTCTTTTCGTGACAGAATACAACTCAAAGCAACTACTAAAGAAAGCTTGAGCCAATACAACACATGCTGAACCTGTGCTCCAGAAATAGAGAGCAATTGCTTATCGTGTAGCATCATGTAATATTTTTCTTCTCCTGTGGATGCTTCTGAGTAATAGCCTTGTTAAAACTCCAGAAACAAGCTTGCAGTTTGAGAAGTTCCCATTTCTTTGCTACCCAGCAGATCTCATCCAATTGGTGCTGCAGCTTCCATGCTGTTCTGCTCCTGTTTCAATCTCTTGGTCGCATCTATGCAGCATCATATGTGAGGTGGGGATGGTTGGCCCGTAGAAGAGCCTTCTCTTCTCTGGGTACCTTACCTACTTTGAGGAGAATTTCAGAAAATGAGAAAAGGAGTTAAAAATTTAAAACCACAGAATCTTGGAAGGTAATGGGTTAGAAGGCACCTTTTAAGGTCATCTAGTCCAAACTTCCTGCAATCAAGCATGAATGCTAGATGAAACGCCCCCAAGCTGTTTGCCTGGTTAGTTTGTTTGACTGAGAGTGTACTAAGTACCTATAACAACTCTGACATGCTGCACAAGTCATAGTGTGTAAATTTTGTTTGCATAATGCTTATCCAGAGCTGTTATTCTTCCCTGAGAGCATCTCCTAGCAAAAAGAGTTCATTTGTGGAGAATTCTGCCTTATCTTCCAGTCTTGCCCTTTGTTCTTTGAATGCTCAACCATAATCACAAAACACAGGAAGAAAGGGACCTGGAGGTATTGGTAGATAGTAGCTGAATATGAGCTAGTGTGCCCAGGTGGCCAAGAGATCCAATGGCATCCTGGCCTGGATCAGGAACAGTGTGGCCAGTAGGACAAGGGAGGTTATTCTTCCCTGTGCTCAGCACTGATCAGGCCACACCTTGAGTACTGTGTCCGGTTCTGGGCCCCTCAATTTAAGAAGGACATTGAGATGCTTGAACGTGTCCAGAGAAGGGCAACGAGACTCATGAGAGGCCTCGAGCACAGCCCTACGAGGAGAGGATGAGTGAGCTGGGATTGTTTAGCCTGGAGAAGAGGAGGCTCAGGGGAGACCTTATTGCTGTCTACAACTACCTGAGGGGTGGTTGTAGCCAGNTGATCTAGGAGGTATCTTCCAACCTTGGTGATACTGTGAGCTGGAATTGTTTAGCTTGCAGGAGAGGTGGCTGAGGAGAGACATCATTGCTCTCTACAACTACCTGAAAGGAGGCTGGAGTGAGGGGTGTGTGCCATTGGTGTCTTCTACTAGAATCAGGTGATAGACTAAGAGGAAATGGTTTGAAACTCTGTCAGGGCAGGTTTAGGTTGGGTGCTAGGAAAAGTCTCTTTTCTGAAAGAGTGGTCAGGCATTGGAACTGGCTGTCCAGGGGAGGTGGCGCAGTCTACGTCCCTGTGGCCATGGGATATGGGGACGTGGCTTAGTGGCCACAGTGGGGTGGGCTTGATGCTGGAAAAGGCCTCTAATCTTAGAGGCCAACCAAAGTGGAGGATTCTATGAGGAGTTCATCCTTACACAGTGGTTGAGGAGCAATGCATTGTGTAATTTCACCGTGGTGCAGCTTGTTGCCACTATTTCTGTCTGTAATACAAGCTGCAGGGTGGTTATGCTGTATGGGGCTGTGTCTATAATAGCATGTGGTGCTTTGGAGGGGGGTGGAAAACAAGCCCTCTTCTGGTACTGGAGTGTTGGATGTAGCTTTGTGTCTAAATGTAGTGAGCATATGAATGTGAAATCTGAGAGGAGATTTGCCAACTGCTGCTATCTCCTTATTCCTCTACCTCCATCTGTCTGTCCGCTGGCTGCCTCTTACGTCACAGTTTCCACCCCCCCTGCTCAGATGCTGTTCTATCATCTGGGGAAGAAGTATCTGTGTTTCTCTCGCATTATGCATTGCCTTCTGTTGGCTACTTCTTGAAAGAGAAGCATATTTTCTTGGACTGTACAGAGACATTGATTCCTTTTTTTGAGCTCTCCTCTGAGCGTGCAGGTAGGGAGGATGAGGTGTGTGGGGGTGTGGTGTGTGGAAAAAGCATGTCTGGCTGCATCAAGAGAAGTGTGGCCAGCAGGGCAAGGGAGGTGATTCTCCCCCTTTACTCTGCTCTCGTCAGACCCCACCTGGAGTACTGTGTGCAGTTCTGGAGCCCCCAATACAAGAAGGACATGGAACTGCTGGAGCGGGTCCAGAGGAGAGCCACGAAGATGATCAGAGGGCTGGAGCACCTCTGCTATGAGGACAGGCTGAGAGAGTTGGGGCTCTTCAGCCTGGAGAGGAGAAGGCTTCGAGGAGACCTTATAGTGGCCTTCCAGTATTTGAAGGGAGCCTACAGGAAAGCTGGGGAGGGACTATTTACACGGTCTAGTAATGTTAGGACGAGGGGGAATGGGTTTAAGCTGGCAGAGGGGAGATTTAGACTGGATGTTAGGAGGAAGTTCTTTACAGTGAGGGTGGTAAGGCACTGGAACGGGTTGCCCAGGGAGGTTGTGGATGCTTCCTCCCTGGAGGTGTTTAAGGTCAGGCTGGATGAGGCCTTGGGCGAGCTGCTCTAGTGGGAGGTGTCCCTGCCTGTGGCAGGGGGTTGGAGCTGGATGATCCTTGAGGTCCCTTCCAACCTAAACCATTCTATGATTCTATGATCTGAAAAGATCTGCAGTCCCTCAGCCCAGGCTGAGCCACAACAGGAACGTGACTCTGCAGAAGCATCGCTTTACATGGCAGAAAAAATCATCCCAGTTGTGACTCAGTGTTTTACATATGCCGATACCCAAGGTTGTGTTTACTTAAACATGCCTTGAAAATAACCACCCCAAATGAATATCCCCCAGGAAGTAAAATA
The DNA here is from genome assembly GCA_013400475.1 of Tricholaema leucomelas. Taxonomy (NCBI): domain Eukaryota; kingdom Metazoa; phylum Chordata; class Aves; order Piciformes; family Lybiidae; genus Tricholaema lacrymosa; species Tricholaema leucomelas. The sequence continues at coordinate 628,188 of WAAF01014690.1, forward strand.
CATCTCTTTGAATCTCATTGGAAAATATTGAGGTTTGCAGGCAGGTAAATATGATTCCATTCTTCATCTGGAAGAAGTGTAAGTACTGTTTCAGCAGCACTGGGGGTAAGGTGGGCAACAGGATGACTGTGAGCCAGCATGTGTGCCCTCGTGGCTAAAATGGCTAATGGCATCCTAGGGTGCATCAATGGGAGTGTGGCAAGCAGATTATGGGAAAAACATCACTCTTCCCTCCTACTCTGCCCTGGAGTGGCCACATTCCAGATGTGGTCACTGCTTGGAGTTCTGGTGGACAGCAGGTTCTGCATGGGCCAGCAATGTGCCCTTGTGACCAAGAGAGCCAATGGCATCCTAGGGTGCATCATGAAAAGGGTGACCAGCAGGGCTAGGGAGATTCTTCTCCCCCTCTACTCTGGTGAGACCACACCTGCAATACTGTGTCCAGTTTTGGGTTCCCCAGTTCAAGAGAAACAGGGACCTGCTGGAGAGAGTCTAGTGGAGAGCTGTGAAGATGACTGGGGACTTGAGCATCTCCTCTACAAAGAGACTGAGAAACATGGGACTGTTTAGTCTGGAGAAGAGAAGACTGAGGAAAACTGATCAATGTGTACAAATATCTGAGGGATGGGTGTCAAGTGGCTGGGGCCAATCTCTTTTTGATGGTCAGCAGCAATAAGACAAGGACCAACAGCTACAAACTGGAACACAGAAGGTTTTAGCTCAATGTGAAGAGAAACTTCTTTATAGCGAGGGTGATAGAGCACTGGAACAGGCTGCCCAGAGAGATTGTTCAGTCTTTTTTTGGAGACTTTCCAAACCTGCCTGCATGTATTCCTGTGTGAACTACCCTAGGGGATCTTGCTTTGGCAGGGAATTTGGACTTGCTCTCTGGAGGTCCCTTGCAACCTCTGAAATTCATGGAGGTGTTGGGCAGAACGTTGGACTTGATGATTTTAGGGGTCTTTTCCAATCTTACGGATTGTAAGACCCTGTGAAGGGGCTTGAGGATAAAAAAGAAATCTGTTCTTTAGTTAAAGAAGAATTTTCTTTATTCTTTCTTAAGGGTTGTTGTAAAATGGGAGCAGTTTTGTTTCCCTGAAATAATCTCCATCCACTATGCAATTAAAAAGAAATTAGGTTTGTGGGGGGTGTTTTTGTTTGTTTGTTTTTTTTCTCTTATTGTTGGCTTGTGAGATGCTTCCTGTAGTCCCTCAACCATGCTGCTCTGGAGAGGAACATGCTGAGTCTTTCTTTGGAGAACTTCAAAACCTACCTGGACATACTTTAGCAGGGAGCTGGACTACATGATCCTTAGAAGTGCCTTCCAACCTCCATCCTACTGGGATTTTATGATCTCCAGGAGTGTAGTACCTGAATCTCAGACTGCTGGGGCTGAAATGAGCTGGATGCTATAGGATGGTGAGATGTTCATCTGTCAGCTTTGCAACAAGAGCTGCGGGAGCCCTGCTGTGCTCTGCTCCATGTTTAAAATTAGAACCCTAGGTCTCTCCCAATGAAAATGATTCTTTCAGATCATGAAGTCCAGCCATTAACTCAGCACTACCATGTCACTCAGCACCACATCTATATGGGTTTTAAATCCCTTGAGGGATGGGAGTTCCACCACTGCCCTACACAGCCTGTCCAGGGCATGACAACCTTTTGGGGAAAGAAATTGCTCCTCATGCAACCGAAACCTCCCCTGGTGCAACCTGAGGCTGTTTTGTTTTTATATTATCCCTTTTTACATAAGAGACTGGCCTCCACCTGGCTCCCACCTCCTTTCAGGGAGCTGTGAGGAGGACTCCTTTCAGCTTCCTTTTATCCAGGCTAAACAGCTTCTCAGCTGCTCCTCACAAGACTTGTGTTCTAGAGACTTCATCAGCTTTGTTTCCCTTCTGTGGAAATGATCCAGCAATTTAATGCCCTTCTTGGAGCAAGGGATCCACTTCTAGGGGAAATAATGTGTTGTCCTCAGTCCTTTCACACTTCTTGTCTGCATAGTGCAGGGTCTGGAAACATGCATAAAGCCTGTAGTAAAAGATGAGCTGTTCAGGTATGGTGGTTTTTTAACGCTCTCCAAGTTTGGGTACTCACTTCAAATGGAGACTTCCAGATATGCCTGTGTACTTGGAGAATAATTTGTTTCAAAGGAGCAAATAATCTCTATTTGCTTTTGCAAGTGGTTATGAGATGCTTAATAAGAGCCATTAGTTTGCTGAGCAAATCCTTTAGGCTGCAGGCAATCACCATGGCTAGAGATTGCTGGAGTCCATCAAAAGCAGAAGCTGAGGTGATAGAATGCACTGTAGTTCTGAGTAAAGATTATCTCCTTAATTGATAGCTGGAAAGCAGACCCTTGAAGTGTTCTGACTTGTGAAATATTGCTGAGATAATGGAACATGCAGAAGGGTGACAAGAAACTGCCCATGATGGAGTAAGGAGGCCTCCAGTGAGGCAACACCTCGAGTATTGTGTTCAGTTTTGGGCAACTCATTACAAGAATGGGGGTGCTGGACTGAGTACAGAGGAGGACAACAGAGGTGGGAAAAGGGCCTGGAGAATAAATCATATGAAGGAGCTAGGGCTGGTTAGTTTGAGGAAGAGTAGGCTGAGGGGAGACCTCATGGCTGTCTACAGCTACCTGAAGGGACATCGTTGAGAGGTTGCTGTTGGTCTCATCTCACAGGTAATTTGAGACAGAACAAGCTGCGACTGGGTAGGTTTAGACTGAAAACGAGGAAACATTCCCCCCACCCACCCAGCAGCAATAGTGGTCTTGCATTGGAATGGGCTGCCCAGAGAGGTGGTCGAGTCACCAACCCTGCAGGTGTTTGAAAGTCATTTGGATACGGTGCTTGGGGATGTGGTTTAGGGTGCACGTTGTGGAGTAGGGATATTGGTTGGACTGGATGATTCTGAGGGCCTTTCTCAACTGTTTCTGTGATTCTGTGAAGGAGGTAGTAGGTGCCCTGTATGCTCTCATATGTGTGGATGTAGGCTTTGGTGTCAAGCTGTCAGCTTTAAACCTTGCTTTGAAATGAAGACAAAAGCACTTAAGGAAGAGGGATCCATTCTACATACACTTAGCTTGGTTTGTGAGTGCTTCAGTGTCCTGGTGCCAAAGGGTGATAGCTGTGTCCCCTCTGGCTGAACTGGTGGTAGCTGGAGGGTGTCCAAGTGGAGAAAGCTTTGTACCAGAGCAGGGGTTTCCCAAATCAGCTGAGGTTTTAGCCTTCCCACCCTTTCTTTGGTGAAGGCTTAGGTGCCACCTTTGTGAAGGAGTAGGAAAGGCAGGAGATCACTACAAGATACAATGGTGAGCAACCTTCTGTTGTGTGTAACCTCATCCTTTGGTTCCATGCAGATACTAGGACTGAAGCAACAGACTGGTTTGGGTTGGAAAGGACCTTTAAAGGTCATCTAGTCCAACCTTCTGCAGTGAGCATGAACATCTGCAACTAGAACAGGTTGCTCAGACCCCAAGCAGCCTAGGCTGGAGACATTCCAGTGATGAGGCATCTACCTTTTTGGGCAATCTGGGCTAGGGTCTCACCATCCTCATATTAAACAACTTGGTCCTTGGCTCCTTAAATCTCTTGTAAACCCATCACACCTTGTCTGTCACATGTCCTCCTAGAATGATTGCCCTCCTCTTTTTCTCCTAGGATCTCTTTAAGTACTGAAAGATTCTCATGTATCAGAATTGATTGACTCTTACCTTGCCAAAGAATGCTTGCTCACGTAAATAATACATAACCGAAGCGATCTCTAGTATGTGCTGATTATCTCCTGCAGTTTATCTGAAGTTTATCTTGTTCCATTGAAGAGAGCATAAAGATGTGCTTTGAAGTGCAGACTGATATGGTTGAATGAATTGCACCTTAACTGAGCTGGAGATAGTCATGGTCAGCCTTGTATGGGGCTCTGAGCAACCTGATCTAGTTGTAGATGTCCTTGCTGACTGCAGGGGTGTTAGACTAGATAAACATTTAAAGATCCCTTCCTACCCAGATCACTCTGTGAACTCTGCTTCACTCAGAGCAGGGCTGCAGTAAGGATGACAACATAAACCAGCTGAGAAAGTTCAGAATATCTGCCTCTGATCCCTAAAAGTTCAGCAAGTCATCAAAGATAACCACTGCTTAGTGGCTGCTTGGAGATATTCAGTCAGGTCAAGTGTTGGTGACTACAGCTGGGCCATAAGCCCCCATGATACGGGCTTGGAGCAGAGCGGCTGGAGAGTTGCTTGGTGGAAAAGGACCTGTGGATGTTGATTGTTGACTCGTGACCAGCTGGCCAACAGAGTGCTTAGGTGTCTAAGAAGGCCAATGACATCCTGGCTTGGATCAGGAATAGTGTGGTCAGCAAGTCTAGGGATGTCATTGTTGCCTTCTACTAGGCACTGATGTGGCTGCACCTAGAACACTGTGTGCAGTTTTGGGGCCCTCAATGCAAGAAGGATGTTGAGGTATTGGAGAAGGTACATAGGAGAGCAATTAAGCAGCTTAAAGGTTTTGAACAAGTCCTGTGTGGAAAGGCTGCAGGAGCTTCAGAAGAAGACACTGAGGGCAGATCTCATTGCTCTCTAAAACTACCTCGAAGGAGGTTGGAGCCAGGTAGGGGTTGGTTTCTTCTCATGCAACAAGTGACAGGACAAGAGGAAATGGCCTCAAGTTGTGCCAAGGGAGGTTTATGTTGGAGGAAGACTTTCTTCACAGAAAAGTTTGTCATACATTGGCACAGGCTGCCCAGGGCAGTGGGGGAGTCACCATTCTTGAAGGGATTTAAGACTGGTGCTGAGGAGTGTGATTCAATGATAGTGGCTCAGAAGTAGTGGTAGGATTGTGAGCTCTAGGTGAGTGGTTGGACTTGACCTGAAAGGTCTCTTCCAACCTCACCAGTTCTATGGATCTATGATGATGTGATGACTGGGATGCATCTTGTGGGCACACCAGGTTTTACTGTGAGGGGGATGTGGCAAAATCTTTACACTGACTGAAATCATACAACAATGAAGGTTCTACAAACCCATCCTGAACATCGTTTGATCACTAACACTCCCAGGGGACAATGCAGTGTTTGAGGGAGGATGGTTTAGCCTGCATATCTAATGTTACTTCTAATTACAGAGTTTTAAACCACAGCTAATAAAGCAAGCTTCACAATGCTGGTTAAAAGCTACTAATATCATCCCACTTGCCTTTTCCACCAGGTGGTGGTGGCCTTTGACACCATGGTTCCTGTTCCACCCATCCTGCATGCTAAATGCTGATGCTCAACCCACATACAGATATGTTAATGGTGCATCATTAAACACCAGTCAAACCTTCCTTAGCTTTCATCTGTGCTGGGGGAACAATCCATTCAGTGTGGTCTGGCCATGTGTTGAATCCTAATGAGCCATGAAGGAAAAAGTACCTTTTGTAGAGGATATTTTGCCTCTCTGAAGGGTGGGTGTAGCTGTCTTTCCATCAAACATAAATATTCATAGAACTGTGGAATCATAGTGTGGTGGGGGTTGGAAGGGACCTCTGGGGATCATTTAATCCAGTCTCCCCTCTTAAAGCAGTATCAGCTGCAGCAGGTTGTCCAGCAACACAATATCCAGGTGGGTTTGGAATCTTTTCAGAGAAGGAGACTCTACAAGCTCTCTGGGCAGCCTGTGTCAGAGTTCCAGCACCCTTAAAGTGACATTTTTCTCTCATGTTTAGTGGGAACCTCCTGTTTATATACTTGGTGCCTATTGCTCCTACCCCTGGGCACCACTGAGGAGAATCTGGCCCTGTCCTCTTGCCTCTCTGTTTAGCTGTTGGTCAGGATTGATCAGATCACATCTCAGGCTGCTCTTTAGGCTAAACTGGCCCAAGTCTCTCAATCTTTCCTTCTCAGAGAAATACTCCAAACACCTCATATCTCTTTTGTCAATAAAGCAGTAGCTTGACTGGGGAGAGCACTGAGGTGCCAGGAAGCCTTTCAGACTTTGGTTAATTTACTGACTATTACTCTGGGCAGGTGCATCTGTTTGACCAGGACTTGGGTCCATCTTCCTGTTAACTCCAGTGGCCTAAGCATCCTCTCTGAACTTGGTGACAACTCTATGAGCTGTATTTCTGTGTTGCTCTCTTGTAACTGACCAGTGGAGGAGATGACTTCAGATAGTGGGTGTTCCATCCCTGGACGTTTAAGGCCGGGCTTGATGGGGCTCTGACCAGCCTTACCTAGCTGGGGGTGGCCCTGCAGCCTGCAGGAGGGTTGGGTCTTTAGAGGTCCCTTCCAACCCAATGCATTCTGTCACCCAGTGACAGAACAAGAGGACACAGTCTCAAGCTGTGCCAGGGCAGCTTTAGGCTGGATGTTAGGAAGAAGATTTTTCACAGAAAGAGTGGCATTGGAATGGGCTGTCTGGGGAGGTGATGGAGTCACCATCTCTAAAGTGCTGAAAAAGGAGGCTGGATCAGGCACTTAATGCCATGGTTTAGTTGATAAGAAGGTGTTGGGTGATAGGTTAGACTCTATCTTGGAGGTCTTTCCCAACCTGGGGAACCATAACTACATGTGTCTTTTGGGTTTCCCAGACCAGTGCCACTCTCATGACACCAAGGAGTTTTCTGACCTATCTGATGAAGCAGAACTGTGCAGAAGCTGTTGTCACAGTTGATTTTCTGCTCAGGGAGGCTGTAGCAGACTTCAACATGATGGTGTTGAGCTACAAAGGTGGTGTTATGCAGTCAGCAGTTCCTCGTGGCACTTCTCTGAGGTGTCAAAATAGTTTGTGTGTAGAAGCAAGCAGTGCCTGGCTTCCAGGGTTTGTGTGGTGTGATGGTTTAACACAGATAGTTCTGTTACTGCAATCTTCATGGGATATTTGATTCCTGTAAGATTTGAGGTGGTGTGAGAAGCAGAAGAGGGCAGACTGAGGTCTTTGGCTGAATGCTGCCCATGAGGACAGGATCCACTTTTCTGGGTGTTTCTGATCCATTGCAATCAAGAGTGAAGCACAAGTAGCTGTTTCCAACACTTGGTATGGGATCAAGGGTGGGGAGATCCTCCCTTTTGGAGCTTGTGCACTTGGTGTTTGATAGCTGCTGATGGGATGCCAGCACTGGCACGAGCTCTGGCCACCAAAAGGCTGCAAATGCACTAAAGAACTGATTTGAAGGATTCTGGAGCCATAGGGTCCTTTTGGTTACAAAAGATGTCTGAGTCCAACCATTGACCTGATGCTGCTGTGGCCATTAATCCATATCTTGGAGGGCTGTGCCCACACATTTCTTGAACTGCTTCAGGAATCGTGGATCTACCACCACTGTTCCAATGCCTGATTTTTCTGTTGAGGATTTTAATGATCTTCTTAAAGCTTTTTTGTGGAGGGTGGGGAGTGGGTGGGTAGTATCTTCAAGTGCTACAGGGTCAGGAAGCTTTCTTATTTGTGTAAACTCTTTCTTTTTTCCAGCTCTTGGCTGTCTGCTTTGCTCTGGAACTTGTTGAGGGTGTATAATTATTTGGTGTTGTTACCTGGGCTCCAAGGCTTGACCAAGTTTAGTCCAGGGGAAGCTTGGGGCAATTTGGGATGCTGCTAGCACTTGGAATTTCCATTTGCCTTTTCTCTTCCACAGGTGCTGAATTGTTTGAAGGCTCAGGATGCTGCCAACTCAACATGCAAACAGTTCAGGTTGTACTAAGTCAAGGCAGAAAACCCCAGAGTACTCAATTATTGATTTGACAGCCACACAATGGCTATCAGAACTTGCAAATAGGGCTGCAACTGTCACCTAGTCATCACCACACTAACTCTTTTTGGGTGCTGGGGTTGTCACCAGAAAATGTTGTGGTAGAAATGTGCATATGAAATGATAGAGATCTGTGTCCACCTGTGGAGTCATCAGCATGTGAGATATGGAACTATTGGAGTGGGCCAGAGGAGGCCACAGTAATGATGCAGGGGTTGAAACTCCTCTGCTGTGAGGACAGGATGGACAATCCCAGAACTGGGATTGTCTTACCTGATGAAGAGAAGGTTCCAGGGAGACCTTCTGGTGACATTCTGGGAATTAAAGGGTGCCCAGAAGGAAAATGGGACAATATTGTGGGCAGAGCCTGTTGTGACAGGACAAGGGATGTGGGGTTTAAAATTAGAGATACAGACTGGAGGGAGGGAAGGAATCTTTTCATGCTGATGGTGAGACCCTGGCCCAGCTTGCCCATAGGACGTGATGGAAGCCACATCCTTGGAACCTTTCTAGATCAGGTGGTTGGGGCTCTGAATGACCTGCTCTAGCTGCAGATATCCCTGCTGAATGCAGGGGGTAGGAGTAGATGCCAGTTAAAGGTGCCTTCCAAACTGTTCCATGACCTTATGAAAAGCACATGTTCTACAGTAGTTAGTTGATGGGAGATGACAGTATTTTTCTTCTTTTCCAGCTTCTCCTCTCTTGGACAGTGAAGATGAGACAGTGATGGCAGAGCTGCCTTTTGTCACAGCTGATGCCAGAGAGCTATTTGAAAGTAAGTTTGATTCTGTTTCAGAATGAGCTACCATTCTGGCATATCTCAAATAAGCTCTCTTCCAGAAGGACAAAGCCTTCTGTTGGAGCCCAGGTGACAATACCATGGGTAATAGCTGAATTTACAATTAGTTTATGACCACAGGGCTTCATCTCCAGAGGTAGGATCTATTTCCAAGCATTTTGAGAAAAATCCATTAGTCTTGTTTTTGCAGAATCCTAACCTGGTCAGGATTGGGAGGGATCTCTAGAGATCACTTAGTCCAGCACACACACACACTCTAAAGCAGAGTCACCTACATAGAATTAGAGTGTTAGGGGTTGGAAGTGATGTCAAAAGATCATCTAGTCCAACTCTCCCTGCCAGATCAGGATCACCTAGAGTAGGTCACACAGGAACACATCCAGGTGGGTTTTGAATGTCTCCAGAGCAAGACTCCAACATCTCTGGGCAGCCTGCTCCAGTGCCCTGTCACCCTCAGTGACAGCTGCCCCTTGTGTTCGTGTGAAATCTCCTATGCTCCAGCTTGCACCCATTGTTTCTTGTCCTATCCTTGAGCATCCCTGAGAAGAGCCTGGCTCTGTCCTGACACTCACCCTTCACATCTTTATAAGCATGAATGAGGTCACCTCTTGGTCTCCTTCTCCAAGAGGTTACTGCTTCTTGTGTTTTTTAAAGAGAGCTGACCGAAACGAACCTGTCAAATTGGAGAACAAACCCCACATAATTATCTTCGGAGAGATACAGAAAAGGAATTACAAAGCAGATACGACAGCCACACTGAACCCTTTTGAATTTCCCCCCAGCCCAGAACTAAATCTATAACCCCCAGTGCTCCAGTCCTCCTCTCCCCATGCCTCTGCCATCCATAGGCCTAACCACGAGCCTCTGGAGGCCCCAGAACAGGCCTAGTCCTGACATGCTTGTCCGATAAGGTGGGTCCTGCTCAACGTGGGGCAGGAGAGCAAGCTGGCCTGGCTGTGAGGTTATAAAGAGATAGTAGAACTGTGGGATTGAAGAACATTCTTCTAGTCTCCAGAGGATTTTTAGCCCTGTAATTCTCAACCTGGGACCCTTCTCCTACAGCAAGTTGCCCAGAACTGCAGTGTCCTAATGTCCCACAGGAAAACATTGGCTGCCTTGGCCCAGGTGGGATGCTCTGCTGGTTCATGATGAATTGACTGTCCACCAGCACTCCTGAGTCCTCCCCTGCAGAGCTGCTTTCCAGACAGGCAGCCCCTCCTCTCTACTGGTGCAGGGAGTTAGCCCTTTCACAGAGGAGAGAGAGCTGCAGTTCCTATGGTGTGCCTGAAATGTTTAGGTGAGCTATGACAAAGCTAGTGAGGGGCCTGGAGCACAGCTCTGTGAGGAGAGGCTGAGGGAGCTGGGGGTGTGCAGCCTGCAGAAGAGGAGGCTCAGGGAAGACCTCATTGCTGTCTACAACTACCTGAAGGGAGGCTGTAGCCAGGTGGGGGTTGGTCTCTTCTGCCAGGCAGCCAGCAACAGAACAAGGGAACACAGTCTCAAGTTGTGCCAGAGGAGGTATAGACTGGATGTTAAGAGGAAGTTCTTGCCAGAGAGAGTGATTGGCATTGGAATGGGCTGCCCAGGGAGGTGGTGGAGTCGCCGTCCCTGTAGGTGTTTAAGAAAAGCCTGGATGAGGTACTTAGTCCTAGTTCGAGCTTAGCTAGAATGTTTTGGTGAGAAGAATTAGCTTACAGGCTGTGAAAAAGAAACAGTGGTGGTGCCTGCTTATAGGCTTGCTGAGATGTATAAGAACAAGAACACAAAGATAGATAAGAGACAGTTGCTCTCTGTCTCTTGAGGCTGCATGAACTTCTCTCTAACCTAACCTGCCATCTGTGTGGCTAATCCTTCTGCTTCCTAACCCTACTGGGCAACCTTCCAAACTACCTTAATTGTGAGGCAAAGCCTTGGGTAAGGTAGAGGGATGGGAGGAAGGTGGAAGGGTGGTTGGGAGCCCCTTCCAGGGACTTGGGTTTCTGGGAGGGCTGTTGTGTTTCTGTATTACTTTTTAATTTGTACATTTCTGTATGTATTGTAAGTAGCTGCTTGTATATTGTGCTAAGCTGTAAATATAAAGCTTCTTTCAATTTCCAGGTAGACTGAGTCTAGTCTAGGTGATTTTTCCAAAGTGTGTGTGTGGGGTGGGTGATGCCCAAACCATCACAGGCACTTAGTGCCATGGTCTAGTTGATTGGACAGGGCTGAGTGGTAGTTTAGACTGGATGGTCTTGGAAGTCTCTTCCAACCTGGTTGATTCTATAATTATTTTCCTCCTATTTTATGTTGATATATTTTGATAGATGTGGGGTGGGGAGAGCTATATTTTTCCTGGAAATCTTTGGCTCAAACATTTTGCTTGTCTTGGAGAGCAGATCTGTGAAAGAAACAGATCTACCTACATCTTTACGGTTTCAGGAGGAAAACTTTGGTGTTGCCATGACTTGGAAGGACTTGAAGCTAAGGCAGGTCATAACCTGGGCTATGAAGCATTTCTCCTTATAGAGATGAGTTCTGCTTGGTCTGTGGAATGTAGTTGTTTAGTGGTTCTTTGAAGTGGCACTTCTGCTCATTGCAATTGGATCCACTGCATCTCAAGTGCTGCACTGACAGATGAAGAAATGTTCTTGGTTCTCTGGGTTTCTGCAGAGTTTGCCTCTGGAACAAGTAGGAAATAAAAAACATCCTATCTGGGCTTCAGTGCCTTCTTCACTTCTATTCAGACAGTATGGTTAAGAAAAGCATCATTGCTGCAACTTCATTGTAGGGGAGAGGGAGGAAACAAGATAAAACTACAGAATCATTTTGGTTGGAAAAGACCTTTAAGATCAAAGTCCAACTGTTAGCACAGCACTGCCAGGTCACTATGAAACCATGTCCTTCAGCACCACCTATCCATGGCTTTGAATCCCCTCCAGGGATGGGGACTCTACGGGGCAGGTTGAGCTTTTTGGCATAGCTGAAACTCCCTGTAGTGAGTCAGACTGCAGCACTGAACTACAGTAAGCAATTCTTTCTTTTGATAGTTGTTGTGTTTTTCCCCTTTGCTTTCCAGATCCTTTAAAACATGAATTCAAGCCCCAAAGAAAGAAAAGGAGGAGGGTCTTGGAGAATCTCCAGCTTGGGAGAGGAAAGCTTTGTCGCAGGCTGAAGGTGGTGAAGTGGCAGTCATGTAGGAGCAGGCATCAAGAGAGGGCCCTGGAGCAGGTTCAGGGGGATGAAAATCCTGATGGAGCTCAGCACCTCTGCTCAGCAGTACAGCTGGGGCAAGGAGGAGGTTATTTTCCAGCAACACAGCTGCTGCCCCCTGATCAGCTGCCCCAGGAAGAGGACAATGCCCATGCTCTGTTGCAGAGGCAAACAGTGCAGGGAGGCATGGCCCCAAACAGGGGACCACAGCTAAGGGACCAGGGGTGGGAGGCCCTGGAGGTGACAGTGAAGGTGCGACCACAAGAGGTGAGCCAGAGGTGGGAGTCTCCAGAGGTGACTGTGCAGGTGCAGCCTCAGAAGCCAAGCCCAAGATGGGTGGCCCCATCAGTGACCACACAAGTGCAGCTACAGCAGCAGGGCCAAGGACCTCAAGTGATGGTACAGATACAACAGCAGGGACAACGTATGGCTGGCATCAAGATCACTGTGCAGCTGGGCTGTGAACTAGAAGAGGTAACTTGCCTCAAGGACCAAGGTGAGGAAGTGTCAACAAATGGAGAGCAGCTGACACCAAAACAAAATGAGGGAGAGCAAGTGGCAAGGTCTGAAGGTGAGAGAGAATTGGCTGAGGTGAAGCTGGAGCCCCAGGGGCCTCCAAGCCAAAAGCAGGATCAAGGAGAGGTGACAGAAGCCCTGAAGAACCAGAATCAAGAGGAGGAAAGAGCAGAAGTGGTTGCACTGCACCAGATTGAGGATAGAGACGCAGCAGACCTGAATGGGATATTGACAGAGGAGCAGCTGCAGGATCAGAGCCAAGAGTGGAAACAGCTAGAAGCAGACCTTCCCCCACAAAAAGAAGGTCAAAAAGCTACAGAGATGAGTCAGAAGCAAAGAGATGCCCAAGAGGGGCCTAAGGACCAGAAGGAAGACCTACAGCAAGGAATGTCTATGAAACGTCCACGAGAGGCTGCAAATTATTTTGTGGCTATTCCAATAACAAATGATCAGGTATGTTGAAGTAGCTCTTCCAGCAAAACAAAACCATTCAACATAAATCTCAGCAGAAGTGTTAAGTTAACTTGGGTTTGAAGCTTATTAAGAAGCCAAGAGTGACCAAATTGTGCTCTGTTGCCTGGAGTGGTCTGTTGCTTCTGGTTGGGGTGGAGTTAACTCCTTTGTAGAAGCCCTTGTAGATGCTGTGCTTTGTATTTGTAGCTAGGACAGTGGTGAGACCACACCAAGGGTTTTGCTGCTGCTGGAGAAGCAAGACACTTTTTTTCAATCACATTCAAGATCCCCATTGCTTTTTCTACACAGTCTGAGTGGATGTGTTTCCTCAACCACAGATTAATAGGGGTGGGAAGGTACCTCTGTAGATGTAGTCCAACTGCTAAAGCAGAGGCACCCATAGCAAGTTGCCCAAGAACACAGTGTCCAGGTGGGTTTGGTATCTCCTCAGAGGAGAAGTTTCCAACACCTCTCTGGGCAGCCTGCTCCAGGGCTCCACCATCCTCACAGCAAAGAAATTCCACTTGCTCAGACGAAACCTTCTAGGTTCCAGTTTGTGTCTGTTACCCCTTGTCCTGTTACTGGGCACCCCTGAAGAGAGACTGGCCCCATCCTGTCAAAGGACACTGAAGTGCTGGAGTGTGTCCAAAGGAAGTCAGTAAAGCTGGTGAAGGGTCTGGAGAACAGGTATTGTGAGGGGCAGCTGAGAAAACCTAGGTGTGTTTAGCCTGGAGGAAAGGAGGCCGAGGAGAGACTATCTCACTTTCTACAACTACTTGAAAGGAGGTTGGAGTGGGGTGGGAGTTGGTCTCATTTCTCAGGGAACAAGCAATAGGCCAAGAGGAAATGGCCTTGAGTTGTACCAGAGAAGGTTTAGGCTGGACAAAAGAAAGAATTTCTTCCCCAGAAGGGTTGTCAAGCCCTGGAACAGGCTGCCCAGAGCAGTGGTGGAGTCTCCATCCCTAGACTGGCTCAGAAGCTATGTAGAGGTGGTGCTGAGGGACTTGGCTTAGTGCTGACCTGGCAATGCTGGGCTAATGATTTGACCTGGCCATCCTTAAAATCAATGATGACCAATACAGCAGTTTTTCCCCCTAACAGAGACAGGTAGGGGCAAAGAGTTCAGTCAGTAAGTGCTCTGTCCCAGACAGAGTGAGCAGGATGGAGAAGTAGCATACAAACTGCTTGAATTACACTTGTGATATTTCTGCCTCTTGAGGTCTCCTTTTACAATGCAAATGTAGAAGACAAGTCCCAAATGTTAACTTGCATGAACATAGCAATAACACAACTCTCAGCTTCCACCTTCTGCTGGTACTTCATGATGCTTTTTTTCCAATGAAGCCAGCTGATTTCTGCTTGTTGCAATATATAACTTGATTCCTTGTTGGGTTTTCTTCACCCCCTCCTAGCTTAGGTTTCCATGAAGCATCTGGCATGACTATTTACACTGCTGAAAGGCAATAATTAAGTAGGATGATTCTAGCTGTTGTACATCTCCTTTTTTTCTCCAGTGTGACAAGCAGCTGCAGCAATGTGGTGTGCTTTGGCAGGCTGTTGAGTTGTTTTTTTTAACCTTCTTCAAGTGCTGAAAGTCTAAGGTATGATGGAGGGCGTCAGAGATGCCTTCCTCTTGGTAGGCCTTTATTTGCTCTGGCTTTGCCTCCAGTGGAGTAATCTCTGAAGGTTATCTGGAGGATGGCCTCCTGTACCTTTCAGCAATTCCTGGCTTTTTGAGAGGTGAACAGAAGTGCAGAGCACATCAGCAAGATAAATGCCAGGAAGGGAAGAGGACTGTGTAAGCTGGAAGACAATGTTGGCAGAGGGACAAATGGGTATGAAGTGGGCAAGGAATAAATCTGGGCTGGAAACTAGAAAGTTTCCTCCCATCTGAGGAATGAGATCATGGAACAGCTTGAGAGGGTACATGAATACTTAACTTAATTCTGCTGGGAAACCTGGGACTGTTTAGCCTGGAGAAGAGTAGACTGAGAGGAGATTGTCTTAATGCTCCTCAATATCTACAGAGTGAGGTTTAAAAGCAGGGGATCAGATTCTTCAGTGACGCCCAAAGGTGGAACAAGGCAACAGGCACACACAGGAACCTAGGAGTTTCCCTCTGAGCAGGAGAAACTTCTTTGCTGTGAGGATGATGGAGCCCTGGAGCAGGCTGCCCAGAGAGGTTGTGGAGTCTCCTTCTCTGGAGCGCTTCCAAACCTGCCTGGAGATTGTGATCCTGGGCGACCTGTTCTGGGTGTCCGTGATCTAGCAGTGGCAGTTGGAAGTGACCTCTGGAGATCTGGTCCAATTCCAACCAGTCTGTGATTGAGGAGAGAAATCCACTCAGATCTTGTAGAAACAGCATTGGGAACTTTCTTGAGAGTGTGCCAAAGCCCTGGAGCAGGTTGCCCAGAGTGGTTGTGGAGAGATTCCAAGTCCCCCTGGACATTGTGATGCTGGACAGTCTGCTCTGGGTACCCCTGCTTGAGCAAAGAGGTTTGGCAAGATTGTCTCCAGAGGTCCCTTCCAATGCCTCTGTGGTGGGGTTTTTAATCAGATTGACTTGTGACCATATCTTGCACAGCTCTCTGAATGTCCTTCCCCTCTATTTTTTCAGTCTGTGCTCTCACCAGCTTTGCTAATCTGGCAGCTCTGATGTCCCAGTGCTCCATCAGCATGACAGGGAAAGCGTTTCCTCATGCTTAGGTGAAACACCAACTCAGAAAACAGCTTGTTTACCCAGTAGATCTGTTTGCTGTTACAGTTTCCTTTTGAGAAGAGACATCAGCTTAATCTGTGATCAAACTTGTAATCAGAAAATAGCATGAGATTAATTATGGAAATGCTATTCAATTTCCACAGTCTATTAACAACTGACAACTCCATGAAGACCTCATTAATATTTACAAAGTGCTGTGAGTTTTATTTTAATGTGCCTGGGGTCAGATTTTTCAGACCTATTTGAAGATCTATGGGTGCTGGCTCACATGAGAGGTATGAGTTTGAGGCTTTAAAAAGAAACACAGATCGATCAATGCCTGAAAAATCAACTTTGCAACTGAAATAAAGTCTGGTATATCTTGCCCAAGCAATACAACAAGAGGAAATGGCCTCAAGTTGCACTAGGAGAGGTTTAAGTTGAACACCAGGAACAATGTCTTTCTTGAAAGGGTTGTCAAGTCCTGGAACAGGCTTGCTCAGGGAGATGGTGGAGTTCCCATCCTTGGAGGGATTGATAACCCATGTAGGTGTGGTGCTGAGGAGCATGGTTTAGTGGTGATCTGCATGGTTCATGGTTGGGCTTGATAGTGTCCAATCTTTTTCCAGTCTGGGCAGTTTTGTGGTCTTGATGGGGGTGTATTTTGTGAATTCCTGACTTAAACCTGAGTTGCATCTCTTAGGTGGATTTGGTTTCAGCATTCTGAATTCTTCCAGTGCTTCCTGCTTGCTCTCAGATGAACATTTCCCTGTTTCCTTTTTGCTGCATTGCAGATTTTGGACAGAATTGAAGATGTCCAAGAGCTGATATTCACTAAGGAACCTCTCCTGTTGAAAGCTCTTCTTCCCATTCAAACCATGCACATTACTCTAATAATAGCTCACCTGGAAACAGAGGACATCAAAAAGTAAGAATCCTGCAGAATTCAAGTGCAGCTTATTTTTTTTTCTCCTATGCATATTAACCTTACTGCTGTTGTGAGTAATTATGTTGCAGTAGAGCCTACACCACTTCTCGTGGGCTTTCCTGGTTAGTTTGTGCCTTATTCTCAATATCTGTTAGGGAAGATCTTAAAGCTAGATGTGATGCCTCAGAGGTTGACACTTCAGTATCTGTTATGGGGTGACAAAAGCAGCTTGGCTGAAAATGGCCTCAAGTGGCAAAAAGAGAGTTTAGGTTGGCTATTAAGAAGAATTTATTTCCTGAAAGGGTGGTCAGGCATTGGACCAGGGTGCCCAGGGAGGTGTGGTGGAGTCACTGTCCCTGGAGATGTTCAATGAATGCATGGACATAGTCTAGTGGGTATGGTGGTGTTGGGTTGATGGTCAGACGTGATAATCTTGGAGGTCTTTTCCAAACTCAGTGATTCTAAATAATACTACTGCTGTGTTACTAACATTGAATGAACTCAAGGGATATAAAACTCTGAGTTGATGCCTTCTGAGAAATTTCAGAATCCCAGCATGGTGAGGGTTATTTAGTCCTGCCCCATGCTGAAGCAGGGACCTCTACAGCAGGTTGCAGAGGATCACAATGTCTATGTGAGTTTGGAATCTCTGCAGAGAAGGAGACTCCACAACCTCTCTGGGCAGCCTGCTCCAGGGCTTCGTCACACAACAAAGAAGTTTCTCCTCTTATTTACCAGCTGGAAAATCTTATATTAAGAAAAAGCAAAACATCTGCCAAGCTGCTTCCCAAGCTGTTCTCATGTCTAATTCTAGCTGTGGGTTGTCACTTGGACTCTGTGAATGAAGATGAGGATGTTGAAAGATGACTATGGAAGGCTATGCTGTAGTCAGGAAGGCCAGGGCTGCTGGAAAGGTCCAGCAAATAAGCCCATTAGGCTGCAGGGGGCTTCTCCAAGCTTTGTCTCACTGTTCCACACTAGGAAACTTGTTTCCTTATGCTGAGAAGTCTCAGGGAGGGAAGATCCTTAGGTATCTGGGAAGGTATTGCATGGTAGAATCTGGTTAGAACAGTCCTTCTCCCCAAGTGTTTTGGTAGATATCAAAGGAATGGAAACCAGCAAGATCTCAGCCATACCAGTGATAGAGGATCTGTGGGGGTATAAAGCAGAACCACTATCTGGAAAGACCTACATATAACCAGCATGAGCAGGAAAACCCTTCTGACTATACAGGAGTTAAACAGGATTAAGTGCACATGGAAAGATTTCCATGTATCTTAATTAAAAATTAACCTGGTTTGTTTTACATCTCAGAAGGTTTTTTGGAGGGCCTGAAGGGGGGAAAAGGGTAGGAGGACCATTATGTGTTAGAATGGGTGAAATGGACCTTAGAATGTCACATAATCCACCCTTCTGCATTAAGCAGGAACATAATCAACTTAGATGAAGTTGCTTAAAGCCCTGTCCAACCTGACCTGGAATGTTTCCCAGGATGGGGCATCTACCATGTCTGGGCAACCTGGACTATGGAGCCTGCATGCAGAAGACACCATGTACAGTTAATTCACTAATAAAACCCTGTGCCAGAGCTGCTGACTGGGCAGGCTGTCATCCAAGAGGATGGGAAGCTAGTGGAGAGCAGCAATCAAAATGGAAATGAAGTGGTTAGGGAGATGAATGGAGCTAAGTGGTGTTAATGAACTTAAGAGTGGGTGTGTGGCTATAATATAAAAATAATGGGAGTACCTAATGAGAGGCAGATCTTCCTTGCCAAATGCTCCTCATCCCTTATTGTCTGTGTTCCTACAGAGATAGTCCATCCCTGGAACCATTCCTGGTCAGGTTGTCTGGGGCTCTGAGCAACCTGCTCTAGTAGAAAATGTCCCTGCTGACTGCAAGGCGTTGGATTAGATAAACTTTAAAGTCTAATCCATGCCATCCCAAAATTCTAGGAAGTATTTGGAAGTGAGGGATTATTCCCTTTTACCTACACATAGAAGAGCATCACAGGGCTTTGGTTGTATGGGATATGCCCAAAGCAAAAGCTGTGGTTAATGACAAGCAGAATACATACAGGGAAATGAAACATCTCAGGCAGGTCTTGCTTGGTACTTGTCACTTCTAAAACTCCCTGCTTCTAGTTGAGGAGGGCATTTAGGATGAGGTTTAGATTGGCTTTGATTAGAAGAAGACTTAAGAGGTCATCTACTCATTCTATGAATTTAGCATTTAATGGTAGCTTACACATGATGGACTTAAATGAAAGGCCATGTTAGTTTTGCTTCCTATTAATGTGAAAGAATCAAGCTCCCCTCCAAAGAACTCAACCCCTTTCCACATTTGGTCCTGTCCTCACTAAATCATAGAATGGTTTAGGTTGGAAGAGACCACAAAGATCATCCAGTTCCAACCCCCTGCCATAGGCAAGGACACCTCCCACTAGAACAGGTTGCTCAAGGCCTCATCCCACCTGGCCTTGAACACCCCCAGGGAGGGAGCAGCCACAACCTCCCTGGCAACCTGTGCCAGTGTCTCACCACCCTCACTGGAAAGAACTTCTTCCTAACATCCAGTTTAAACCCATTACTCCTCATCCTGCCACTACAAGACCTTGTAAATAGTCCTTTTTCAGCCTTCCTGTAGGCCTCTTCAGACAAGGTCTCCTGGAAGCCTTCTTTTCTCCAGGCTGCAGAGCCCCAACTCTCATAGCCTGTTGTCATAGCTACTACAAGGTCTCCTTGAAGCTGCCTCTTCTCCTCCTGGCTGAAGAGCTCCAACTCTTACCACATGTCCTCATAGGAGAGGTGGCAGAGTCCCCAGGAGTCTCCCAGAGAAGCAGCTCCTATATTGTTACAGCTGAAATAACTCCAATGTGTGTGAGGATTGCTCTCTATGTTGTGAATAGTGTTCAAGTGGCCTTTGTGTGAGATGTTTTCTTCTCTAGACCACACTTCTGCTGAGAAAGGTCAGACTAAATGGTCCTTGGGCTCCCATCCAACCTGATATTCTAGGTAGCTCCTGAGAGGGTTACTTTGTGCTAGGTGGACCGTAGTGCCTGGTTTCTATTTGGATTATGTTACAGAGTTGGAAGGTTCTTTGAACAATGAAATGGCTGTAGTCCAAACTAGGTGTGATGAAGTAAATGCAGCTGCAAGAGCTACAGAAACCCACGGGCTGGGGTCTTTAGACCTTAGCTTTGCAGCATTTTGTTACAAGTATGAACATTAGTAGAAGGTTTCTGCTCAGACTTGGTTTAAAGACTCAAGATTTCTTTCCCTGAGATGCCAAAGTGAAGAAGGACATCTAGAAAATTTCAGCAGGCATTCAGATGCTGAAGCACTTGGTGTCTACACTTAAACCTATTATACTTCTAATAGGTCTGTAAGAAAAATGGTTGGACTTGACCTTTTGGGTACTTCATATTTTTGGGAGATGCTTTCATGTGGGCAAGGTGCATGTCTAAACTTTGCTGCCACGGCACAGAAATCCCCCATATCTAATGATACCAGAGTGATGTTGAGGTCTTAGAAGTGAAGATAGTATGGACAAGTGCTCAGTGTACTTCAGATGGGGGAAATGAACTTAGTTTGGCTTAAAGAAATTGGTGAACCATCTGAAAAGGGCAAGGATGGAGTTTTTAGGCTGTAAGGGACAAATATGAACAGATTTTTTTCTCCTTTTTAACTCTTTATCAGTGGATTCATGAAAATATCTCTGGCATGTTAGTGGCTTGAGTGTTCACCTTGCCAGCAAAACTAACTTAAACTTCAAACTTAGCTTATAGGTTTGTTAAATCATTAGCAATTGTTTTCATATGCAGCAATCAGCCTTCAGAGAATAGATATTTGTAGTAATTGTGATTATTTTCTTAATTGATTTGAAGGGCTGTTCTGGCTCTGAAACAAAGCAAGACTAAAGTGGAAGCCATCTTACAGAGTGAAGGCCTTCAAATGACCTTCCAAGGGATTGGACGGTTTAATGACCAAGTGCTCTATGTGGACATGTTGGAGGAAGGCAAGAAAATGCTGTCAAGAATTACAGGTAAGTACCTGGCTTAACTGCTTGGCACTTGTGAACCATTTTGAGGAGCACTTGTGAGCACTGGACAGAGCTGCTGTGCGTGGCCAAATGGGCTTCTTGTTTCCTCTAACTTTCAAGTGTGAAGCTGATCTCTGGGGTCCTGTGGAGCACAAGAGCTAAACTGACTTCTCTATGCTGATGTGGGAAACATGTGATGTGTCAAGATGCCACAGAAAGGCTGCCCTAGCTTGCCCTGCAGTTAGGATCTTGCAGGGTTGGGTGTTGTGATGGGTTAGGACCACAAACAAGCTATGTTTTAGATAGACAGTTGGTATCAACCACTTGTAAAGTAAATGCAGCAATGCTGGGTAAATGAAGTGCCACACCACCCATAAAAGCTCCATTGTAGCTTCTGGGATTAATTAGCAATAAATTGAGCTGGCCACATGTTGGCATGCCAAATGGAGGAGTGTGATGAGTTAGGAACTACTCCCCCACTATTGGAATTTACCAGACTAGCTCAGCCAGTTTGGAAGTAAGCTGAAGCTATACTTACAGCAAAGCAAAATTGACAAGCACATATACACAATATATTTACAGGTAGTTACAGTTACATAGAGTAGAAATAATACAGAAATCCAAACTCTCACAGACAAAACTGCCCAGAAGGGGTTCAAAGTTACCCTCTTTCTCTTCCTCTACTTTCCCAGATAAACAAAACAACCAGCAAAGCTTATGTTGTTGCATGTTAGCCAACATTAGTGGAGGGAGATTAGAGCAGAGTGAAGAGGAAGAGAACAGACCCAGTGTTGCAGAACAGAGTGGAACAAATTGTTGAAGTTTTGACTTTTTATCCCTCCCAGCAAACCAAGGAATGATACAGACTTCATTGTTTTCACAACCAGTGATCTAATTTCTCTCATTAAAATACTTTAGCCTCAAATCAGCACAGGTGTGTGTAAGGTCTTTGAAGTAACACCTCAGAACTGGGGTTCTGTTCAGTCTAATGAACTGGAAAAATTTTGAAGTCTTGTCCCCAGCTGAGTTTACCACAGACTTCTTTAAACTGGAGCATGTATGAAGCCATGAGTACCTCTGAGACAGAAGGTGACAAACTATAGAATTGTAGAAATGTGACCTGTGAGATCATTAGCTCCAACCATTGACCCAGCATTGCCAGGTCACCGCTAAGCCACATGTCTCAGCACCACTTCTATGTGGCTTTTCAAATCCCTTCAGAGATGGGGATGTTGCCACCACCCTGGGCAGCCTGTTCCAGGGCTTGACAACCCTTTCATGGGAGAGAGAAAACTGTTTGTCTAACCTGAACTTAACCTGGTGCAGCTTGAGGCCCTTCTGGTTTTTTTTTGTCCTGTCTATTATTCCCTGGGATGAGACCAACCCTCATCTGGCTCCAACCTCCTTTCAGGGAGTTGCAGAGAGTGAGGAGGCTTCCCCTCAGCCTTCTTTTCTCCAGGCTAAACAACTCCAGTTCCCTCAGATGCTCCTCACAAGATTTGTGCTCTAGACCCTTCACCAGTTCGGTTGCCCTACTCTAGATCTGCTTCAGCATCTCAGTGACCTTCTTGCAATGAGGGGCTCAAAACTGAACCCACTGTTTGAGGTGTGGCCTGATTAGTGCTGAGTATGGGGGACTGCCCTGGTCCTGCTGGTCACACTATTACTGATCCAAGCCAGGATGCTGTTGTTCTCCTTGTCCATCTGGGCACACACTGGTGTTATCTTCACTGGCTGCTGACCAATGCCCCCGGGTCCATTTGTCAGGTAGTTTTCCTGCCACTTCACCCCAAGCCTGTAGGTGGTACACATGGTGATTGTGACCCAAGTGCAGAACTTGGCACTTTGCCTTGTTGGACCCCATCCCATTGGCCTCAGCCTCTCAGTACTACGATGGCTTCTAGAGTTAATGCAGCTCCAACATAATTAAAACAGAAAAGAGGGAAGAGTAACACAGCACACGCTCTGCAGAGCCAAAATTAAACATCTCCACTGGTGCTAAAATAGCATGGTAAAGGTTGAGCTCCTCTGCTATGATTCATTGGGAAGAAAATTCTCAGTTAAAGAAAACAATGAGTAGAGAGAAAACCCAGCAGCAGCCAGGCAAAAAGGAAGGAGATGTTTAATAGAGCAGCTTCCAGAAGCAAAATAGGAGGGAGCTAAAGTGGAGCAGTATCAAAACAGATGTATACTTCAGTGCAGTTGGAAGAAGAGAGTGCTTAAGTTATGGACAGGCAGGTACCAAATGAGATCTTAACAGGAAATGGCATAGTGTGTCTTCTACTTAATCATCTTCCAGCCAAGATTTTGTTAGACTTTAGTAGAAATGATCTGGGCATAGGGAAGTTCTTGCAAGCTAGAATANAGGTCTGCCCTGAGCCTCCTCTTCTCCAGGCTGCACACCCCCAGCTCCCTCAGCCTCTGCTCATAGGGTTTGTGTTCCAGGCCCTTCACCAGCCTTGTTGCCCTTCTCTGGACACGTTCCAGCACCTCAACATCTCTCTTGAATTGAGGGGCCCAGAACTGGACATAGTACTCAAGGTGTGGCCTGACCAATGTTGAATATAGGGGCAGAGTAACCTCCCTTGCCTTACTGACCACACTGTTCCTGATCCGGGCTAGGATGCCATTGGCTCCTAGTGAGTGGGAACAAGAGTCCTTTCACCAAATGTACCACTCCAGTCAAAATTCTTTGCCATTAATAGAACCATAAGAGAAATCTGACCACAGAATGATCTGATCCCAAAAATGATTGGAGGGCTAGAACAACTCTCCTACACAGACAGGCTGAGAGAGCTGGGGTTCTTCAACCTGGAGAAGAGGAGGCTCCAGGGACACCTTTTAGTGGCCTGCTACCTGATGGGGGCCTACAAGAAAGCTGGGGAGGGACTGTTTAGAGGCACCTGTAACAACAGGGCGAATGACAATGGTTTTAAACTACAGAAGGGTAGCTTTATTTTGGATGTTAGGAGGAACTTCTTTACTATGAAGGTGGTGGAACACTGAAATGTGTTGCCCAAGTAGATGCTGATCTCTGGATCCATTTGAGGTGAGGCTTGATGGAATTCAGAGTAACCTGCTCTAGTTAAAAAAATGCCTTACTACAGAGAGGTTGGATTAGATGACTTTGAATAGTCCCTTCAACACAAACTATTCCATAATTCAATGAGATGAAGGCCAGAGTCAAGCAGAAGGACCAAAAAATGAAGCTGCTAACTTTTATTTAGCAGAGGCAAAAAAAACATTTCAAGTTAAGAGTCATCTTCTGCCTGGTTACAACACTGACTACTTGAAAAGGAGAACAAACGGGGGAAAGAGAGCAGGACTACTCTAGCTCTTGGCTTTGATCAAGGAGGTAGGAAGGAGCTTCAACAAGAAGAAAACAGGACTACTGTGAGACATCATATCCTTTGAAGATTGCACAGTGCCTTTGTGCTACATGCCTTCTTAAGAAGCAGTGAGTTGAACTGTGCTTCCTCATTGCTTAGTAGGAAATTACAGAGAAGGGGAAAAAAGCTCATTGACGTTTTTTCCTGCTCTGTTGGAAGTGGGAGCTGAGGACACAGATTGCGTTCTGCATTGCAGGGTGTGAGGGGGAAGGGAAAGCATCAAGCCCTTCTGAAACTGCTCAGATGCAGGTAAGCAGGTCACTGATCTGCAGCATCTCCATGAACCCATCAGTGTTATGGGAAGTTAGAGCAAAAACAAGCTACTTGCATCTGTTCCATCCTCTACAGTGGAAGCAGAACACTGATGCACCTGTCCACCTCCTGTTCCAGGGGTACTCATCCCTGTACTCAGAATCACAGAATTAACCAGGTTGGAAAAAAACTCTAAGGTCATAGAGTCCAACCTATCACCCAACACCACCTAATGAACTAAACCATGGCACCAAATGCCTCATCCAGCCTCTTTTTAAACACCTCCAGGGATGCTGACTCCACCATCTGCCCAGGCAGCCGATTCCAATGCCAATCACTCTTTCCATGAAGAACTTTTTCCTAACAGCCAGCCTAAACCTGCCCTGGTGCATCATGTGGCTGCCTCCTCATGTTCTGTGCCTGGGAGAAGAGACCAATCCCTACCTGGCTACAACCTCCTTTCAGGTAGTTGTAGAGAGCAATAAGGTCTTCCTTGAGCCTCCTCTGGTGAGGCTGCATCCTGAATGCTAGGGTTTTGGGCCCCTTGCTGCAAGAAGGACATGAATGTGCTGGGGCAGGTCCAAAGAAGGTTACTAAAGCAAACGAAGGGTTGGGGGAACAGGTTTTGTGGGGAGCAGTTGAGGGAACTGGTTTTTTTTCATCTTGGTCAAAAGGAGGGTGAGAGTAGACCACCTGGCTCTACAGTTCCCTAAAAGGAGGTTGGAACCAAGTAAGCATCAGCCTCTTCTCCCACGGAGCAAGTGATAGGAGAACAGGAAATAGCCTCAAGTTGCATCAGGGGAGGCTTAGGTGGAATATGAAGAACCATTTATTCCCCAAAAGGGTTGTCAAGTCCTGGAACAGGCTGCCTAGGGCTATTCCTAGTCCTATTCCTGGAGAGATTTAAAAGCTGTGTAGCTGTGGTGCTGAGGGGCACGGTTTAGCAGTTGGACCTTAGGATGTCACAGGTCCATTCTATCCTAAACAGTTCTGTGATTCCATCTTTTGTGTTCCCTATCTGCATGACTTCTGTTTTAAGGATTCTGGAAATCTGGTGTCCATCTTGTAGTCTAAACCTCTTTCTTAATGGGATGGCAGAGGTGTGTGGGAGAAAGGATTGCAAGCCCCAGGAATATCCTGCTAGCACTTGTGTGTTTGTTTGGTGTCAGATGATTGTTCCCTGGTTGCCTGCAATAATTCTCCAGCTGAGATAAGCTGTTACTTTTCAAGCTTGTTGACTGTCACCGATGGCTTTGCTGTGCAGAGGGACACTGCCCAGTGCCATTCTCCTTTCTGCATAGCTTCTGACCCTTTCCAGAGCTTTAATGAGGCTGAGGGTTATGCAGATCTGTGTCAAAGTCTCTCCTTTTAATGATACCTATGCAACGCTTTGCTGTCTTCTCTCTTCTCCCTTAATTAGCAGCTGAATTAATTGTTTTACAATGCAGTAGGATATTTTCCCTGCATTTCAGTCAATATTTCTGGTTGCTCATGGGGTAGGTGTGGATGTTCAAATGCTGCTTTTTCAAGCACTGTGGTGGGCAAATCATTTAACTGGCAGAGATCAAACAGCTCCTGCCAGATGCCTCTGCCTTATCATGCCCTTATTGACCATTCCTCACCAGCAGATGAATAGTTCAACCTGCTCTAATGAAGGTTTTGAACCTCTGAAGAATTCCTGGTGTTAAAAACTGTAAAAAAGTTAGCTCTTAATTTGTCTTCATTGCTGTATCATGGACATGTAAAGTGGAGAGCTACCAATCTCTTGATCAATTACCTCTAGTTAATAGGTAAATACTGAGCAGTACTAGACTTGTCTTGCTGCTGGTGACTTTATCTGCTTAGAAGAGGTCCTGCTAAAGACATCTTAGAGATTTCTTAGGATATTTGTTAAGTGACTTAAGGACAATAGTGTCTGGAAAATGGAGTCTCATCCTGTCCCTCTGATATCTATCACACAGCTCAGCTTGGTGTCATCTTGCTGAAGTTCTGTGATGCCACTCTCTGTCTTGAGGGGATGCTACACCCAGTTCTTTGCATTAAGCTCTGGTCTGCTGCTTTTGGTGTGTCCAGGTGATGTGTTGGGAAGGACTTTTCCTTGGAAGGAGCTGAAACACTTTGCTGTATGTGTTCTTTAGGGTTTGTGCTTTGACCTACTACATATGTGTGCAACAATATGCACAACCTCTTCATGTTAATGTGTTTGGTTTGACAAAGTACTAAAGCCCGTTCAGGAGCTGTTTGATCTCTATCCATAATCACCTGGTTCCACTTCCAGATGCTCTAAAGTATCTATAATGTCCACACTGGATCTACAGCCAAACTGTACCCTTCCACAGCAGCAGCTGGTGGCCAGGTGGACATACTGTACAGCATCTAAAAGGGCATTAGATGCTCACTCAGGCAACTAGATCCTATTCTTCATATAGTTTTCCAGCTGGAAAACAAAGCAGTTGACTTGGCAAAGTGGCCAGACAGCCCCAGCTGCTGTTCCCTCAGATGATCTGAGATGAAACGTGTTAATGTATTAATTAGCTGAACTCCAAGCCAAAGTCTCTGGCCTCGAGATGAGCACATATGACAAGGGAATAAACACACATTGAGTAAAACTTCTTGCTAGATGGAAACAGAAAATGGGCAGTGGGATGGTTGCAAGCAGTGAATTCATGCAATAGGCACAAATGTCAATAATGAACCTGTTTCTTCCAGTGCCTAAGCAACAAAGGAGTAATAAAGATAGGTGGCCAGGTGGAGGGTCTGGCAGGAAGAACCACATCAATAGTTCAGGTTTCCAGGGCAGATGTTGGTTTTTCACTTGACCCTCTTTTATATAACCAAGGCAGAAAGCCCTCTAGTAAGAAGAATTGTTGGGAAGAGGTCCTGAGTGGTCTTCCAGCCCTAGCCAAGGCTGCCAGTGTTACTTTGGGATCATTCTTTGCTGCTGAAGTGTTACTGTTGAACAATACTTCATCTTCTACATCTGCTGGGCTGGCAGAGGTTTCAGACAAGCTTTACTTGTTTTTTTGTGAGCCCCTGCATTCCCCAATTGAAGGTTTGTGGAATACAAGAGTGGATCAACTTGGCTTGACTTGTCATTCCAATCCTTGGCTGAAAGAAGTTGAACACAAATTTCAGAGGTCCCCAGACACTTGTTTTAATGCAGAATAAAACCACATAATGGTTTGGAAGTCACCTTTAAAGGTCACCTAGTCCAATATTCCCCCAGTAAGCACGGACATCTTCAGCTAGAGCAGAGCCTGCTCCAACCTGATCTGGGATGTTTCCAGGGATGGGACTTCTTCCACCTCTCTGTGTATTCTTACTGCTGTAGAATTGTGGCTGAAGTTTAGCAGAAAACACCACTGCCACATCAACAAATCTGGGCCAGGAGCACTATGTTGATGTGACTTTTCCTCCTGAATTGCTCTATGTGCTGGCTTGGAATCTTGCCACTTTGTTGCAAGTGCTTTGCTTTTTGTGCTAATTGAGGTAGAATCTGTCCCAGCACACTGCCCAGCCATGGGCACTGGTGCTGCATCTTGTTCCTAGCAGAGCTGCCATGGGAATGTGTTTTCAGAACTTGCTATTGCAATTAAGTGGTCTATGAAGTCAGAAGGAAATCTGAACCTTCCCTGGAACAGCTTGAGGCTCTTCCCTCTCATTCTGTCACTTGCTGCTTTAGAGACCCTCCACCTCACCACAACCTCCTTTTGCATACTTGTAGAGAGCAACTTCCCAAGCCTGCTTTTATCCAGGATTTAGCATTATTTTAATGCATGGATGAGCTTGAGAACACCTCAGGGAAAACATATGATGAAAACCAGTTAGATATTCACAGCATTAAAGCTCTGTAGCCAATTCCTACCTGCAAGGTCCAGTCTGAATCCCCCCATGCTATTTCCTGATGGACTCCCATGCCCTACTGACATGGCAGCTCCTGAGAGTGGAGTGTGTTCTCATCTGCCCATCCTGTAATGATCTAGGGGAGCACAACCTTGTTTGGGAGTTGGACTTGATGATCGGAGGGCAAACCAGATCCTGGGCTGCATCAGGAGAAGTGTGGCCAGCAGGTTGAGGGAGGTGATTCTCCCCCTCTACTCTGCTCTGGTGAGACCCCAGCTGGAGTACTGCATCCAGTTCTGGAGCCCCCATTACAAGAAGGATGTGGATGTGCTGGAGCATGTCCAGAGAAGGGCCACTGAGTTGATCTGAGGGCTGAAGCACCTCTCCTATGAGGACAGACTGGAAGAGTTGGGACTGTTCAGTTTGGAGAAGAGGAGGCTCTGAGGTGACCTTGTTGAGGCCTTCCAGTATCTGAAGGAGGGCTACAAAAAAGCTGGGGAGGGACTTTTTAGGCTATCAGGTAGTGACAGGACTAGGAGGAATGGAGCAAAGCTGGAGGTGGGGAGATTCAGAGTGGATGTGAGGAGGAAGTTCCTCAGCATGAGAGTGGCAAGAGCCTGGAATGGGTTGCCCAGGGAGGTGGTTGAGGCCCCATCCCTGGAGGTGTTTAAGGCCAGGCTGGATGAGGCTCTAGGCAGCCTGATCTCTGATAGGGGGATTGGAACTAGATGATCCTTGTGGTCCCTTCCAACCTTGACTGATTCTATGATCTCTTCCAGCTAAAGTAGTTCTGTGATATTCCTGCTTACTGCAGAGAGTTTGAACTAGGTGACCTTTAAAAGCTCTCTTCCAACCCAAGCCGTTCAGTGGTTCTCTCTGCTACATCTCTGTAACTGTGTGTCTTGTCTAAGAAAGATGTGGTGGCTTTTTGCCCAATTGTCCTTCTAAAGATTCTATTTTTCTACCTCTCAACTACTACATTTCTTATGTTCATCTTTTATCTTTTCCTCAGAAGCTGTGGAAGAATGCTTTGTTGAAATGAACCTTGACATTTCGGGAAGCAAGGATTTCATCCCTCATCTCACCTTCCTCAAGCTCTCCAAAGTACCAAGCTTGAAGAGAAGGGTAAGAAACCAGGTTTAAATTACTTTACTGAAATTTGTTCTGGTGATTATTTTTCTTCTAGTGAAGGACTAGAATTGGAGAAAAAGATCTGTTACTTCAGAAGAGATGTTCATGGTTCAAGGTTTCTGAAGGAATGCTTGAAGGACTTGGAGCTTTTTAGCTTGGAGAAAAGATGACGAGGGGGAGTTCTTCTCAAAGTTGAATGAGAACTACAGGATGGAGGGGCGAGAGGATGGGGCCGGACTTTCTAGTGGTGCTCAGTGGCAGGACAAGAGTTAACAGGCTCAAATATGAATATAAAAAGCTCCATCTAATCATGAGGAGAAACTTTCCCTGGGAGTGTTCAAGAAAAGACTGCATGGGGCACTTAGTGCCATAGTCTAGTTCACTGGATAGGGCTGGGTGCTAGGTTGGACTGGATGATCTTGGAGGTCTCTTCCAACCTGATTGATTCTATGATTATATGGAGCACTGAAACAGGCTACCCAGAGAGGTTGTGGAGTGTCTATCTCTGGAGTGATTCTAAACCCACTTGGCCACTGAGAATCCTGAGCAATCTGCTCTAGGTGAACTTGTCAGGGGTGTGTGTGGCTGAACTAGAGGGTCTCCAGAGGTTCCCTTCCAACTCTATAAAGAAGAAAAAAATAGGCAAATGCAAGTGTTGACCTGCTACTGGTGTTGTGGATGCCCCCTTCCTGGATGTGTTGATTGTTGGGTTGGATGGGGGCTTGAGCATCCTGGTCTAGTGAAAGGTGTCCTTGCCCATGGCAGGGGAGGTTGGAAATAGATGACCTTTAAAGTCTCTTCCAACACAAACTGTATTTCAGATTGTACATCTGATTGGAAGAGGTGGTTTGTTGCTGACTGTGCCTCTGTGGTGGAACACAACAAAGCCCTTTCTGTCTGCTGTTTGTAGTCAATTCCTGCCTGCAAACACAACATCAGGCAGCTTCCACAGGGCAGCACGTGGCTTTCAAGCAATATTTTATCCCAGAACATGATGAATGTTGTGCTGGAAGTTGGGCTGCTGCCTTGATTTATGTTGGAACTGTGTGATGTGCTTTGCTTAACCTTTGCTGCAGCATTGTATGGGATTTTATCACACACAATTAAAGTTTGAAAAAATCACAGCACAACAGAAACCAACCAACCAAAAAAAAAACCCAATCCTGATTAGATTGCAGGCTTCCCTGTGGAATATTTTCCTGCTTGTTTCCAGGAATAGTACTTCAATTTATGAGGTCAATAGCTTGTAAACCTGAGACACTAAAGGAGCATGCAGAAAGGAAACAGAAAATGTTATAAAGGCTGGGGAAGATGACCTTGGCTTTGGGCATGTCAAGTGCATTGTATTGACTTGATTGCCTTCTGTAATCAAAGTTGGGTGGTGCTGGAAGCTTTTTCTTCTCTGCCTAAGGGCAATTTCAGGCATCAGAGTTGTCTGATGCTCCCAAACTGTACTGGTGCCTGGGTTTGTTCCTCTGCAACGGCAGGACTTTGCATTTCCCCTGGCTGAACTTCAAGGTTCCTGCCAGTCCATTTGTCCAGCCTGTTGAGGTCCCTCTGGTTAGCAAGGTTCTTGCCAGTCCATTTCTCTGGCCTGTTGAGGTGGATGGCAGCAGCAACTCTGAAGCAGCCACTCCTCCCAGTTGTGTTATGAGTAAAGATGCTGAGGGTGCACTCTGACTCATTATCCAAACCTTTAACAGAGATGCTGAATGGTGCTGGACTACATCTTTAGCTGCCATCCTCCAGCTAGACTTAATACTGTTACCCTCTACCTTCAGAACATGGCTGTTCACCTGGTTTTCAATCTACTTCACTATGCTCATCCAACCCACAGTTCATCAGCTTCACTGAGGATTCTCTAGGGAAACAGTGCCAGAAGCCTTCCTGAAGTCCAGGCAGACAACAATCACTACTCTTCTCTTGCCTGCCAAGAATTGCTCATTCCTGCCCAAACTTTTGCATGTTCAAGCAGTTTCTCCTAAAATACTACTTTGCATGTCAGGGATGTGGGAGTGAAGCAGAGCAGGGTTGTGCTGAAATAGTTAATAGGGGATATATGGACACTGTACCCACATAGACATCTCTCTCACGTTAGGAAGGCTCAACCCTAGACACAGGATGTGACCTCAAAGATCAGACTGGAAGACAAATGTGTATGGATTTTTGAGGTCTGAGATGTCAGCTGAAAATGCTGATGCCTTTGACATCAGAATATAATGAGGAGGGGGGAAAAAAAGGAAGACAAAAAATTAACTCTTTCCATAATATCCCATTCCCTGAAGACTGCAGGGGAGAAACCCACCCTCTAAACAGGAGAAGGTGCCCAAGTATGAATAACAGAAAATATTATTTTAGCTATTATGATGCCATCTACTGGCAGTAATAACTTCTTTATGCTATAAATAACTCTCGTAGTAAATTGCAGGTTTTATGTACTTTGTGCAACTTCAGTGCTGCTTATGTGGCTCAAGAAACTTTTACTAATACTTAGTGTTTGTTTTACATCTCAGTGTCATGATGCTGATGGCGAAGCTGCAGGCCTTATATGTGGGGAGGAAGGGAAGGGTTCTCTTTCCACTCCAACCACAAACTTTGATCTTGGGGAGTGATATGTCCCTGCCTGTAGTTGCAGGCCTGAAGATTCCCACAAAGCTGGGGAGAACTTGGTTGGTGTAGTCTTGGTTTGTGTGTGGCTTAGATGAGCAAGCAGTGAGGTGGATTAAGGGTCAGTTAAATAACAGATCAGAGGGTTGTGATCAGTGGTGCAAAGTCTGAAGGCCTGTAGCTGGTGTTCCTTAGTGGTCAGGACTGGGTTCAGTTTTGGCCAATGTGTTTAACAACGACCCGGATGAAGGGACAGCGTAAACCTTCAGCCAGTTTGAATGCCAAACTGGGAGGAGTGACTGACACCACACGAGGCTGTGCTGCCAGTTAGTGTGATATGGGCAGGCTGGAGAGCTGTGCAGAGGGGAGCCTTGTGAAGTTCAAAGGGCAAGTGTAGGTCCTGCACCTGGGGAGGAATAATGCCCTGTGCCACTACCGGTGATGGGTTGACCTGCTGGGAGGTAGCTTCAAGGAGAAGGACTGGGGAGTGGTGGTAGACAAGTTCACCATGAATTGCCAATGTTCTGCTCTGGCCAGGAATCACAGAGTGTCAGGGGCTGGAAGAGACTTGGAGAGCTCAGCCAGTCCAACCCCCCCTGCCAAAGCAGATCACACAGAAACATGTCTAGAACTTGAATATCTCCAGAGAGGGAGACTCCACAACCCCCCAGGCAGCCTGTTCCGGTGTTCTGTCACCCTCACAGTGGGGGGAAAAAAAAATCCTCCTCATATTTACATGGAATTTCCTATACTTCAAAGAAGGCAAATGGTCACCTGGGATCTGTGAAGAAGACAAGGATCTTCTCCTCTACTCTGCCTTGGTAAGGCCATATCTGGAGTCCTGGGTTCAATTCTGGGTTTCCCACTTCAAGAGACAGGGAACTACTGGAGAGAGTCCAGCTGAGGCTACAAAGATGCTGAGCAGGCTGGAACATTGCTATGAGAAGGAAGGGACTGAGAGATATCTGGGGCTGTTTAGCCTGGGCAGGAGCCAGAACACAAGAGGTTCTGTGCTGCCTGCTCTGAGTGACACTGCCTTAGCGGAAGGACTGGATAAGATGATCCCTAGAGGTCCCTTTCAATGACCACCATAATGAGATGTGGTTTGAATTGCTACTGAAGAAGCACTATGTGGTGTCTGCTGATCAAATTCATAGTGTGCAGCATGCTCCTGGCATAAACACTAAAGACAGGCTCCTCAGATTTTAGGGATTTCCAATGAGCTAAAAAGAGGAAGAACTCAGCTTGTAAGGTCACCCTCAGTGCCTCTCTGTAGTAAGAGCTTTTGTTGGGGTGGTTTGTTGACCTGCAATGCTGAGCACTGCCTGTGCTCACCTACCCTGGAGCAAAGTGGTGATCAATGGCTCCATGATGAGGTGGAAAATGCTTGCTCTTGGAGTGTGTTCTCTGCTGCTTTAAGTAGTTTCGGCTAGTGCGACTCTGCTGTGGTCTACCCTGGATGGTGAGACAGCAGCAATCTTGCAGCCGTGGACTTGTATTAAAACAGTTGAAGGTTTTTAATGAAGAGGCAGCCCTAATCCTGCCTCTCTTGTGGTTTGGTAAGTTATCTTCAATGGCACAACCTCACTCAAGTTTCCATCCTCCTGCTGAACTACCTAGAGAAGAGCCCATGCTCTGTTTCATCAGAATTTGAACCTGGTGACATTAAGGTAATCAAAACTGCCCGCTTCTGACTGACACATTGTGGTGGGTTAGAAACTTCCCCCCCACTACTGAGATTTACCAGGCTAGCTCAGACAGCTTGGAAGTCAGCTGAAGCTATACTTACAGCAAGGCAAAATTTACAAGCACACATACAAAACATATGTACAGAGAGTTACAGTTACATACAAAATAGGAAGAATACAGAAATCCAAACTGCCCAGAAGAGCTCAAAGCTACCCTCTGCTTTCCCAGACAAAACAACCAGCAAAGCTTGGGTTATGTGTTAGCCAAGATTAGAGGAGAGATTAGAGCAGAATGAAGATACAGAAGGAAGCAACTTTCCAGACCAGAGCGGGACAAAATTGTTGCCATGTCGGCTTTTTCTCCCTCTCAGCAAATCAGTGAACGACACAGACTTCATCACTGTTTTCTTTTCACAACCAATGTTCTAATTTCTCTCATTAAATTATTCCTGTTAGCCTGAAAGCAGTACACCCATGGGTATCTCTGGAACACAGGAGAATGTGTGGCTTGTTTCACTCAGCTTTGAAATGCTTTGGTCACCAGGTGTAGCACTACCTGATGGCTTCGTGTGTTTGGTTGTGGAGCTATTGCTATCTAGTTTTCTTCAAGTGACTCTGGATGTTTTGGCCATCATAGAATAGGATCATAGCTGTTCTGGTTGAAAGAGATCTTGAAGATCAAATCCAACTAAGCACTGCCATAAACTGTATCCCTCATATACACTGCTTGGAAAGCCCTGCAGGGATGGGGGCTCCACCACTGCTCTGGGCAGCCTGTTTCAGGCGTTGACAAACCCTTCTGGGGAAGGAATCCTCTTTCAATCCCCACCTCATGCATGCCCTCTTCTTTAAAAGGTCTGTAATTACAAGGAAGGAAGCTTGGAAAGAGACTTCTTTTGGGGTGTGTGTGTTGAACAAACCACCTGAGACCTCTCTGAGGCAATGTGTGCTGTAAGGGTCTCCTTGGAGCCTTGTTAACTCACTTGCTCATTAGGTTAAGAGAAGGTGATGATGATTCCCTGTTGCATAGTAATTCATCTCTCTTCCTCTTATCTCCATGTATGCTTCTGGCAGATGTGATTTGCTACAGGCTAAGTGCTTTGTGGGAGCCCCTTGTTTAAATTGGCAGCTGAACTAAAGCCCTGTGGACTATGTCACCTATCTCTGGTGAAGCCCATGCCGGGAAGCCAGGGTTCCTGTGCCAAACTCATTGATGGAGGAGGGCTGTGAAGAGATTACTTAGAGTGTATTTTGAAGTCTTGATAGCCCAAAACTATCATTCTGGGCCAGGGCAAGTGGAGTATCTTGTATTTGGGGAAAACTAACCTTCTGCACCAGTACAGGTAAGGTGCTGACCTGCTGGAAAGCTTCTCTGTAGAGAAGGACCTGGGACTGCTGGTTGACAAGGTCACCTTGAGCTAGCAGTGGGCCCTTGGGAACAAAGGCCTGTGGTGTCCTGGGATGCGTCAAAAAGATTGTCTAGAGGTTAAGGGAGGTTATTCTTCTGCTCTGTCCTAGTGAGGCCAGGTCTAGAGTAATGAGTCCTTTCCTGGGCTCACTAGTTCAACGGTGACAACGAACTACTGGAAAGAGTCCAGCAGGGGTTACAAAGATGCTGAGGGGACTGCAGCATGTCTGTGAGGAGGAAAGGCTGAGAGGCCTGGGGCTGTTGAGCCTGTAGAAGAGCAGCCTGAAAGGAGATCTGTTCAATGCTCAGCAAGAGCTAAAGCATGGGGGACAAGACAATGGGTCTAGATTCTTGTCAGTGGTGCTCAATGACAGCACAAGGGCCAAGCAGTACAGAATAGATTCTGCGAGGTTCCATGTGAACATGGTGAAAATCTCTCCTGAGAGGGTGCTGGAGCCCTGGAGCAGGCTGCCCAGAGCTGATGGCTACTTTCTCTGCCATAATCAATGCAGAA
Source organism: Tricholaema leucomelas (assembly GCA_013400475.1). NCBI lineage: Eukaryota > Metazoa > Chordata > Aves > Piciformes > Lybiidae > Tricholaema lacrymosa > Tricholaema leucomelas. The sequence continues at coordinate 663,374 of WAAF01014690.1, forward strand.
GCTTAGAAATAATTACAGACTCCCAGCATTGTGTGGATTGGAAGAGACCTCTGGAGATCATGGAATCAGTCAGGTTGGAAGAGACCTCCAAGATCACCCAGGCCAACCTATCGCTCAGCCCTGTACAGCCAACTAAACCATGACACTAGATGCCTCATCAAGTCTTTTCTTGAATGCCTCTGGGGATGGTGACTCCACCACCTTCCTGGGCAGCCCATTCCAATGCCCATTCTCTGTCAAGAACTTCCCCCTACCATCCAGCCTACACCTCCCCTGGCACAACTAGAGACTGTGTCCCTTTGTTCTGTTGCTGGTTGCCTGGCAGGAAAGACCGACCCCTCCTGGCTACAGCCTCCCTTCAGGTAGTTGTAGACTGCAATGAGGTCTGCTCTGAGCCTCCTCTTCTCCAGGCTGCACACCCCCAGCTCCCTCAGCCTCTCCTCATCATCCTGTCCAACTCCCACTGCTGCAGCAGGGCCACCCATAGCAGGTTTCCCAGGACCATAATGTCTAGATGTCTTTGGAGACTCTCTGGGCAGCCTGCTCTGAGGGCTCTGGTACCTTTTGAAGTGGTGAAGCTTCTCCCCATGTTCAGGTGGAGCGTCCTGGGTTCCAGTTTGTGCCTGCTGCTGCTTCTCCTGTTGCTGGGTACAACTGAAAGGACCTTTTTTTTTCCTCTATCAGCTGAAATACTATCAAAGAGTTGGTAGCCATAGAACCATGGAATCATTGGCATCCTCGGGAGAGGAAAGTATTTTCATTGCCATGTTTTAAGAGAACTTGATGCGTCTTTGTATTTCCAAAAATGCATGATTTTTGTGTGTGTTTTGTGCCATGTTATTCTTCCAACATCTAGGGCTTCACTAAAATTCCTCCTGACCTGTATAAAGAATTCAAAGACAGCTACTTTGGCACAGAGGTCTTCAGCCGAATTGATCTTTGTGCCATGAAGAAGAAGAAGCAAGAATCTGGTTACTATTATTGTGAGTGTTCAATCCATGTGGGCTCCACTACTATGGAGAAGGACAAAGGGCAAGAAATGCAGACAGATGTGGGGGAAGCACTCAGGGAAGACCTTCCACACAGTTCTGCAAAGGTTGAAGTGGGAGAAGCACTCAGGGAAGACCTTCCACACAGTTCTGCAAAGGTTGAAGTGGGAGAAACTGCTGCAAGCCCTAAGCTCACCTCACATTTGGTAGTAGTGGGTGATAAAACATCTGAAAATGTTGCTGAGGCTTCAACTGCAAATAAAGAAGAAATCAATGAGGTGAAGGGACAGCCTGAAGCTACAGATGAGATTTCACATGTAGCTGGGGAGATCTGCTCCAAGTCAGTACTTGGTCTGCTGCCAGCAAGTTCAGATGTGTTGGAATGTGTGGAGAAGGAGGAAGAAGAAGAAATGAGAACAGATGGTAGCTTACAGGAAACTGAAGCCACAGGGCATGCATCTGATCAGCCACCAAGCTCAGGATAAAGCTGTGGCAGGCCTTGGTGACCTGCACCCATTCTTGGTGATGGTGTAGAAGTCAGCCACAATGGTGTTGAGGTGTGGATGGTCATTTCTGGGGTGGAAAACTGTCTTTTTAGGAGAGTGGCAAGGCAAAGTAGGACAAAAATCTGAGGGAAACCTGCCTGACTACTGTAATGGTGAAATAGCTGAGTCAAAACAAGAACCTGCTGTGTGAGCAGATGTACTCTACAGCTAAATGAGCTCTGGTTTGCAGGATCAGGCCTTTCAGAAGTCATGTGTTGATACCAAAATCGTTTTCAGACATCTCTGGTGCCCCAAAGCACAATTCTATCTTTATGCTGCATTTCTCAGCTGATTTTGCTCCTTCCTTTGCCTGTTTGCCTTCTCTAAGTTCTGCCTGAAGAGAATGCTTACTGCCTTATTTCCACAGCTGCTCCAAGTGAAGACTCCAAACTGTTACTTCAGCACCATCACTTCCTGCATGTCCAGAAATGGTAGAGGATTGTAGTTATCAGACTCCTGTGAATTGTAGTTTTTCTTTGACTGTGTAACAAGAGCTGCTTTTGCTTGAGTTACAGAAATGGTATTTTGGGCATAAAATCGAGGTGTAACATTACATTTTGTTTAGATGAAGAGGAATGGATTGTGTTGTAAAGCAGCTGGAGAAAATGAGGCACAGTATCCTCTTCTGAAGCTGAACTTGTGTTGTAGCCTCACTTATGGGCATGAATTAGTAAAAAAGCCAAATAAAATAGAGAAATATTAATTTTTGGGGAGACTCAGAGTTTTGAGTCGGTGTTTGGGCTGAAGTTTCCTTGCTGGAGCTAAGGAACTGAGCTGTGGCCTCCCTCTCCAACCTTGAGGGGCTGGGAAAAGGGTTTTCTCTGCAGAGCTTCTGAAACCAGAAGATGGCACTACTGGAAAAACAGCTGCGGCTGGGAAGGGATCCAGCTGCCTCCAGGTCTTCAACACTCACAGCAGGCTTGGGAGACATCTATATTGAGGGCAATAAATTAGGAGGAAGGCGACAGGGCACTTGGAAAATGTCTTTTTTTCTCTTTCCTGCCCTAATTGTTTCTTTAAAGAAAACTAAATGTTGCTTTTCAAGTTTTTTCATTACCTCAAAGAAGTGTGATCAGGTTGCCCCCCCTTTCCTTTTCTCCCCCCCCCCCCCCCCCCAAAAATTTGGGAACATTGATTATATGGGGAATTAATTCCCCAGATAATTAATTTCTTGGTATGATGTATGGGTAAGATGTGCTTGGTTAAATGAACATCAAGGTCCTGGAAACCTGTTCAGCTTCTTAGGATGCATAAAACCTCCAATCTTGTATTTATGTCCTTTCTTCAGGAGGGGGGAAACCAACTCCTGTGCAGGAGGAAAGGGAAGGTCCTGCATTTAATGAACTTATTTTGTCCTCAGCACCAGGGTTGGATCCCTTGTGTGGTAGCACTTGGCAGAGCATTTATTTGTGTCGCTCCACTGATGGCTGTAGACATTCAAAGGGTTGTCCCCAAATGGTCTCCTGAATGCAAATTTGAGTCATTCCCACTTCCTCGGCAGGGTGGGCTTTAAAATGCCTCTGAATCGTTGAAGGATAGAGCAAGATGATCAGGGTGACTTAAGTTTCTGGAGAGCATCCCTTTATCAGCAAGTTCTGGGTGAACTTATCTTCCAGAAAAGGAAAGGTTTTGCTCTAAGCAACCTTTATTTCCTCAGTGAATCCTAATGATTTTTTCATTCAGGGAAAAAAAAAAGGACCAGCAGAATCATTCATCTTGGGAACTGAAGTGGATTCAATGGCCTAGGACCAAGCACAAGTTACAAGCTGTGTTTTCTCCTCCATGGAAATGTTAATTATCTTTTTATAGACAGATGGCACTGGAGTGTAGCAAATGTGTGGTGATCCCATGCTTGCGAACAACTTAGTGTAGTGGGTGGGTTTTTTCCCCCCTTCATGTGTACAGGTTCTAAGTGAAGTTTAGTTCTGGCTCAGGATTATTGTGATGATTGGAAGGTAATGAATTTTGCTTATCTTGGGAGGCTTGTGTACTTGGTTTGGGGCATTAAGTTAAAATTCTCAAGTTATATCACTCTGATGTAATCTTTACAAGTTAGATTAGTGAGACTTAAACTCCCAAAATCTACTAAATGCAACCTTCAATTCTTCAGTCTCTTATGACAACCAAGTCAAAGCAAGCTTCTAGAGTGCTGATCATATCAGAACTGCTTTGTGATGGAGAGGAGATAATAAGTTTTGGAGCATGTTGGTGCTCTGTTTTGGCCATGGAGGTCCATGGGGTTTGTTCCCTGGTGGCTTTTCACTCTAATTGAAATAGATTTGATTAGGTACTTCTGATGTGAGCTGAGCAGGTGGGAGTCAGCTTCTGAAATGAAAATAACTTCAGGCTGCTGAAGCAGATTAATTGTCCTTCTTTATGAGTACTGTAGGGAAATTACACTCCAAGGTTTAGGCACAGAAGTGAGTTTGAATCATTCTTTATGATCCCTGCATTTACTGTTCTTTTTCTATTCTTTTCCCCTTTATGGCCTCTACTTCATCTATTTATTCTTTTTCCCCCTATGAGTAACTTCTTTCTGTATGCACTTCTCCTTTATGTAGAAGATAGATGCAATTTGCTAATTTCTTTTAATTGGATTTGGCTTAATGTAACTTGAGTTACTGAAACTGGTGCAGTGCTGGGGTGGGGGAGAACTTGTATTAAATTCCCACTAGTTATGAGTTTATTTTTCTTCTCTTTTGGTTAGAACTAAACACTGAGTTGTTCTGCTAAGATGATTACTTTCCAAGTTACTTGAGAGGAGATCTTGACAACAGCATCTCCCTGCTTCTTGGCTGGTTTTAATCAGAAGTTTCTTAAACTAGATACTGTAATAAACAGGATCCAAAATCCAAAGGAAGGAGGGTTTTGTAAGTGCCTTGTCCTGAACACCCTGTTCCTTGCTGCTGTGGGGTGCTAAACATCAGATGGGCCTCTGGCACCTGAACAGCTGGAGTGGTTCTTGCTTTCCAATGTCACGTTCTGGAGGCTATTTTGGCAAGACCCCTATAAGTAAGGATCATAGAGGTTAGTCTAGATGGCTTTCCCTTCCCATAGTCCTGCGCTCTCAACACACACAGAAGAGAGCAGACAAGCCTCCTCATTTATCTGTATGTCATGGCAGAAAGGTGCCAGCATCTTCCATTGAGCTACTAAGAAAGGTTGTAGCTTCAGCTTTTAATTCTACAGTCATGTGGCCTGGTTCAACTGCTCTTATTGTTCATCAGTGTAAAATAGTGTTGAATAAGCATGGAGTAGTGACATGATTACTAAATGGCCCTGGTGGTGTTGGGTTGAAGGTTGGACTCAGTGGTCTTGGAGGCCTTTTCCAAGCAAAGCCATTCTATGATTCTGAATGCATCAGGCATTCAGATACACGAAGCTTATGGCAATACCAGTATTGACTTCTGGAGATCACCTAGTCCAACTCTGCTGTGAAAGCAGGGTCACCTACTGCAGGTAGCCCAGGATTGCATCAAAGTGGGTTTGGAATCTCTCCAGAGAAGGAAACTCCACAAATTCAAAAGTGACCTTGTATTTTTCTGAGGGAAAGAAGGTGCTTAGCTGGTAATGAGCTGGAGCCAGAGATCCGTGGAGGATTTTTCAATAGTAAATTCTCTTTAGGTAGAGTCCTGTCTGAGCTGACCATGACTCTTTCCAGGGATAGGCCACGTACCACCTTTATGGGCAACCTGGGCCAGTGTCTCATCATTCTCACATTAAAATCTTGTATCTGGTCTGTTTCCTCTTTTAGTTCAAAACCATCACCTTTTGTCATTCTCTCTGCTTCTGAGATATTGCTGGTTTAATAGACTGCAGGTATGTCCCTTCCTCTCACCTTCACTTACTGCTTGGATTCTCTCCTGTTTTCTTTCGGTAACTTGGAGCAGGTTCAGCCTAACCTCCCATTTCAAACAGCTCTGATTAGCAGCATTATGCCTTTAACTCACTGTTGTGATGAGCTCAACAGTCTCATTACCTTCTCCACCTGGGACACCTGTTTTACCCTCAGTGCATATGTTCCTCCATGTGTTGCACCAGAATTTCATGGTTCAGCATTTGTTTCAGTTCTTTGGGCTCTTTTGAAAGAATATAGCTGAGTTAGGCATAACCATGATGATTTCTACATGCTGGGGGCTGCATTATGAACACTTGAGCAAGTGCAATGTTACTTACACTCTGCTGTGACAGAATTATTCACTTAAACAAAAGCTTATTAATTTCTGGCCCTAGAGAGAGGAGAAACAGAGCAATTCTTGATAAAAGAAGACCTATGACCACTTCTCTATTTTGAGGTGGTAAAAGCAGTCTATTAATTGCTATTCTTGAGCCATAAAGACCCAAGCCTCCCTCTATTCATCAAGCATGGACCTTTGAAGAGAAGGCTGCACACTGGGTTTGTGTGTCACAACAAATGACCATTTGGCAAACAGAGAAGGAAAGAAAGGAGCAAAAGAAAAGGAAAGAGTTTGCTGCAAGGTTGCTGGAATCCTAGAGCAGGCTGCCTAGAGAGGTTATGGAGTCTCTTCCTCTGGAGAAATTCCAAACCCACCTGGACATTGTGATCCTGGGCACCCTGCTGTGGGTTGTGGATGATCTCAGTGGTCCTGGCCAACCCCCATCATGCTGGGAGTCTGGGACTAGACAATCCATCACTGGCATAAGGATCACTTAGCAGGTGTTTACAATGGATGTATCACTCACAAGGCCTCTTGAAGCTCCTGCCAACACTCTTTTCCATCCTCCCCACATTGCTCTGTTTTCCAGTGAAAGAGGAAATGGTTTACAACATCTAAAGCTATTTAGAGCTAATCTTCATTTTTTTTTCCTGCAATTTAAAACCCTTTCACCTTCTGAGAGGGGCCCACAACCCATTTTAAGACAGTTTGAACAATTTAGGCATCAATTTGCCATTTTGACATCTCAAAGCTACCAACCTGTCAGAATTTCTGAACATTACTAGGGAGAAAAGTCCATGTTTGGCAAAAGATGGAATTTTAAGAGTGGCAGTTGTGAATGAAAGAACTGTAGTTAATCCAGATCTAATTCTTGTCTCCCACCACACCATTTCTCCAGATGGGGACTAAACAGAATACTTCTGTGTTATCACTCCTGCTGAAAAACTTGAGAGTCAAAGAAGGGTTTTGCTTGAAAAAAGACCTTCTAGGACCAATAAGTGCAACACTTCCCTAACTCCACTGCGTCTGATGCTAAGCCATGTCCCTCAGCAACACCCCTCTGCATCTTTTAAACACACCCAGTGCTGAGGATTCCACCATCTCCCTAGGAAACCTGTTCCAGTGTTTGAGAACCCACTCAGTCAAAACATTTCTTCTGATGCCCAACCTCATCCTCTCCTGGTGCAACTGAAGGCTGCTTCCTCTTGTCCTATCAGTTGTTACATCATTCTATCTTCTTTTGTGGCAGCAGAGTTACCTAAAACATATTTGCTTAAATTGGCAAGCAGATTTAGCCACAACTATAAATTAAACCAAGATATTCATAGAATCATAAAATTGTCAGGGATGGAAGGGACTTCAAGGATCATTTACCTCCACCCCACCTGCCATGGGCAAGGATACCTCATACTAGGTTGATCAGAGTCACGTTCAGCCTGGCCTTAACAACTGGCAGGGATGAGGCTCCTACCACTTCCCTGTGCAACTTGTTCCAGCCTCACGGTGAAGAACTTCTTCCTAACATCCAGTCTGAATCTACAGATAATTATGTATCCATACCTAACACAACATCCTGGAAGACTTTGCTGTGAAGAAATGTTGCCTCTATGAGGATTAATTTAACCAGCTGCTGATTATCAGACAACATGAACCGTTTGAGGAGGGGGCTGCACCAATTTGAGTGAAATGGTATACTAAAAATTATCTTCCTTTTGCTTTACATGTTTCATTACTTTGCATGTGTGAACTTCCTTCAACTTCAGGCCCTATGGCTATCCTGGATTTGAGGTGGATAGAATCATAGTCATAGATCACTTTAGGTTAGAAGGGACATTTAAAGGTCATCTAGTCCAACTCCCTGCACTCAGCAGGGATGGATGCAACTGGAGCAGGTTACTCAGAGCTCCAGACAATCTGACCTGGAATGGTTCCAAAGGTGGAGCATCTACCACCTCTCTGGGCAAGCTGGGACAGTGTCTCACTAACCTTAATATAGGAAAGAGCAGACTGATAGGACATCTTCTCAATGCTGAATCATATCTTGTAGTAATAGGATGAGGGGCAGCAGCTTTAAGCTGGAAGAGGGTAGATTTAGACTGGATATTATGAAGAATTTCTTTACAGTGAGGGTGGTGAGATACTGGAGCAGGTTTCCCAGGGAAGTTGTGGATGCCACCTCCACGGAAGTGTTCCAGGCCAGGATGGATGAAGCCTTCAGCAACTAGATCTAGTACTCCCACCCAGCTAGTGATCCAACCCAGGGGGGCTGGAACTAGCTAATGCAACATAAACAAGGGGTGGGGGGAGCAAGAGAATGAGGACAGACTCTTTTTGGTGATGTCCAGGGACAGGAGAAAGGTTAACAGGCACAAACTGGAATCTAGAAGGTTCCATCTGAAGATGAGGAGAAACTTTGCTGTGAGGGTGCTAGAGCCTTGGAGCAGGGTGCATAAAGAGGCTGTGAAGCCTCCTCCTCTGGAGAGATGCCAAACGTGCATGGATATTGTGGTCCTGGGCAATCTGCTGTGGGTGACTCTGTTTTAGCAGGGAGGTTAGACAGGATGATCTCCAGAGGTCACTTCCAACCCCTACCATGCTGGCATTCTGTGGTTTTAAACCACGAAATGCTAAGGAAAAAATGTTAATTGCAACAGAAAGCCTCTTGCCTGCCTACACATTGTGGTTGTTTAATGTCGATTCGTCTTCCCCCAGCAGTGAAATGCCACATCCATATTTAAAAACCTGAAGTATTGACAAAATCTTCCAAGCACATAAAGCTGTTTGAGCGAAAATAAGAGAGCGTCTGGCATGCTGCAGCTACCAAAAATGAAACAGCTCATCGAGCTACCAAAAAAAAACCCCTGCCTACAGACAGGGCACTCTGCAGCCAGCGGCAAACCTGCTGCTGTGCTCAGGCGGGGAGGCATCCTCACCATGGAATCTCTGCTGACTTCAGCAGGGGCCTCTGTGAGGAGACTGACAGGGTGATCATTATGCTTTTAAATTCAGTTGCTGCACAGGAATTCACAAATAGGAACAGTGACAGCAGAAAGGTTTAACGAAAGGCTTATAAGGGAAGTAAAAAATCCAGAAGGAATAGGCTGCAGGTTGGAGATTAATGTGTTCCTCCTAATAAAAAACAACTCCAGGTTTAAAAGAAGGTCAAACCTTCAAACCGTTATTTTTCCCTTAGCGTGTCAAAAATCTCTTCAGCTGTCACAGAGTACTGTTAGGCAGAGTGAGCCTGCTGATTGAATCACAGCACTGTTTCAGCTGGAAAAGAACTCTGAGATCATCGAGCCCAAACTTCAATCTAAGACCACCACGGCCATTAAACCATGTTCCAAAGTGCCATGTCCACATGGTTCATGAACACCTCCAGTGACAGTGACTCCAGCACCTTCCTAGGCAACCTATTCCAATGCCTGCCCAAAGTGTGGTTTCTCAGAGGCTTGAGCCAGTATTGATGGTGGAATAACTCCTAAATGATTAATTTATGCAGGGTTCTGCACTTTGGTCATGGCAACCCCAAGCAGCGCTACAGGCTGGGGACAGAGTGGCTGGAGAGCAGCCACAAAGAAAGGGACCTGGGGGTACTGGTAGATAGTAGCTGAAGATGAGCCAGCAGTGTGCCCAGGTGGCCAAGAGAGCCAATGGCATCTGGCCTGTATAAGGAACAGTCTGGCCAGCAGGACGAGGAGGTTATTCTTCCCCTGTACTCAACACTGGTCAGGCCACAACTTGAGTACTGTGTCTGGTTCTGGGCTCCTCAATTCAAGAGAGCTGTTGAAGTGTTGGAACGTGTCCAGAGAAGGGCAACAAGGCTGGTGAAGGGCCTGGAACACAAACCCTATGAGCAGAGGCTGAGGGAGCTGGGGTTGTTTAGCCCAGAGAAGAGGAGGCTCAGGGGTGACCTCATTGCTGTCTACAACTACCTGAAGGGAGGTTGTAGCCAGGTGGGGGTTGGTCTCTTCTGCCAGGCAACTAGCAACAGAACAAGGGGACACAGTCTCAAGTTGTGCCAGGGGAGGTATAGACTGGATGTTAGGAGGAAGTTGTTGCCAGAGAGAGTGACTGGCGTTGGAATGGGCTGCCCAGGGAGGTGGTGGAGTCACTGTCACTGGAGGTGTTCAAGAAAAGGCTGGGTGAGGCACTTAGTGCTATGGTCTAGTTGACTGGACAGAGCTAGGTGATAGGTTGGCCTGGATGATCTTGGAGGTCTCTTCCAACCTGGTCTCTTCTATTCTATCCTATTCTATTATCCACTTAAAAGCAAACATTTGGCTTCACAGCATCTCTATAATCTTCCAGACATTAAAAACCAAACCTGAAGTTTCTGCTCTCTGCAATTACTTACCAAAAACAAAGGGTTGGGGTTATTTTGTGTGTGGCAGTTTTGCCTGTAAATATTTTATTAGAAAATAAAATGAAATAAAAGAAAATAACTTTTTAATGTTATCATCAGTGGATACACGTGTAACAATACTTAATAAAGTACCACGTTGTAGTAGGGAGTTGGGGTTTGGGAGCGTCGTGGTTGTAACTAAATAGTCAGAGCTCTGTTCTGCTCCAGTCTCTTCTCAATGGACCTTTTAGTTTTGTTTTGATTTTGGTTTTCCCCTCCCCAGAATTTAGGCAAACTCATTCTTTGTCAAGGTACTTCATCCTTAAGGCCTTGCAAACGTTGTAGTGATTGAACCAAAACAAAGAGCGAGCTCGGCTTTCTTGACCTGAAGACCACTTTGCTCCTCAAGCTTCCAAAGGTGCCTTGCGAGTTGGTTTGGTTTTTACTTCAAGCAATCGGTGGCAAATCGGCAAGAAAGAAATTGGAGGAGAAGAAAGGGGCACTTGGAAAATCAAAGCAGTAAAGTGCACAGTTAAAGAGTGTCCAAAATCATATTAATCTGATCCCAAGATCTTGGTGGATTGTTGTGGGTATCTAATACAATTTTGGCTTGCATGGGATGTAACCGTCACGCTTCGACAGGAAAGGATTTTCTTTTGTCTTCCTGAAGTCATCTGCAGGGCTGATGGTATTCACTTCTCAGGGGTTACATACTGCAGCTCTTTGGACATTGATTGGCTTCCTAAGTTCACAAGGAGATGGAGAAGGTGTGTGTTGGGGGGGGGGGGAGGTGTGGAGGGCTGCAAGGTGTCCCAGTTCCTTTTGTTTAGATGCCAGTACTCTCCAGCTCCCCGTCCTCCAGCCCTAACGCAGCATGTGACCTAGAAATCATAAAGAGTTTCTCTTTATTTGTGTACTGTTTTTGCTGGGGTTGCTCCCCTCTTTGTTCTCTGTTGGTAGCCTTAAGGGAGTCCGTCTTCTCAACTTGTTCCTCCTCACAGTCTTGGGTTTTACTGGCTGGGGTGTTGGCAACTGACTCCAAGGAGGTGCCTGCCTCCTCCAGGTGGCTGTAGCCCTTATTGCTGCTGGAAGGCTCAGACTGAGAGCTCTGGGAGTCCGTCCTGGTGATGGCAGGAGGGGTTGAGGGAGGTGACCCCTCCAGATCCAGAGATTTGGAGTAGCTAGAAGATTCCTTTACCAAGAAGCCAGAGTCCAGGCCCCTGTCAACAGCTGGGGACCGATGTGGCTCAGGGAAAAGGGGACGCTTGGCATCGGGCAAGCAGCTGGTGCTCTGCCGCCTGAGAATTAGCCTATGCCTTCTTAACCCACAGCCTCCCTCCACGTGCCCACTGCTGAGGTTGGTCAAGCTCAGTTCAAACTTGCCCCGTGGGACCTCCTGGGCTCCTCGCTCCCCAGGAGGCCTCCACCAGCCTCCTCCACTGCTCGGTGTCAAGGGCAGGAGGGCAAAAGAGCTCAGTGAAGAGCCAACAATGGAGCTGGTTGTGCTGCGCCGCTCCCAGTTCTCCGGCGGGCTACAAGGTGGGCTGGTGACAGCACGGGCAGCACGCTCCTGGTAGATGCTGTACACAGCCTCGGCCAGGCTGGGTGGCTGAGGTGGGACGCAGAAGGAGGAACGCCGTGGTGGGGATGCCAGGTCTGGTGGGGCAAGGGAGACCCCCAGTCCTGGTGGCCAGGAGCTCTTGGCTAGCATGGCTGCAGCACCCAGGCCTTCCCCACCAGGTTTTAGCTCCAGGCCCCGGGACTGCATGTAGTTGACAAAGCCATTGAGAGGGGCTGAGGCTGGAGTGCCTCTGTCCTTGGCCCGCAGGCTGTGGGCATCGATGACGGTGGAGTAGAGGTCACGCAGGTTGATGATCTTGGTCTTCTTGTCACGGTTCTCGTGCAACACTGCATTGGCGCAGATGAAAAGGAAGATGCCGATGCCCATGATGAGGGGCCCCAGCACCTTCAGTTTGTCTGAGTGCAAGTAGCTCGAGAAAAGACGGAAAAGGAAACCCACTGAGGCCTGGGGAGATGAGGAAGAAGAGGGGGACTGTGGGGATCCCCACGCAGTAGCAGTGGTAGAGCTGTTGGCTCTGGGAGGTGACTCCGGATGAATTCTTGCTTCTGCCCCTTCCTGGCTCCAGGAGCGGTTCTTGGGGGTGCCACCCGGTGGTGCCAGGTGTCGGCCTCTACTGAAGCTGCCTTCTCTGTACACTGGGCTGGGCTTGGGCCAGTAGCCCACCACAGCCAAGGCAATGCCCACCAGCAGTACCAGGATGCCACAGAGGGCAATGAGTCCAGAGATGGAGCACAGCTTAAGCTTGCCTTTCACCACCACCACATCATTCTTGCGCTTCTTCTTGGCCTTGCGTTTGCGTTTGGGGACTTGGCTTTGGGGTCGCAAGGGGTCTTGTTTCCTAGCTGAGATCCTCAGGAGGCCTCCAGTGGCGATCATGGCTGGCTACCCAGGGGGCTGCTCCCGACGGCCACTCCAGCTCCTGCAGTGAAAATAAAAGAGGTTGAGGACCAGGGGAAGACTTGCAGAACAAAAGGTGTCTCTGCTGCTCCTCATTCAAACCCCTGCTAGTTAAGAACCCTCAACAGGTGGGCTGAGGGTTGACACCGAGAAGTCTGTCTTACTTGCCCACACAGCTCTTGCAGACTGACAGCAGCAAAGCAGCAGCATGCCCTCCTCTGCTCCTGCCAAACAGCAAATTAATTTCTTTCTGCTACAGCTAAATGATAGAGGAAGTGTTATACAACCAGAGATTCATTCTGGTTGGAAGAGACCTTAGAGGTCATCAGCTCCAGTCATTTGGTGAGACACTGGAACAGGTTGCCCAGGGAGGTGGTGGAAGCCCCATCCCTGGATGTCTTTAAAGCCAGGCTGGATGTGGCTCTCAGCAACCTGATCCAGTGTGAGTTGTCCCTGCCCATGGCAGGAGGGTTGGAACTAGATGATCCTTGTGGTCCCTTCCAGCCCTGACAATTCTATGATTAACCAAGCACTGCCATGTCAGCACTAATCCATGGCCTTCGGCACCACATCTATACAGCTTCGAAACCCCTCCAGGGATAGGGTCTTCACCACTGCCCTGAGCAGCCTGGTCCAGAGCCTGACGACCCTTTTGGGGAAGAATTTTTTCCTTGTGTCCAAAGTAAACCTCCCATGGTACAACTTGTCCTGCCAAGACTATCATGCTGGTGTAAAGGAAGTAAATTATCTTACTCGTCTCAGAAGAAGCCTGTAAAGCACCAGAGCTCAGAGGACACTGAGCCTCACTCCCTGACAGGGTCTGGGTTTACCCTGCACTCTGATTAGCATTAGTGGCATCACAAAGGACTTGAGGGAATGGGGGAAATAAAAGCAGGAATATTTAATCTACAGACACTGTTTGTTTCATTACATCACTTGCAGATGACTGAGGGGAGAGTACATTTGGCTTTTAGAACAAGAGGAAATGGCTTGAGATTGTGCCAGGGGAGGTTTAGATCCTAGGAAAAATTTCTTTCCTGAAAGAGTGGTCAGTCATTGGAACAGGCTGCCCAGGGAGGTGGTGGCATCACTACTCCTGAAGGTGTTCAAGAAGAAACCTTTGGGACACGGTTTAATGGTCACGGTGGTGTTAGGTTGATGGTTGGACTCGATGAGCTTAGAGGTCTTTTGTGATTGAAACAATTGTATGATTCAGAGGAGTGGGAAAGGAATGACTGTGGAATGCACAAGAGTAATATTTTCACGCTGGCAAGTGGAACCCTGCTAAAGTTTCATCCTTGATCTGCAATATTACAGACATCCATCTCCTGCCTGCTGTCCAGAGGCACCCCTGGGTTGGGAACATGTGCTATGCTTCAGGTAACTGTTATGTAACGGCAGCCACGTCCTCCCCCCCCACCCCAGAAGGGGGAGATGGTGGCTGGCAGGTAGAAGACGACAAGTCAAGTCAAATCCGATTACAGGAGGAGCCAAGCCTCGTGAGAGTCACCTGGGGAAGTGGCTGCTTGCAGGGGACAGGCAGGGGACTAACACCGAGCATTTATGGCTTTGTTTCACTGGCCCATCAGAGTCGTCTCCTGCCCCGGTGATATGAGCTACAAAAACGCAGCGTGAGGGAGATCCTGCAAATTGGTTTTTATCTGGGAGATATCCCTTCATGCTCCCGAGGAGCTTGATCTTCTCCCCTCTTTCTGAGTGTCCAATTATTTCTGCATGTCATAAAGATCACATAAGGGTTTGGAAGGGATCTTAAAGATCATCTCGTTCCAATCCCCCTGTCATGGGGAGATGACAAATACTGAATAGAAAATGATGCATAATAAAGTTCAATTAATTTCAGTGAAAGGGGATTAAATAAGCACCTACTCCCNTGTTTTTATCTTTTAAATCTCAGCTCATTTCTATCCCCAGATTTGTCACGGATGCGGCGATTTCGCGTCCCATTTCTATTTTCCCCAGGAAGGGAAGGGTGTTGTCAGCGAGGATGTCGTTAAATTACGCTCCCAGGAGCTGCACGCTCAAAACAAAGAGCTGAGACTTGTCTTTTCCTTCCTATCGCTGAACTATTTGTTTTAAGTTTAAAAAAAAAAATCCCAAAGCCAAAAACCAAAAGCAGCATCCCCCCCTCCGCGGTGATGCTAAAGCGGAATTTATCCCGTTCTAATTGTCAGTGGTTAATCTTCTTTCTGCTGCCCCGCACCAGGTGCCTCGGTGATGATTTCTATCGGGTTTTGGAGAGGAGGACGAACTGAAAACTGCTCCAAAAAAATCAGCTCCGAGGCACCTTCCGAGTTGGGCAGCGCCCGGCACCGAGTTTTGGAGATACGAGAACGGGGATAGGCAGGTGATGGAGAGCAAGGAGGGGGACCGCAACGCCATGAGACAACCTGGGACATGCAGGAGCCACATCCATCACGGTCCGAGCAAGACCTCCGTCAGCACCCCAACAAGCCCACCCGGCCGTCCTCGGTAAAGCCTGAATAGGGTTTAAAGAGTGTTAAACGGTCACGGTTTAACCCCTTACCACCCATGGACACGGCTCAGCGGGCCAGGGGCCACCATACCCCATGTTCAGGAGCTCTCCGGGCCACCTGGTTACGGCTGGTTCTACTCGGTACCCCACGGCCAGAGTCAGTCCGGTATCTCTCCACCGTTGGTGCAGAGCTCCGAGCTCCAAGACTCCCTCACCCCACCCCGGGGAGTCATTCGGACGGAGCCGCAGCTCAAAGATGGCAGCGGCGCGACTTCAAGTCTCCATGAAGGCAGGGGGACATACGGGAGAACACGGCGGTCACTTACCGAGGAGAACCGGGGAGAAATCCGCGTTGGAAGCGGCCGAGCCGCCGCGGGGAAGAAACTTTCCGGCCCGACCTGGCATCCCCGCCCCGCCACCGGCCACCCTCACCGCTCCTCACGGCTTCGGCCGGGCTGGCGGCGGGGCTGGGGCGAGCACCGGGCGCCCTCTCGGCCCCACCAACGTCCGCCGCCGCCTCACGGAATTGGGCGGGAGCGCTTTTCCCTCGCCATGCCGCATCCTTCCCAGCCCAGCTCGGCCTGGCCCGGCCCGGCCCGGCAGAGCCGCTGCCGGTAGCGCCGGTGCGGCTGCGGGCGGTGCGCGGCTGGCGGCCGGACTCTGCGCGGTTGCCTAGGTGACGGGTGCCCGCGACACAAGCAAATGGCGGCGGGAGGGACGCCCCCTACGCCACCTGCGCACCTGCGCCAAGCCAAGCCCCCAAACAACGACCACGCCCAAAGAGCATGCCCAGCCCCTGGCCACACCCACCGGTTGACCCCTCCCAGCTGGCGACCACGCCCTCATAGTCCACGCCCGCAGCGCCCTCACTCTTCGCGTTCTGTGCGTGCAGCTCTTTACCCCCTGGCCTTTGCTCGCTCCTGTCCCGCGGCTTGTCCTGGCCTGACGCACCTGAGGGACGAGAGCACTGGGCAAGCCGGAGAAGAGGGCTCGTGTGAACCTCATGAGGTTCAACAAGGCCAAAGGCAAGGTGCTGCAGCCAGGGCCGGGCAATCCCTAGCATCGGTGCGGGGTGGGGGATGAAGGAATGGAAAGCAGCCGTGTGGCGAAGTACTTGTGGGTGTGGTGGGTGAGAAGCTGGACATGGCTGGACACCCTGGAGATGTTTCAAAGAGAGGAAATGCGCTATTGAAGGGCAGCATGGCTTGGCACTGGGCTTGGTAGGATTAGAGAACGGCTGGACTCGATAATCTTAAAGCTTACAATGCAGAAGCCAACTTTGTCCTGGGCTGCATCCCCAGCAGGTGGAGGGAGGACATTCTGCCTCTCTGCACTGCTCTGCTGAGACCTCACCTGCACTGTTGGGTCCATCTCTGGAGGCCTCAGCACAGGGAAGACATGGACATGTTGGAGGGAGGCCAGAGGAAGCCATAGCCATGATCAGGAGGCTGGAAGCCCTTTCCTTCCCAGCGTTGGAGTTCTTCAGCCTGGAGAAGAGAAGGCTCCAAGGAGACCTTCTTGTGGTCTTTCAGTGCTTAAAGAGGCCAGTCAAAAAGTTGAGGACAGACTTTTGAGCGGGGCCTGTTGTGACAGAACAAGGGGTGAAAGGTTTAAACTAAAAGAGGGAGATTTGGACAAGATAGAAAGAGGAAATGTTTCATGCTAAGGGTGGTGAAATCCTGGTCCAAGTTGCCCAGAGAATTGGTAGATGCTTCATCCCTGGAAATATTCTGTGTGAGGTTGGATGGAGCAACCTGCTCTAGTTGCAGATGTCCCTCTTGACTGCAGGGGTGTTAGACTAGATGAACTTTATAAGTCCTTTCCAAACCAAGCAGTTCTATGATAATATAGTTTTCCTTTCTTCCTCCCTGATGTCAATCCCACTGGGGCTGTCCTCTCCTGAAATATATGAGGTCCCCCACCTTAGTCCTTCTAGAGTTCATGAGATCTCCATCTTAGGAGTTCAGTAATTAGAAGTGGGAAGCCTCTCAGTCTTCATTTCACCAGTGGTTCCTTGGCAGTGTCAGGCTCAGCCACCTCACCTTTGCTTTTTCCCCCTAAGTTTGCTGAGATGCATTGAAAGCCAGCCAAGGAGCAGGTGTAAAGATGAAGAAAGAGGACAAAGAAGGAAGCAGGAGCTGAGATGTCAGTAGTATCACCCGAGAGCTCCTATTTTCAGCAGAGACCAGGAAACAATGTTCTCTTCTGGTCTGCTTCATGAACACTGATTAAATTGGAGCTATCACTTGAGACATAATCCACCGTGTTCTAGGACACTGCTGCTCTCATCCTCAAGAGGAGATTACTGCTGATTGCATTAGCTGAGTCCTGTTAGAAGTCCACCATGAGCTTGAAAGGCAAATCTGAGGCAGGTATTGCAGTAAATACAGAAAAATTCATCCCGTGGCTTGCGTTCACTCCTGATGTACATTGTGTGGGTTTCTGGGGTGGATAGACCCAGTCTGGCTTTTACAGGGCAGATCGACCAAACTTGTGTTTTCTAGGGTGGATAGACCCAAACTGCCTTTACTACGATGCATAAACCCACTTGCCTTTTCTAGGGTGGATAGACCCAACTTGCCTTTTCTAGGGTTGATAGACCCAACCTACCTTTTCTAGGGCTGATAGACCCAACTTGCCTTTTCTAGAGTGGATGGATCCAATTTGCTTTTCTAGGGTGGATAGAGCCAACTTGCCTTTTCTAGGGTTAATAGACCCAACCTACCTTTTCTAGGGCTGATAGACCCAACTTGCCTTTTCTGGGGTGGATAGACCTCACCTGCCTTTTTGTGCAATGCCTTTGAATTCTTCTTGAAGCTGAAGTGTGACCAACTTGAGCTGAAGCATCTTTCTTCTATCTCTGCTTGACCCCTTGTGTGGGAAGAGCATGCTGCGTATGAAACAGCCTGACAGAAAGTGAGGGGCAAGAAAAAGAACATTACTGGTGTGAACTGTGTTTCTAAAAAGAAAAGAACCAACTCGGGTTGGGAAAACTGTTGTTGAGACTCTGCACTTTCAGTTAAATTGTGTCTCTTCTTCCAGCTTCGACAGTTCTGCGTTCACCCAACCTGGGCTGTGACGTGGTTTTTCACCCCAGCTATCAGCGTCTGCTTTGAGAACAAACACATCCTAAAGCTGCACATATGCATTTTAATGTCATTTGCAGTTTGCCTTGGCAGAGCCACTCGGGACACATTTCTTTTAGCACATGTAGAACTTCTGGTTATGCAACAGGCTTGAAATGTGCGATTCATTATTTAAGATCCCCTTTCAAAAGCGTGCTTTGAACGGACTCCGTGAACCCGAGTCTTCAGCCGTTCGGTAATTTGCTCTGTGCTCAGCCCAGACTATCAGAGAAAACCAAACAGATCACATCTGTTTCCACTGGAGACCTGCCTCACATCAATAATGCAGCATCACCAGGCTCTCCCCGAAAAGGCTTCTGTGTTGGAGGAAGAGTGAGAGTGATTTTTTTAAAGGGCAAAGAGCTCTCTTCCTTATCTGAGTCATATCTTCTATTTCTGTCAAGCTAAGCCATTCTATTTAGCCATCTTTTTACACAGCAAGCCTTTCCATAGCCTCATCGCTTGAAGGTTTGAGTGATTAGGCTATCATCATGTTCACAGTTTTCAGAGGGAAAGGTGTAGTAGGTGAGGCCAAACCCTGGCAAACAAGAAATACGCTGCTGGAAGAAATGCTGCTGACGGCGTCCTTACACAGGAGCTAATTTGCTCTCTGTGGTAAAGACCAGTTGTACAAGGACAGGCTGAATCCTTCAGAGCAAATTACCTTTCCAAGTGGCAAATTCCCACCTTTTCCACAGGTTCTCCATCTTGTTTAACAAATGCAGTGGGAGCGCTAGTGGAACGTTTATTCCATTTTCAGTTGATGTGGATGTTTGTGTTCCCAGGAGCAGAACGGTGGCAGAATGCAGCGTCCTGCTGGTCTGCTTTGCTGGTTGCCCGAGTTAATTTGTAATCATCTGTGTTTGCCTTGACTCCAGCGCTGCTGGCAGGCTCAGCTCCTGTTCTGTTCCTGTACCTTCCTACACGATGCTGGGCATCTAGCGTCAAACTGTGGGGAAACTAAGGGATCAGTAGGAATTGCAAAAAAGACTATTTGGCTTCTTTCTTTCTTTCTTTCTTTCTTTCTTTCTTTCTTTCTTTCTTTCTTTCTTTCTTTCTTTCTTTCTTTCTTTCTTTCT
>WAAF01014690.1:682953-795114 GCA_013400475.1 Tricholaema leucomelas
CCTCTCCTCTCCTCTCCTCTCCTCTCCTCTCCTCCCTTCCCCTCCCCTCTCCTCCCTTCCCCTCCCCTCCCCTCTTCCTTTGCCTCTTTGTTTTTACAAACCCATTAATTTTTAAGCATATACTTGCTTTATGTTAGGTCGTTTGACCATAAAATGAACCTTGACAAGGTTCTTCTCAAGGCATGCTTCAAAACGACAATATCATCAGTATTAGTATATCCACTTGAACAGGTTCCACTAGGGGCTGGCTCTAGAGGTCAGCTCTGATCCAGGAGATGTGTAGCCAAGTTAATACATGCCAGCCCTCAGTGAACCCGAGGTCCAAAAGGAATTCAAGTGACAACCTAATATAATTTGGTGTACTGCAACATCTGTTAGGTTCCAGCCAAGAAACTACAGCTCCTGGGGTAGACACTGTACAAAACAGAATCGGGATCATAGGATCACAGGCTCACAGGATGTCAGGGCTTGGAAGGGACCCAAAGAGATCATCAAGTCCAATCCCCCTGCCAGAGCAGGACCACACAGTCTAGCTCAGGTCACAGAGGAACACATCCAGACAGGCCTTGAAAGTCTTCAGAGAAGATGACTCCACAGTCTCTCTGTGAAGGCTGTTCCAATGCTATGGGACCCTTGCAGTAAGGAAGTTCCCATTTGTGTTGAGGTAGAACCTCCTGTGCTGCAGCTTACATCTATTACTCCTTGTCCTATCACAGGGAGCAAGTGAGCAGAACTTGTCCTCCCAGTCCTGATCCTAACCATCCTTGTAGCCCTCCCCTGGACCCTCTCCAGCAGATCCTTGTCCCTCTTAAACTAGGAAGCCCAAAACTGAATGCAATACTCAAGATAGGGTCTCACCAGGGCAGAGTAGATGGGAAGGAGAAGCTCCCTTGATCTGCTGTACACTCTTAATACACCACAGGATCCCACTGACCTTCTTGGTCACAAGGGCACATTGCTGTCCCATGGATAACTTGTTACCCACCAGCACTCCAAAGTCCCTCTCCAGCAGATCACCTCCCAGCCTGTACTAGTGCAGTTTATTATTCCTCCCCAGATGTAGGACTCTGCACTTGTCCTTGTTGAACCCCACTTGGTTCCTCTTTGCCCAGCTCTCCAGTCTGTCCAAGTCTCACTGGATGGCTGCACAGCCTTCAGCTGTATCAGCCAAGCCTCCCAGTTTGGTATCATCAGTAAACTTGCTGAGCAGACTCTATCCCAGTCATCAGTGTGATTCATAAAGATGTTGAACAGCACCGGACACAGCATTAATTAATTAATTAAACTTGCTGAGCAGACTCTATCCCAGTCATCAGTGTGATTCATAAAGATGTTGAACAGCACCGGACCCAGCATTAATCCCTGGGGGACACCACTGGTTACAGCTCTCCAGCTGGACCTAGCACCATTGATCACCACTCTTTGAACTCTGTCTTGTAACCAATTCCTAATCCACCTCACTGTCTGCTCTTCCATCCCACACTTCCTGAGCTTGCTCACTAGGATGTCATGGGAGATGGTATCAAAGGCCTTGCTAAGGTCAAGGTACACTACATCCACTGATCTCCCTGAATCTACTCATTCAGTTATGTCGTTATAGAATGCTATCAGGTTAGTCAAGCATGACTTCCCCTTGGTAAACCCATGCTGACTACACCTGATAACCTTCTTCTCTTCCAAGTGCCTTGAGATGCCCTCCAGAAGGAGCAGCTCCATCATTTTCCAGGGATGGAGGTGAGGCTGACTGGTTGATAGTTCCTTGGAATCTCTTTCTCACCCTTTTTGAGACTGGAGTGCCATTGGCTCTCCTCCAGTCCTCAGGCACCTCTCCTGTCTGCCACGATTTGGCAAAAATGATGGAGAGTAGCAGAGCAATAACACCAGCCAGTTCTCTCAGCACCCTTGAGTGCATCTCATCAGGGCCCACCAAGAGCAAACAGCATGTCTGCTCCTCTTTCAGAATTAATTATAGCAGAGCTACACTTTGCTGGAAACATTTGCCAGGGTGAAGGAAAGACACAGCCATGAAATGTGGTGGTTGAAAGGTGAAAAGAAATTAACACTTGGAGATGAACAAGGTTTTTCATCAAAAGGATAAAAGAAGTAACTCCTAGTTTATTTCTCTTTGGTTCTTACTGACCTTCTTTGTGGATAGACTTAAAGATTTTGAAGGCATTAATGACACCAACCACTTTATAAATATAAATATTTACTAACTGGTGCCTTGAGAGCAGCTTGAAAACAGAGGGGGCTGAATGTGAAATGCTCCTGGGTCAGTTGTGACTTATTGCAGGAAGCTGTGATGGTCACACTCTTAGGTTATGAGCCGTGCTCAGGGGCAGATGTCACTCGGTTGCCTTTACGTGTTCTGTGCATGACTTCCTCGCTGGCTTCATGACAAGCAAGGATCCATTCAGCCATGTTATTTGCCTTCACATTGGATTTGTTGGTACAAGACAACTGCCAATAGCTGCAAAAACCCCTGTGTCCGTTACTTGTTGACTCAAACCACATAAAGGCTCAGTAAGAAGCTTCCCAAACTGTTTATTTGGAATGTCAGACCAGTGTAGCATTTCCCCAGAGCATAGTAACTAATATTTCTTTAATGATGCTCCCCATCTGCTGACCTCAGTGCTCTATAAGGTTGCTCCTTGAGAGGGAGGCCATGCCAAAGCAACTTGACCTCAGCTTCAATGAGGTATCTGTGTACAACTGTTTCATGATCAGCATGTTCCTAATGTTTCAATTGGTTTTGTTGCCTATTTGACTCATAGATCCATAGAATCATCAAATCATAGAAAAAAAATAGTTGAAAAAGACCTCAAAGGTCATCAAGTCTAACTATCAACCCAGCAGTGCCAGGTCACCACTAAACCATGCCCCTCAGCACCACGTCTACATGGCTATTCAATCCCTGCAGGGGTGATGACTTCACCACTGATCTAAGCAGCCTGTTCCAGGGCTTGACAATCCACTCAGGAGGAAATTGCTCCTCGTGTCCAGTCTAAACCTCCCCTAGTTCAACTTGAGGCTGTTTCCTCTTGTTCTGTCACTAGTTTCATGGGAGAAGAGACCAATAGCCACTGGGCTCTATCATCCTTTCAAAGAGTCATAAAGAGCAAGAAGGTCTCCCCTGAGACTCATTTCTCCAGGCTAAACAACCCCAGTTCCCTCAGACACTCCTCACAAGATTTGTGCTCCAAACCCATCACCATCTTTGTTGCCCCTCACTGCACCATCTTTCTGAACCTCAACGTCCTTCATAGAGTGATGGGCCCAAAACCAAACACAGTATTCAGGCCACAGCCTCACCAGTGCTGAGCACAGGATGACAACCACTCCCCTGGCCCTGCTGGACACACTATTTCTGACCTGGACCCAAATGCTGTTTGCCTTCTTAGCCACCTGGGTACACACTGGCTCATCTTCAGCTGTCTGTTGCCCAACATCTCCAGGTCCTTTTCCACTTGACAGCTTTCATAGAATCATAGAATCATCCAGGTTGGAAGAGACCTCCATGATCATCCAGGCCAACCTAGCACCCAGCCCTATCCAGTCAACTAGACCATGGTACTAAGTGCCTCATCCAGTCTTTGCTTGAACNATGTTCCAGCACCTCAACATCTCTCTTGAATTGAGAGGCCCAGAACTGGACGCAGCACTCAAGGTGTGGCCTCACCAGTCCTGATTACAGGGGGAGAATAACCTCCCTTGTCCTACTGGCCACACTGTTCGTGATCCAGACCAGGATGCTCTCTTGGCCACATGGGCAAACTGCTGGTTCATGTTCATCTACCATTTAACAGTACCCCCAGATCCCTTTCTTCCTGGCTGCTCTCCAGCCCCTCTGTCCCCAGCACTGACTGGGGTTGTTGTGGCCTTGTTAAATCTCATCCCATTGGCCTCTGCCCATCCATCCAACCTGTCAAGGTCCTTCTGCAGGGCTCTCCTACCCTCCAACAGATCAAGAGCCACTTTGCCCCAAGCCTGGCGCATTCATGGGGTTGTTGTGGTGACCCAAGTGCAGGACCCAGCAAGATGTACAGCAAATGATGGCAATGTGTATTTTGTAAGACAAGTTCACAAACCAACTTTTTTTACCCACAAGCCCTCAAAATAGTATTTTGAGTCAGTGGGACAGCGCTTGTCTACCACAAAGAATGGCAAAGTATGTTGGACAGGGGGTTGGAAATTGTTTTTATTGTAAGGGATATTAAAAGTACATTCCTTGCATGGCAAAGCACTTGTTGTAGGAGGAGAACATGAGAAGGCACCAATAACATATGGCTCCTGCTTCTCTTTTTCGTTTTTTCTTCTTCTAGGGCACTGAGTGTTGGAGAGATTTTTAGCCTTGGGAGTTTAGAAGTTGTAGATGTTCAAAAATAGACCTGATAGCAACATTTTTGCAGCTCTGTGCAAAGTCTTTTTGGCAAGGAGAGAGCTGCTCATGCCTTTTATCCTCACTGCTCAATGCAAGTTGTGACATCAGAGGGTTCTGACCATGTGCAAATGGCTTAGTCAAGAAGTGTTCAGGGAGGAATGGCAGGCAGCTGCCTCCAGCATGTGAGGATAGGGCATCCAGTCCATGAGTCAACCAGAAGGAGCCATGCAGAGCCTGACTAGTTAGTAGATAGTCTACAGTTTTAATGATGTCAGTGTTGCTACTCATTCCTTGGGGATGCACCAGCTGCTTCCCAGCAAACCCTGAGGCTGCTGAGAGGCAGAGCTGCTCTTCACTCTACTAAACACTCAGTGCCTCTATTAGCTGGGGAGATGCCTGACTGGTCTGGTGAGAACCTGGGACAAAGCAATCAAGCATAATCATGCTTATAATTAATAATCAGACGATTTGCACCAATCTGCTTGAGAGCACAGCCTGTGTCAGGAGAATGACACAATCATAGAATCACAGGATCAGTTGGGTTGGAAGACACCTTTAAGATCAAGGCATCGTAGTTTGCACTGGATTGCAAGAGACCATAAAGATCATCTAGTCCATCCCCCACTGAGGGTCTGCAGAGGGACCTGAAGAGGGCTCTGCAGGCTGGACAGGTGGGCACAATCCAGTGCCATGAGTTTTAACAAGGCCAAGTGCTGGGTTCTGCACTTCGGCAACAGGCTGGGGACAGAGTGGCTGGAGAGCAGCCAGGCAGAGAGGGACCTTGGGGCTACTGGTCTACAGATGAACTTGAGCCAGCAGTGTGCCCAGGGGGGCAAGGCCAATGGCATCCTAGCCTGTGTCAGGAATAGTGTGGCCAGCAGGACCACGGAAGTCCTTCTGGCCCAGTACTCAGCACTGGTTAGGCCACACCTCGGGTACTGTGTCCAGTTCTGGGCCCCTCAGTTTAAGAAAGATGTTGAGGTACTGGAACATGTCCAGAGAAGGACACCGAGGCTGTGAGGGGGCTGGAGAACAGCTCTGTGAGGAGAGGCTGAGGGAGCTGGGGGGGTGCAGCCTGGAGGAGACTCAGGGAGACCTCATTGCTGTCTACAACTACCTGAAGGGAGGCTGTAGCCAGGTGGGGTTGGTCTCTTCTCCCAGGCACTCAGTGACAGAACAAGAGGACACAGACACAGTCTCTGTCTCAAACTGCAGTCACCAGGTTCATCTTAGAATCATAGAATAGTTTAGGTTGGAAGGGACCTCAAAGATCATCTAGTTCCAAACAGGTCACTCAAGGCCTCATCCAGCCTGGCCTTGAACGCCTCCAGGGAGGGAGCATCCACAACCTCCCTGGGCAACCTGTGCCAGTGTCTCACCACCCTCACTGCAAACAACTTCTTCCTAACATCCATTTTAAATCTCCCCTCTGCCAGTTTAAACCCATTACCCCTCATCCTGTCATTACAGACCTTATAAATAGTCCCTCCCCAGCCATCCTGTAGGCCCCGTTCAGATATGGAAGGCCACTCTAAGGTCTCCTCAAAGCCTTCTCTCCTCCAGGCCCCAACTCTCTCAGCCTGTCCCCATAGCAGAGCTGCTGCAGCCCTCTGAGCATCTTCGTGGCTCTCCTTTGGACCCGCTCCAGCAGTTCCATGTCCTTCTTGTGTTGGGGGCTCCAGAACTGCACACAGTACTCCAGGTGGGGTCTGAGGAGAGCAGAGCCAAGGGGCAGAATCCCCTCCCTTGCCCTGCTGGCCACACTTCTCTTGCTGCAGCCCAGCACAGGGTTGCTGTCTGGGCTGCACTCACACTGCAGGCTCCTGTTGAGCTTTCCATCAGCCCAGATCCCCAGGGCCTTTTCCTCAGGGCTGCTCTCAGCCATTCCTCACCCAGCCTGGAGTTGTGCTTGGGATTGTGCCAAAGCAGGTTGAATGTAGTGAGGTTGGCCTGGGCCCAACCTGTCCAGATCCCTCTGTGTGGATCCCTTCTCTCTAGCAAGTTGACTGTGCCACACAGCTTGGTGTCATCTACAAACTTGCTGAGGGTGCACTCGATTCCTCTGTCCATATCACTGACAAAGATATTAAGCAGCACTGGTCCCAGCACTGACCCCTGAGGGAGCCACTAGTCACTGGTCTCCAGATGGACATTGTGCCCTTGATCACCACTGTCTGCGTGCAGTCATCCAGCCAGTTCCTTATCCAGCAGAGCTCCACCCATCCAGTCTGTGTTTTTCCAGTTTGGTGACCAGGATGTCATGTAGGACAGAGTGAAATGCCTTACTCAAGACCAGGTAGATGATGTCAGTTGCCCTTCTCTTGCCCACTGTTGCTGTGACTTCATCATAAAAAGCCACTAAGTTTGTCAGGCATGATTTCCCCTTGGTGAAGCCATTGCTGCTTACCACCAGTCACCTCTGCTTTGTTTTCCATTTGCCTTAGCAGGGCTTTCAGCCTCCAACTAGATCAAGTTGTTCAGAACCCCATCAAGCCTCACATTGTATATCTTCAGGGATGGGGCCTCTATCACCTCCCTGGGCAACCTGTTCCACCACCCTCATAGTAAAGAACTGCTTCCTCGTGTCCAAAAAGACCAAGTCCAACTGTTAATCCAGCACTGCCAGGTCGCCACTAAACCATGTCCCTCAACACCACATAGAATCACAGAAAGGTTTGGGTTGGTTTGTGTCTGAAGTGAGCGGGGACATCCTGCATTAGATCGCATCTACATAGCTGTTAAACCCCTTCCAGGGATGGGGACTACACCACTTGACTGCATCCTACTTTTGTTTTTCAAGAGAAGGGTTTCCTCAGACCAGCACTCACTGTGTTCTCACATCCTCATGGTGATGAGAGGTATCTTTGTCCTACATTGTTAGAAGGATTAACTTAGCATTCAATGAAGGGAAATTATTACAGTTTCTTTGCTGTCAGGAGAGATTAGTCTGAAGTTTTGACCTGTTTTGGATGTGGTTTGGGTTGGGTTTTTTATCATTTCCCTTCCTCCATGGCCTGAAATCAGATTTTTTTACTCTACACTGAACATCTCATCTGCATTGTGGAGAGACAGCAATAGACAGAGTTTTTCTAGGCTATTAACAAAATTTGTCAGAGCCCTGATGAATTGTGGAGGTCTTTAAAGCTCCATACTTCATCTCTGTCACTTTCAAAGTGATACAAGATCTGCTCAGAACTGAAGGTCAAAATTTCCCGAGGTTTAATCTTGGGAACATAAAGAAACCCAGAAAAAAGTATTGACTCTAATGGAGGAACTCTTGAGTTGCCAGAACAAGAGAATCACAGAATCAAAGAAACACAGAATTACAGTATGGTGGGGATTGGAAGGCACACCTGGAGATCATTCAGTCCAAGCCCTTTGCTAAAGCAGGGTCACCCACAGCAGGTTGCCCAGCATTACAATACTCAGGTGGGTTTGGAATCTCTCCAGAGGAGGAGACTCCATAGCCTCTCTGGACAGCCTGCTTTAGGACTCCAGCAACCTTGCAGCAAAGTGTTTCTTTCTCTTTTTCTCCTTTCTTTCCGTCTCTGTTAGCCAAATGGTCATTTTTTGTGACACACAGCAACCTCTCTGGGCAGCCTGCACCAGAGCTCTGACACCTTCGCAGCAAAGAAATTTCTCCTCCTGTTCAGGTGGAACCTTCTGGGTTCCAGTTTGTACTGGTTGCACTTGTCTTGTCACAGGGCACTGCTGAGAATAGTCTGCCCCCATCCTCTTGCCCCCTTTGTATCTTGCTGAACAGTGAGAAAATTCCCTTTTGGTCTGCTCTTCTCCAGTTTGG
The DNA here is from genome assembly GCA_013400475.1 of Tricholaema leucomelas. Lineage (NCBI taxonomy): Eukaryota > Metazoa > Chordata > Aves > Piciformes > Lybiidae > Tricholaema lacrymosa > Tricholaema leucomelas. The sequence goes on from WAAF01014690.1 coordinate 691,137, forward strand.
AATCATCAGCAAACTCGGTGAGGGTCTATTCCATCCTTTCATGGAATCATAGGATTGTTTGGGTTGTAAAAGGCCTCTAAGATCATCCAGTCCAATGGTCAACTTAAGGCCAGCACGGCCATTAAACCATAGCCCCAAGAGCCATATCTACATCCAGATCATTGGTGAAGATGACACTTCAGGACTAGGATTGTAGGACATTGTGTGTTAGCTATAACTGACAACCCTTGGCATGGAGGCTCTTGATCATTGTTCTTTTGATATTCAGGACACACGCTCCACCTCTGCTTTGATCTTGGATGTTGCTGTTGCAACACTCAGTTCAGTTACTCAAGTGCCTGTTGTTACACTAATTGTTCTCAATCAGTCCTGGGACTTTACAGGCAGCAAATTATGAAATTCAAATAAAGCATAACTTGCTAAATTGGTTTTCTGCAGTGGTACAGGTGAGCTGAATTTATGGGATGAATCAGAGCTGCAGGAAATATCATGGTTTCCACAAACCCAGGGAATATTCACAGCAGAGAACCAAGAGGACTATTCCTCATTGTAGGAAATATTACTCTGAAATAGTGAAATCACAATCACTGTGGTTGGAAAAGATCTTCCAGATCAGGCAGACTGAGAGAGTTGGGGATGTTCAGTCTGGAGAAGAGAAGGCTCCGAGGAGACATTATTGTGGCCTTCCAGCATCTGAAGGGAGCTACAGGAAAGCTGGGAAGGGACTTTTTAGGATGTTGGGTAGTGATAGAACTGGGGGGGGATGGAGCAATAGAACTGTGAGGGAATGGAGCAAAACTAGAAGTGGGTATGTTCAGATTGGATGTTAGGAAGAAGTTCTTCACCACGAGAGTGATGAGACACTGGAACAGGTTACCCAGGGAGGTGGTGGAGGCCTCATCCCTGGAGGTGTTTAAGGCCAGTCTGGATGTGGCTCTGAGCAACCTGATCTTGTGTGAGGTGTTCCCTGCCCATGGCAGGGGAGTTGGAACTAGATGATCTTTAAAGTCCTTTCCAACCCAAACCATGCCCAGGGAGGTGGTGGAGTCACCATCCCTGGAGGCATTCAAATAAAGACTGGATGAGGCACTTAATGTCATGGTCTAGTTGATTGGATAGGGCTGGGTGATAGGTTGGACTGGATGATCTTGGAGGTGTCTTCCAATGTGATTGATTCTATGATTCTATTTTCCAGTCATACCTGCAGATATTAATCAGGCCATGGCTAAACAGGGTAATGATCTCTGCAACACCTTCTTTTGAGGACTTAAAGAATCACAGAATGAGTGGGTGTTGCAAGAGTACTCCAGATGTGACCTCATGATGGCAGAGTAAAGGAGGAGGAGAACTTCTCTCAATTTGCTGCTTATACTCTTCTTGATGCACTTCAGCAGACCATTCTCCTTATTGGCCACAAGGACATGTTGCTGACTTAAGGCTGACTGTGCTCATGGTCTGCCCTCATGGTGAGAAAGGGTACACATGGAGTCATGTAAAGACCAAACTCTGCAGTTAGGATAGCTCAGATCTGGGTTCATATTTAGCAGTTTTTGTGTTTATATCTATGGCATGAGGTTTAGAATCATAGAATCACGGAATTGGTTCTGCTGGAAAAGACCTGTAAGATCATCAAGTCCAACTGTCAACGTGAGACCACTATGGCCATTAAACCATGTCCCAAAGTGCCATGTCCACATTTTTCTTGAACACCTTCAGGGAAGGTGAGTCCACCACCATTTAGTCAGAGCCTAGTTCATAGTTAGAGTTTGATGCTGCCTTTCAGAGAATGTGGCTTGTCTCTTGTTGGCAAGTCCTGATTTAGTCTTTTCAGCTGGTCATACCTGATCTTTCAACATTTTTTTCCTTCCTTTTCCCCTCCTCGTCAACATTTCAGAATCACTGCAGGTATTTTAGTCCCCAATATGTTGCTTATGTCAATCAAGAAAGAAGAACATTGTCTGCACCTTTACTGCTAAAATGAACCTTGTGTAGCAGCTTCTTGAAGCTTTAGAGTTGGCAAACTAACTGTGGACACTCGGCATCAGGTGCCTAGTGATGGAATGAGGACGCTGACTGGATGAATACTGGGAAAATGTGAGGAGTGCCAGAACTGGAGTGGATGTTCACAGGTAACAGCTAATAGAATTACAGAATGGTTTGGGTTGGAAGGTCATTTTTCAAGGTCATCTGGTCCAAGGCCCATTGCAGTCCGCAGGGACATCTGCAGCTAGAGCAGCATGCTCAGAGCCCCAAGCGATGTGACCCAAAATGGTTCCAGGGATGGGGAGCCTACCACCCCTCTAAGCAACCTGGGACAGTGTTTCACATTCAACATTATAAATTCCTTCCTTATCTCTAAATTCCTTCCTTATCTCTAAATTCCTTCCTTGTCTGCCTGTTTCAGTTTAAAACCATCACTCCTCGTCTTGTCACAACAGGTCCTGCTCAAAAGTCTGTCCCCATCTTCCTTGTGGGTTGGACTAGATGACCTTCAAAGTTTCCTACTAACTCAAAACATTCTCTGATTGTATGATTCTGACCAGCCCTTTTAAATGTTGAAAGGCCACAAGAAAGTCTCCTTGCAGAACAAGCACTGCTTTGAATTTCTCTGTGAATCTCTTCCAATATCACAGCATTACAGACAATGACATGCTTAGTAGTCTTACACACATGGTTATCTACAGCCTTCTTCATGTCTTTCCCAACCTCAGGAATGCTGCCTCTGGAGCAGCAATAGGTGAGGATGCCAGGGTTTGAGATTTCAATCAAAATTGAAGACTTCCTGCTGGTGAAGCATCTCTCATCCTGGTGTCTGTGTTGAAGGGCTGCAACAACCTTACCTTACAACTTTAAGAATGTGTCTTTCCACATCCAAATGTTCTGCAATGACTTCTTGCTATTTAAGACACCACTGCAATGTTGATCCTGCCACTCAGGAGTTATTTCCTGGTCACAAAAATGTTGCTTGGTGGAATGAGACAACTTGACATTCTTCTGAAGTCTTTGTCTTGTCCATTCATCTCCCTCAAAAAGTTTTGTCTGTATTTTGGCATATCCATCAGGTGAATTTCTAATCAGAAATCATTTAGATTGCTGGAGAAAGGAGGAAAAAATTGGCCTATCTACAAGGCAGAAGCATAATTCCCCCAAGGATGCATAAACAAAAAAGAAATGTTTAAGGGGACCGAACCATAGAATCACCTGCTTGGAAAATGGCCAAGAGAGCCAATGGCATCCTGGCCTGGATCAGGAACAGTGTGGCCAGTAGGACAAGGGAGGTTATTCTTCCCCTGTACTCAGCACTGGTCAGCCCACACCTTGAGTCCTGTGTCCAGTTCTAGGCTCCTCAGTTCATCAGAGATGTTTAGATACTGGAACATGTCCAGAGAATGGCAACAAAGTTGGTGAGAGGCCTGGAGCACAGCCCTGTGAGGAGAGGCTGAGGGAGCTGGGGGTGTACAGCCTGGAGGAGGCCCAGAGGTGACCTCACTGCTGTCTACAACTACCTAAAGGGAGGTTGTAGCCAAGTGGGGGTTGGTCTCTTCTCTCATGCAATCAGCAACAGAACAAGGGGACAGAGTCTCAAGTTGTGCCAGGGGAGGTCTAGGCTGGATGTTAGGAGGAAGTTGTTGCCAGAGAGAGTGATTGGCATTGGAATGGGCTGCCCAGGGAGGTGGTGGAGTCACCGTCCCTGGAGGTGTTCAAGAAAAGCCTGGGTGAGGCACTTAGTGCCATGGTCTGGTTGATTGGCTAGGGCTGGGTGCTAGGTTGGACTGGATGATCTTGGAGGTCTCTTCCAACCTGGTTGATTCTGTGATTCTATGATAAGATCATTGAGTCAAACCATAATTTAACATCTCTCTGTACACAATCGTGTGCATAGGTAGACATTGTGATGTAGACAGCATAATGAGATGCAAAATAGAAATATGGAGACTTTAGTACTTTGTCTAATTGCACCTTGAAAGAGGAAGAACCTGTTACTTGATTCAAAGGAGAGCTCATCACTTGGAACTTCCTGGTAGCTCTGTGGCTGTTACCCAAAAATACTCCTGAGGGAGTCATGTGAATGGCGCAGGTGTGAAGAGGGAAAAGTCTGCGATGGGAAAGCCTGAAGCCTTGAATCCTAGAGTTCAGAGTTCTGTGTAATCAACAGATGATCAAGGGTTGGACTTGATGATCTTGAAGGCCTATTCCAACCTAAATGAGTCTATAAGTCAATGAATATGAACAGAAAGAAACAGGCAATTGTAGAAAGCCGCTCCTCTCAAACAAACCCTCCCACAGCAGACCAGATCTGTCACGCTCTAGAAGTGATGTAGGCCTTCCAAAGTTAGGTGAGATACATTCCACCCACCTCTGATGCAATTTGTTATATTTGAGGCAGGAACTAACAGAACTTTTTGTGGTGAGGACACCCAGAAACAGCATAAAGGAGCCGAGTCAATGGGCTCTGACTGCTGTTGAGTCAGAGTACACTGTGGATGAAAGGACAGAGTGGACCCTCAGCAAGTTTGCAGATCACAGAATCACAGAAACATCCAGGTTGGAAAAGCCCCTCAGCATCACCAAGTCTAACCAATAACCCTGCTCTACAAGATTCCATATCCCTAAGCAACACATCAAAATGACCCTTAAACATATCCAGGGTAGGTGACTCCACCACCTCCCTGGGCAGTTCATTCCAGTCCTTGACTACTCTCTCCGTGAAAAATGTTTTCCTAATATCTAATCTAAACCTCCCCAGCCTCAGCTTGAGGCCATTCCCCTGTGTTCTGTCTCCAATTACCTGTGAGAAGAGACCAGCAGCAGCCTCTCCACAGTGTCCCTTCAGGTAGCTTTTGACAGCCTTGAGGTCTTCCCTCAGCCTCCTCTTTTTCAAATTAACCAGCCCCAGCTCCCTCTGTTGCTCCTCATAAGATCTATTCTCCAGGCCTTTCCCCAGCTTTGTTGCCCTCCTCTGCACTCACTCCAGCACCTCCACATCCACCTTGTAATGAGGTGTCCAAACCTGAACACAGTAGTCAAGGTATGACCTCACCAGAGCAGAATACAAGGGGACAATCACCTCCCTGCTCCTGCTGGACACAGCATTTTTAATACAAGCCAGGATGCCTTTGGCCCTCTTGGCCACCTGGGCACACTGCTGATACAAAGTTTGCAGTGGGATCAGAGAGGTGTCTGTTTACTTCTTCTTTGGAGAAGATGACACTAGGTGCGAATGAGAGAGCTGGTGTTGCTTAGCCTGAAGAAGAGGAGACTCAGGGGTGACCTCATTGCTGTCCACAACTACCTGAAAGGAGGCTGTAACCAGGTGGGGGTTGGTCTCTTCTGCCAGGCAACCAGCAACAGTCTTGAGTTGTGCCAGGGGAGGTATAGACTGGGTGTTAGGAGGAAGTTCTTCACAGAGAGTGTGATTTGCCATTGGAATGGGCTGCCCAGGGAGGTGGTTGAGTCACCATCCCTGGAGGTGTTGAGAGACCTTGCTGCTCTCTACAAGTCCTGGAAGGAAGTTGTAGCAAGGTGGGGGATGGTCTCTTCTCCCTAATATCAGATGATAGAGTGAGAGGAAATGGCCTGAAATTGTGCCAGGAGACATTTAGGTATTAGGATAAATTTCTTTCCTGAAAGAGTAGTTGGGCATTGGAACAGGCTGCCCAAGGAAGTGGTGGAGTCACCATCCTTGGAGGTGATCAAGAAATGTGTGGACATGGCACTCTGGGACATGGTTTAATGGCTATGGTGGTGTTAGGTTGATGGTTGCACTTTATGATCTTAGAGGCCTTTTCCAACCAAAACAATGCTATGATTCTATGAGGAAGGGAAAACTTAGGACCTGGTCAAGCATTGGACCAGGCTGCACAGGGAAGTTGTGGAGTCACCATCCTGGAAGTGTTCAAAAAACATATACACATGGCACTTTGGGATATGCTTTAATGGGCATGATTGGATTGACAGTTGAGTTTGATGATCTCAGGGGGCTTAATGATACTGTGACTCTACATAGAGTCTCTTACTGAATTTGGACCATCTATGGTTTGGAGTTTGATATTTACCTGCTATATTTTCTGGGGTCTGTTTGTGTCAACAGGACTGTGCAGAACTCATTCATCTTCAGAAGGTGACTGGAAGGTAATTACTACCCCAGCCTTGAAATGATCCTTCCAGCTTTGCCTCTGCTGTGGTTATTTGCTTGAATAGACAGACTCTAAAGATGACAGAGAAATTAATAGATGGTTTTATTGCAAAAGTTTGCCTCACCCATTTGTTAAAAGAGATGGGTGAGCCAAAATTGGGGAGCCTACAACAGAGCTAAATGCATTTAGGCTTTGAGAAAAGCAACTCATGCCATAAACATCCAAAGTCAGAGCTTGAACAGAAGGTTGAGCCCCAAGACAAGGCTTTAAATCCTAACAATTCTGACTGACACTGGTATTCTGTGCAGAGGGTGGTCACTTCTCCAAGTGACAAGTGATAGGACAAGAGAGAACAGCCTCATTTTGCACCAGGGGAGGTTTGGGTTGAGGATAAGGAATAATTTATTCCCCAAAATGGTTGTCAGGCCCTGAAACAGGCTGCCCAAGACAGCAGTGCAGTCTCCACCCTTGAAGGAGTTTCAAAGACACGTAGATGTGGTGTTGAAGGACACAGTTTAGTGCTGGGTTGGACTTGATGGTCTTAAAGGTCTCTTTGAACCAGAACAATTCTATGAATCTGTGATTTAATAAGCCAGGATTTTAATTTTGGAAACAGATAAACATGTAGACATTGATGACTCTGCTGGCAAGATATGAGATATGACACCTGTGAATGTATGTGGCTGATACTGGTGGAAGGAACAAGATGCCAATCTGAAACTCCATTTGCCTTTCAATCAATTTATATTATGGTGTTAGAGTCATCATAGAATCATAGAATGGTTTGGGTTGGAAAGGACCTTAAAGACCATCTAGTTCCACCCCTGCACCGTGGGCAGTGACACCTCCCATCAGACCAGGTAGCTCAAGGCCCTGTCCAGCCAAGCCTTGAACATCTCCGTGAAAGGACATCCAAAGACTTCCTTGGGCACACTGTTCCCCCTTGTCCTGTCTCTACAAGCCCTTATAAAAAGTTCCTCCCCAGCTTTCTTGTAGGACCCTTTCAGGTATTGAAAAGCTGCTGAAAGATCTCCCCAGGGCCCTCCCTTCTCCATCCTGAGCAACCCCAACTCTTGCAGCCCATATCCCCATAGGGGTACCAGCCTCTGATCACGTTTGTGGCCCTCCTCTGGACTTGGTCCAACAGTTCCATGTCCTTCCAGAAGTGGACTCAATACTCCAGGTGGGGTCTTAGAGGAACAGAGTTGAGGGGGAGAATCACCTCACTTGTCCTGCTGGTCCCACTTCTTTGGATGCTGCCCAATTGGATGACAGACTGAGCCTCTGGCCAGCTGAATCAGTATTCTATGGGGCTACTCCTTTAACAAATTATGAATCAAGTTTTGGGCTTGGCTGAGAGCGAGTGATTAATCAAGGATGGTCATTTGTCATAGCTCTGCAACCCTGGAGAAACAAATCTTCATATTCAGAGCTGGATCAAGTCTATTCATACATGTTAGCTATTTCCACTTGCTTTTTTGGCAATGGTGGCATTCTGCTTTTTCCTCTTTTGTGTAGCAAAGAGCACTAGGAGTCCAGTCAGTCATGGCCTCTGTACTTACTGTAAGAACAAAAAAACCCAACAACCCTGTATTTTTTCTCTCCATAGTCTTACAAAATGCTTGAAAATGTGGTGAGGAAGAGCCATGGAAGTGGGCATTTGCAATTGAAATAACAGATCTTTAAACATAGAATCATAAATGGTTTGGGTTGGAAAGGATTGTTAAATGTCATCTAGTCCAACCCCCCTGCACTCAGCAGGGACATCTGCACCTAAGAGCAGGCTGCTCAGAGATCCAAACAAGCTGAGCTGGAATGGTTCCAGAGATGGGGCATCTACCACCTCTCTGGGATGCTGGGCCAGTGTCAAGGTCTAGAGAACAGAGATTAAGAATATCTCTGTTCAGAGGAGCAAGATCTGTTCTTCTAGATCTCCATGTTGTGAAATTAAGGTGCAAATGAGACCATATATCACCACAAAAATATTTATTAAAGGGTAAAGCTGGACAAAACAGAGGTAGAGAGAGGGAAGGGGGGGAGAGAGATAAAGAGAACAATGGAGAAGAAGAGAAGAAGCAGGGAAGGAAAAGAGCTGGGATCATATTACCCTCAGTCGCAGACCGGGAGGAGAGGGATATAGGTGCATGGCCCAGGGATGATCCGTGCAGTTCCTCAGGGGTTCTTCTGGTGGCGGATAGCTCTGTGGTGGTGCAGCTCTGGAGGTCCACACTTGGCAGTCTGGTGGAGGTCCACACTTTTGGCAGGCATTGCTCCTGTCTTTTATACAGTTTTTTAGCTTGGTATCCAGGTGCAGCTCCCCAGGGAATCTTCCTGTGTATTCTCATGCGTTCACAGGGGTCTGGCGCAGCACAGGGGGAGGGCCTCCACCCCCTCCCTGGCTGTACCTGTCCATACCCTGAATACACATAAGCCTTTTCTCTTTGGGGTAGCTGACATAAGAGGTACACACCCTGGGCATTCAGGCTGAGGTCCAGGAATTTCCAAGGCATTGTCTGTTGATGATACTGTGATACTGTGATACTGTGATTTGCATCCCTGAGCTTTCAGCCAAGCACCTAGTCTGAGTCCAGGAGGTTAACAAAGGCAATCTTTATCTTTGTTAATGAACAAGAGGGAGGATTTTGACTCTTACAGCCATTGTCTCACCATTCTGTAAAAAATGCCTTCCTTCTCTTTGAATAGAATAGAATAGAATAGAATAGAATAGAATAGAATCATCCGGGTTGGAAGAGACCTCCAAGATCATCCAGTCCAACCTAGCACCCAGCCCTATCCAGTCAACTAGGCCATGGCACTAAGTGCCTCAGCCAGGCTTTTCTTGAACACCTCCAGGGACGGTGACTCCACCACCTCCCTGGGCAGCCCATTCCAATGGCAAATCACTCTCTCTGTGAAGAACTTCCTGCTAACATCCAGCCTATACTTACCTCGGCACAACTTGAGGTTGTGTCCCCTTGTTCTGTTGCTGGTTGCCTGGGAGAAGAGACCAACCCCCACCTGGGTTCCCTTCAAGTAGTTGTAGACTACTTCCCTTCAGGTAGTTGTAGACAGCAATAAGGTCTGCCCTCAGATGGTGAGATGTTGGTCTCTTCTCCCAAGCAATAAAGCAAGAGCTTAAAAATGCATGATGGTTAGTTTAGGTTGGATGTGGAGAACAATTGCTTCACTGAAAGGGTTGTCAAAGCCTGGAACAGGCTGCCCAGTGCAGTACTGGAGTCTCCATCCTTGGGGGGATTGAAAAGCCATGGAGATGTGATGCTGGGGGACATGGTTTAGTGGTGACCTGGCAGTGCTGGGTTCATGGTTGGACGCAGTGGCCTTAAAGGTTTCTTACAACCACAGTGATGCCAGTACTGTGCTTTTAAACCTGTTCTCTAGTTCTCTATGGGGAATGTGTTGCTGGAAGGGCAGTGTAGGGATGTGATATGAAGCTACTTCTGAAGGGGCTCTCTTAGATAAGAGTCATTTGGACTAGATGGTCTAAATCTCTCTCTTTAAGTTTAAACTCATCACCCCTTGTCCTGTCACAACAAACACTGCCAAAAAAGTCTGTCCTCAGTTTTCTGATCAGCCCCTTTAAGTAGTGAAAGGCTACAAGAAAGTCTCCCTGGAGCCTTCTCTTCTCCAGGCTGAACAATCCCAAATCTCTCTGCCTGTCGTCATAGCAGAGGGCTTCCAGCCCTTGGCTCATATTTGTGGCCTCGCTCCAACAGGTCCAAGTCTTTGTTGTGCTAAGAAGTTTGATTTACTGGAAATAATTGTTCCAACATTAAGCTCTTTTTGAAGACTTGAATCAAATGCTACTCCTGATTTGCTAAATATTTTCAGGAGATTGCTGGTATTCAGCCAGCAAGAAATTGAAAAGAAGGGTGGAAAAGAGGTGAGGCTTTTGCAAGCAACCTCAACAATAACATTCTTACATTCTTTCATCCTGCACAAATGCTCTTCAAAAGGACATAAGGGGAAAAGAATAAGGACTTAACAGGGATTCAGGTGAAAGGATAAGCGAACAACCGACTTTGATTCAGCTCTCACATACTTTAGTTGCACTCACAGCTGCACTGTATCAAATATGAATTCAACTTGGTGTATGTAAATGGGAGAAGACAGATCCAAAACTTGGATGTGTGTGCTAGTTTAAAGCCAGCTAGAATGTTTTGGTGAGAAGGATTAGATCACAGGCTGTGAAAGAGAAACAATGATGATGTCTACTTCACTCACAGGCTTGCTGAGATGTATAAGAACAAGAGTATAAACATAGGTAAGGCAGTTCAAGCACTGCCTGAGCTCTGGGCCGCATTTTTCTGTCTAACCTCACCCTCCATCCCTCTGATTAATCCATTTGCTTCCTAACCCCCCTGGCTGACCTTCCATTCTTCCTTGGGGCACAAGGCAACATCTGAGGTAAGGTAGAGGGGTGGGAGAAAGTGGAAGGGCGGTTGGGAGCCCCTCCTGCGGACTCAGGTTTCTGGGAGGGGAGTTGTGTTTCTGTATTACCTTTTACCTTGCATATTTCTGTATATCATAGAATCAAGCAGGTTGGAAGAGACCTCCAAGATCATCCAGTCCAACCTAGCACCCAACCCTGTCCAATCAACTAGACCATGGCACTAAGTGCCCCATTCAGGCTTTTCTTGAACACCTCCAGGGATGGTGACTGCACCACCTCCCTGGGCAGCCCACTCCAATATAACAGTGTATACTGTAAGTAACTGCTTGTATATTGAGCTAAGCTGTAAATAGAAGCTTCATTCAAATATCCAGAGCTGGCTGAGTCTAGTCTGGGTGATTTCCAAAGTTGGGGCAGGGGGGTGGCGGGAAACACCCAAACCACCACAGTGTGTTGGGAAGCAGCAGCAGCCGAAGTTTCTGTAAAAATCAGATGTTGAAATCCTAAGAGATCAGAGCCTATTTTGTTTGAATGGACTTCTTCATTGTCACAGACTCTCAGAACGGTGGGGTTGTAAGGAACCTCTGGAGGTCATGTTGTGCAATCCCTCTGCTAAAGCAGGGTCACCCACAGCAGGTTGCCCAGGATCACAAAGCCCAGGTGGGTTTGGAATCTCTCCAGAGAAGGAGACTCCACAACCTCTCTGGTAGCCTGCTCCAGGGCTCCAGCACTCTCACAGCAAAGAAATGTCTCCTTCTGTTCAAGTGAAACCTCCTGGGTCCCAGTTTGTGCCTGTTGCCCCTTTGTCCTGTCACTGGGCACCACTGAAACAAAGTCTGACCCTTTTCTCTTGTCTGCAACACTGCCCAAGTCTTAGTGTTGGAAGGATCATGGCAGCATTTTTATTAGTACAGATTTGCCTGTTTAGTTTTTGCCGTAAGAGAACTCCAGTAAAGTCTATACTAGCCCTGACTGGCACAACCCCTATAGTGAATTTGTCCCAGTCTCCTTGAAATTGGGTTCCCTCTTTCACTCACACCCAGACATCTGTAGAAATTATTCTATCGATCCACTTCTGATTTCTTGTGCTATTTGAGAAAATGAAGTAGGTCAATGGTCAGATAAATTTGAGCAAGAAATGAGAAATATAATCTTTCTTTTTCCTCCTCTTTTCCCTTTCCAGTCTCATTTGGAAGCTGAATGTTACCAATCCTTGGCAGGATGCCAAAATCCAGTATTGTGCTGATGGGAACATGAATAGTGTATAAAGAGATGCTTCAAACGGGGCATGAAATCTGAGGCACAAAATGTCTAACAAGGCTGAACCAAAGGCTTTGTAAAAGTTCCTGCAGAACCAATTGGTCAAGTACTCTTAAGGCTGTCCCATCTCATTCAACTACAGGTTTCTTGGCTGGAAAATTGGTATGACCCCAGTAAGTCAGAGGATGATATTAAAGATAGTGAATTTAGACAAGAAAAAGAAACCCCAGGCATTAGTAAAGATCATAGTAGATCAACCTGCTCTGCCATGAAAGAGATTATGTAGTCCCCCCTACAGCTCTTTGCTGTACCCTCTCAAGCCTGTCCTTCTTGAACTGGGGAGCTCAGAATTTGGCACAGTATTCCAGATGAGACCTCACCAGGGCAGAGTAGAGGGGGAGGAGAACCTCCCTTGATGTGCTTGGCACACTCTTATTGATGCACACCAGGATACCATTGGCCTTCTTGCCTACAAGGGCACATGCTGGCTCACGGTCAGCCTGTTGTCCACCAGGACACTCTACTCACAATCATTCACTACTTAAGGACTGCCCAAATTCATTACTAGTAACTTAAAAGGCAGAAAAGGGGGATAACAAGATAAAAATGTGGAATGTTTGAAGTAGGTTGTTTCCTGGGGCTATTCTTGCTATGACACAACACATGGCAGTAGCTGTGACTGATGGCTATGGCCAAAGGCAGAGTGGAGCTTTACAAAAATAAATAGCACCCACAGAAATATAGAATCATAGAATTGTTTTGACTGGGAAAGGTCACTAATGTCATTGAGTCCAGCTGTGAACCCAGCATCACCATGGCCATGAAATGCCACGTCTACATGTTTTTTGAACACCTCCAGGGGTGGTGACTCCACACCCTCCCAGAGCAGCCTGTTCCACTCTTTCAGGAAAGTTTTTTTATCCTAATATCCAAGCTAAATATCCTCTAGTTCAATTTGAGGCTGTTTCTTCTCACTCTATCACTTGATATTAGGGAGAAGACACTGACACCCAGCTCACTATAACCTCATACAATCAGGACTGTTGAGGTTGGAAGAGATCTTTGAGATCATCAAGTGCAGTGGCCCACCTAGAGCTCACAATTCCATCAGTACTGCTAAACCACTACTGCTAAACCACTGCCTTAAGCAGCACATATATGGGTCTTTCAAATATCTCCAGGGAGAGTGACTCCACCATTTCCCTAGGCAGCTCATTCTGATGTCTGATAACCCAACTTCCAGGTGCAACAGAAGGAACAGAAAGAAGTAAAATTCAGCAGTGATCTGCAGAACATGTTCTGATGATGGAGGAAAGTAACAAATCAAGAACTTACGTAGTAATAACTGTGAGAAAGATTGAGCATCCTTCCATGTGTTCTGTCTTCATATTCACAGAGCTGTCGTCAAGGGTCAGGAGCTGCTTCCTTTTGAGACAGTGTCACTCCTTATTTCACTCTTCAGCTGGTTTCAGTCATTGTGGGCTGAAACTTGGCACTCACAGCAGCAGCTCAAAGGCAGATCTGTCTCTTAAAACATGAATTTAAATGGGTTTGGCTAAATTTAGTCCTGGCATGGTTAAAATAATAATTAAGGTATGGTTAATTATTGGCTGACCGTAGAAAGGAAAGCAAAGGAAAGGAAAGGAAAGGAGAGGAGAAGGAAGGGAAAGAGAAGGGAAGGGAAGGGAAGGGAAGGAAAGGAAGGGAAAGGAAAGGAAAGGAAAGGAGAGGAGAAGGAAGGGAAAGAGAAGGGAAGGGAAGGGAAGGGAAGGAAAGGAAGGGAAAGGAAAGGAAAGGAAAGGAGAGGAGAAGGAAGGGAAAGAGAAGGGAAGGGAAGGGAAGGGAAGGAAAGGAAGGGAAAGGAAAGGAAAGGAAAGGAGAGGAGAAGGAAGGGAAAGAGAAGGGAAGGGAAGGGAAGGGAAGGAAAGGAAGGGAAAGGAAAGGAAAGGAAAGGAGAGGAGAAGGAAGGGAAAGAGAAGGGAAGGGAAGGGAAGGGAAGGAAAGGAAGGGAAAGGAAAGGAAAGGAAAGGAGAGGAGAAGGAAGGGAAAGAGAAGGGAAGGGAAGGGAAGGGAAGGAAAGGAAGGGAAAGGAAAGGAAAGGAAAGGAGAGGAGAAGGAAGGGAAAGAGAAGGGAAGGGAAGGGAAGGGAAGGAAAGGAAGGGAAAGGAAAGGAAAGGAAAGGAGAGGAGAAGGAAGGGAAAGAGAAGGGAAGGGAAGGGAAGGGAAGGAAAGGAAGGGAAAGGAAAGGAAAGGAAAGGAGAGGAGAAGGAAGGGAAAGAGAAGGGAAGGGAAGGGAAGGGAAGGAAAGGAAGGGAAAGGAAAGGAAAGGAAAGGAGAGGAGAAGGAAGGGAAAGAGAAGGGAAGGGAAGGGAAGGGAAGGAAAGGAAGGGAAAGGAAAGGAAAGGAAAGGAGAGGAGAAGGAAGGGAAAGAGAAGGGAAGGGAAGGGAAGGGAAGGAAAGGAAGGGAAAGGAAAGGAAAGGAAAGGAGAGGAGAAGGAAGGGAAAGAGAAGGGAAGGGAAGGGAAGGGAAGGAAAGGAAGGGAAAGGAAAGGAAAGGAAAGGAGAGGAGAAGGAAGGGAAAGAGAAGGGAAGGGAAGGGAAGGGAAGGAAGCACAAGTTTCTTGTTCTCTCATTCACCACCAGACATGCCACCATGTTCCAGTAACTCATCATTATGCTCCAGTTTCAGATCACCATGTCCCAGAATGTAAAGGTTGGCTGTAAAATGTTGGAGGCTTCTTTTTCACAAGGAGTGACACAGAAAGGATGAGGGGTGATGGAGACAAGTTACTCATAAGGAGATCCTGATAAGATCCTAACAAGAGATTTTTTTTTCACAAGGATAATAAGCCATTGGAATAATTTCCCCAGGGAATTGCAGGATCATAGAATCACAGAATAGTTTGGGTTGGAAAGGACCTTTCAAGGTCACCTAGACCAGCATCTTCACCTGGATCAGGCTCCTCACAGCCCAGTTCAGTCTGACCTAAAATGTTTCCAGGAATGGGACTTCTACCACCGTCCTTAGCAGGTATTTTGAGGACAGCTGAGAAATATTGTGAGAATAATGCTGATGAAGCTACTTGAAAACAAACAAAAAAGGAGCTTAGTTTCTCAACTCTGCTTTATTCTTCTCTCAGAAGATAGAATACCCAGGCTGTGAGTTGATCTATTTTGATTTCACCTGGTGTCTGTCACAAAGGTAGCCACACTCTGCCACACTTAAAGAAGCAGACAGAAAGACCAAACCTGTTCTGTCTCATTTATTTATTTAGAGCCATAAAATCTTCCAGGAGCACCTCTCTGCTCTGAATCCCATCTCATGAATTGAAATACCTGGGGAAATGTGGTCTAGGAAGGACAGCTCATCACAATTCAGTACATAAATATTCAACAGTTATCATGAGGCAAGATAAGCTGAAGGCTGCTCAGCTCTCAACCCAGTCTTTCCTAAGAGCCTGGGGAAAAGAGCACTTATGAAGGTTAAAAAAACAGGCTAAGAAAAAAAAAAAAAGACCTTTGGAAAATGGTGGAATTCAAGGGTTTGACATAGAGAAGAGTCTTCAGAAGGCCTTGCTCAGCATGGCATTTCTACCTGTCATAGAAGCATAGAATCTCAGGTTGGAAGAGATCTGAAGGGTTATCCTGCTCCAAAATCTCTTCATAGAATCGTAAAATTGGTTTGATTGCAAAGATTTCTAAGATCAAGTCAAACAGTGTGGCCAGTAGGACAAGGGAGGTTATTCTGCCCCTGTACTCAGCACTGGTCAGGCCACACCTTGAGGACTGTATCCAGTTCTGGGCTCCTCAATGCAAGAGAGATGTTGAGATACTCAAACATGTCCAGAGAAGGGCAATGAAGCTGGTGAGGGGCCTGGAACTCAACCCTGTGAGAAGAGGCTGAGGGAGCTGGGGGTGTGCAGCCTGGAGGAGGTTCAGGGGTGACCNTACCTATGATTCTATGATTCTATGAACATAAGACCACCACAGCCACTAAACCATATCCCAACATGCCATGTCTACATGTTTCTGGAAGACCTCCAGGGCTGGTGACTCCATCCTCTCCCTGAGCTGCCTGTTCCAATGCTTGACCACTCTTTCAGTAAAGAATTTTCCCTTCTTGGTTGTATCAGTTTGATATTTGAAAGTCTCCTTCTCTGCAGACTCTGGACCTTGATGCAATGCTGTGTGGTCTGCTGTAGCTGACTCTGCTTTAGCAGGCTGTTTGGATAAGATGATCTCCAGATCTCCCTTCCAAGCCCCACCATGCTGGGATTCTGGGATTTATTGTAACATGCAATAAAGTCTTTAAATATCAGCTTAATAATAATAATGAACCTTTCTAAGGGCCCACTTCTGCCAGGACATGTAAGCTTGGCTGAGGATTAGAAGCACATGCTACTGATAATGCCCCTGGAGCTGACCAAATGAATTGGCCAACTGCTGCTCCTAACTTCTTGTTAAATAACTAATAATATCAACTTTTTCTATATGCCTTAAAAGCTGGGGCAAGAAATGCTGGAGTGTGTCCAGAGAAGAGCCTAGAGGATGCCCAGAGGGCTGGAGCACCTCTCTTATGGAGACAGACTGAGAGTTGGGATTGTTTAATCTGGAGAAGAGAAGACTCTGAGAAGACCTTATTGTGGCCATCCAATATCTGAAGGGGGCCTACAGGAAAGCTGGACAAGGACTTTTTAGGATGTTGATCTTTTTAGGATGTTCCAGTGTCTCACCGTCATAAGGGTGGTGAGACACTGGAACAGGTTGCCCAGGGAGGTGGTGGAAACCCCATCCCTGGAGGTCTTTAAGGCCAGGCTGGACTGGGTTCTGAGCAACTTGGTTTAGTGTAAGGTGTTCCTGCCAACAACAGGGGGATTGGAGCTAGATGATCCTTGAGGTTCCTTCCAGGCCTGGCAATTCTGTGATTCTGAGATAGCATCTTGGACTTTCCTTTTAAAAAAGCTATTTTATGTTGTAAACTCCTTTCCTCTTGCTGTTGCTTCTGAAAAGGGCAAAGGCAGGCCATGAGAAGTGATTTTTTCCTTTTGTATGCCTTAAGAAATGGAGACCTTTTGTCTTTGTTAGAAGATCTTTCTCATAAAAGCTTAATGTTTGAACCATTGCTATTACCCAGATCCATCAGGTTTAATCCTAAAGATACTTGAGAACAGAAGTAAAAATAGCTTCTGACTGAGGTGTTATCTAAGCACCTTGTGTAGTCTTGAGGATCTTGCCCATTCATGGTCAGGCATGATGGTGTTCTGAGCAACCTGAGGAAGTTGAAGATGTCCCTGCTGACTGCAGATGAGTTTTAAATGTCCCTTCAAACCCAAATCATTCTATGATTGTATGATTTGATGAACTAGCAAATTATATAGGACAAGAGGAAATGGCCTTGAGTTGAAGAGGTTTATGTTGGATGTTAGGAACAGTTTCTTCCCCCAGGAGGGATGTCATGGCCTGGAACAGGTCGCCCAAGGCAGTGGGGGAGTCCCCATCCCTGGAGGGATTTAAAAGCGGTGTAGATGTGGTGCTGAGAGACATGACTTAGTGATGGACTTGGGTCACAACTTAGTGATGGCAATACTGGGTTAATGGTCAGACTTGAGGGTGTTAAAGGTCCCTTTCAACAAAAACAATTCTATGATTTTATAATTGTCATCCCTCTCCATCATAGAGAGAGATCTTTGCATGTGGGAACCATCCCTGGATCTGCAGTTATTCTGAGGACCTGCTTTTCACCAGGCTGAGCTTCCTTCAGGTGCCCAGAGGCAGGTGGTTCAAGCGTCATTCGAGTTCCCCTTATTTAAATCAGTAGTTGCTTGCAGCAGAGACTGCTGAGGGTGGATGTCTGGGAAATGCTGCTGCTGAGACTGTTCAGACTTGGGGTTGCCGTGGGTACGGCCGCAGAAGACGTGGGCTCCCATTCTGGGATTCTCTGCTTTGTCTGAGCTGGGTAAAGAGGAAGGAGAGGAGGAGGCAGGGCTGCAAAGTGAATCAGATGCCTCAAATGAGATGCTCTGAAACCTCTTCTCCTTTGATATCTGCCTCAAAGGATATCTCAAAGGCCAGACTACAGGCAGTAATAGTGTTAAGCTCTCCTGATGGCACTCTGGGCTTTGCATCTACAAGAAAATGCTCCACACTGCTCACACCCTGCTTCCTATCTCCCCAGAACAGCTGGGGAATAAAGCTCCTGGTACCAAGAGTGTATAGCACTGGATCCTTAGTCATCAGGGGAAACAAGGCTGACAGCAGAGAGAAAACAGTTCCCAGCTGATGCTTCAAACAGCAGCTGCAGCATCCTCATTTTCACCGACTCCCACTCAAAGCCTTTGCCTGGACCATTCAACAAGCAGCAGGCAGGACATAAGCATCCATGGAGAAGCCTGCTTTAGAGAGGGAAACAGCTGCTTGTGGCTGTGAGAAGGCTTTAACCCTACTGAGACCAACAATGATGGAGATGAGAGCTCTGCAGGGGGCTGGAGAAAGGACAGATTTCTTCCAGTATTCATAAACCCTTTGAGGTGGAAGGGGCAAAAAGGTGAGGGGCAAAGATCCTTCTGAGGAGTGGCTGAAGGAACTGAATTTGTTTAGCCTGGAGAAATGGAGGCTGTGGAGAGACCTGCAACTCTTTCTGCAACTACCTGAAAGGAGGTTGGAGAGAAGTGAAGGTGAGTCAAGGACAAGAGGACAAGAAGAAATGGCCTCAGGTTGCAGCGGGAGAGGTTTAGTTTGGACATGAGAAATAATTATTCCTCTGAAGGGTTGTCAAGGCCTGAAACAGGCTGCCTAGGGCAGTGGTGGAGTCTCCATCTCTAGAGGGGTTTAAGAGCCATGTTGATATGCTGAGGTACATGAGGCTGGAGAGGTGGGCCCAGGCCAACCTCATGACGTTTAACAAGGCCAAGTGTAAGGTCCTGCACCTGGGTCGGTGCAATCCCAGGCACAGATACAGGCTGGATGGTGAATGTCTGAGAGCAGCCCTGAGGAAAAGGACCTGGGGGTCTGGGTCGATGAGAAGCTCAACATGAGCCTGCAGTGTGCACATGCAGCCCAGACAGCAACCCTGTGCTGGGCTGCATCAAGAGAAGTGTGGGCAGCAGGGCAAGGGAGGTGATTCTCCCCCTTTACTCTGCTCTCCTCAGACCCCACCTGGAGTACTGTGTGCAGTTCTGGAGCCCCCAACACAAGAAGGACATGGAACTGCTGGAGCGAGTCCAGAGGAGAGCCACGAAGATGCTCAGAGGGCTGCAGCAGCTCTGCTATGAGGACAGGCTGAGAGAGTTGGGGCTCTGCAGCCTGGAGAAGAGAAGGCTTCGAGGAGACCTTAGAGTGGCTTTCCAGTATCTGAAGGGAGCCTACAGGAAGGCTGGGGAGGGACTATTGACAAGGTCTGGTAATGTCAGGACGAGGGGGAATGGGTTTAAGCTGGAAGAGGGGAGATTTAGACTGGATGTTAGGAGGAAGTTCTTTACAGTGAGGGTGGTGAGACACTGGCACAGGTTGCCCAGGGAGGTTGTGGATGCTTCCTCCCTGGAGGTGTTTAAAGCCAGGCTGGATGAGACCTTGAGCAGCCTGCTCTAGTGGGAGGTGTCCCTGCCTATGGCAGGGGGTTGGAGCTGGATGATCCTTGAGGTCCCTTCCAACCTAAACCATTCTATGATTCTATGATTCTATGATTTAGTGGTAGGCTTGGCAATGCTGGGTTAACAGACCTGCTGATCTTAAAGGTCTCTTCCAACCAAAATCATTCTATGATTCTATGAAATACTACTTTTGAGAATGGGAGAGGTTGAAGCACAGATTGGTACTAATGCAGTGGAAACTGAGGAAGTTCAAGACCTGCTGCCTGGTCATTTGAAAGCTGAGGAACCCAGACTCACACTGGGAATGGAGATCTGCACCACAGTCAGACAGATGGACCTGGGATCCTATTTCCGAGTGGCTGCACCTTTGGCTTTACTGTGTGTATCTGGCAGGAGAATCTTCCTGTTGACTTTCTGTCTTGGTTTAACACAGCCTGCTATAAACAAGCCCCACTCTCATGATCAGCAGTCCATGAAAAGAAACAAGAACTGTTATGCTTAGACCAAATGTCTGAACCACTCTGCAACCACCATCCTGCTGGGTGGGACAAAGAGAAAGAGGATCCAGGAGGAACTCTTGTATCTGCAGAGCTTTAGAACCTGTAGGGTTGTTCAAACCCCTCTGCTGTGAGGACAGGCTGAAAAGGTTGGGGTTACTTAGCCTGGAGAAAAGAAAGCTCCAGGAAGACAGCCTTGTAGCCTTTCAGTACTTAAAGGGGCCAAGAAGAAAAGCTGGGGACAGACTCCTTATCAGGACATGCTGTGACAGGACAAACCATGATGTGTTTGACCTAAAAGAGGGAGATTTAGACTGGATAGAAGGGAGAAATTTTTTTCAGTAAGGATGGTGAGACAATGGCTCAGGTTGCACCCCCACTGCTGGAACCATTCCAGGTTAGGTAATCTGGGGCTCTGAGCAACCTGCTATAGCTTCAGATATCCCTGCAAGGAGGGTGGACTGCATGACCTTTAAAGGTCCCTTCCAACCCAAAGCACTCTATGATCACTTCTGTGATCAAGCATTGGTATTTTATGGTAAATAGGTTCAGAATGGAGAAGACCACTATTTTTTAGTGACTGAGGGGCACTGTTCAAATTTTACACGGCTCTTTAATATGGTGTTCTTTGGCCATTGCTCTCCGGAATATAGGATGTACGACCAAATACCACAAGCAGCTTCTCTGAGGGAAGTCTTTTCTGGTTGTCAGAGTGGCTGAGGAGAGGATTTCATCATGATTTCTACAGCTCCCCTGGCTGTCAGCCTTGGCTCCCCTCCCAATGACCTTCTCTGCTCTGCTGCTCTGGCAGAGTTTCATATTCAGTCCCACAGACAAAGGAGAATTGTCCTTTCAAAATGGATATGGATCAGCACTGTCTAGAGCAGAAATACAACAGGAAACACCCATTCATAGAATTATAGAATGGTAGGGGTTGGAATGGACCTCTGGAGATCATCTAGTCCAACCCTCCTGCTAAAGCAGGGTCACCCACGGCAGGTTGCCCAGGATTGGAATGTCCATCTGGGTTTGGAATCTCTCCAGAGAAGGAGACTCCATAACTTCCCTGGGCAGCCTGCTCCTGGGCTCCAGCACTCTCACAGCAAAGAAGTTTCATCTTTGGATGTAACCTCCTGGGTTTCAGTTTGTGGCCATTGGCCCTTGTCCTGGCACCACACAGCCCTGAAAAGAGCCTGGGCCCATCCTCTGGCTCCTCACACTTTAGCTTTTGTTGAGCATCAAACAGATCGCCTCTCAGGCTGCTCTTCTTCAGGCTAAGCAGCCCCAGGTCTCTCAGCTTTTCCCCCTCAAAGAGATGCTCCAGCCCCCTCAGATTCTTTGTAGACTTCATCAGACTCTCTCCAATAGTCCCCTGTTCCTCTTGAACTGGGAAGCCCAGAACTGGACACAATATTCCAAATATGACCTGACTAGGGCAGAGTAGAGAGGGAAAAGAACCTCCCTGAACCTGTTGGCTGCACTCTTCAGAACGCATTCTAGGACACCAGTGGCCTTCTTGGCCATGAGGGCACTTTGCTAGCTCATGGTGAACTTGTTGTCCATCAGTACTTGCAGGTTCCAGCAGGTCAAACCCTCACCTGTACTTGGTGTAGGGACACCTGGACACTTGGGCAGGGGCATAGAATCATAAATCATAGAGGTTTTTTTTGGGTGGAAAAGACCTCTAAGATTATCAAGTCCAACCACTAACCTAAGATCACCATGGCCACTAAACCCTATTATCCAATACACACACAAAATAAAGAGACAATTGGTTAAGCATCATCTTTAGAAACTTCTAAACCAGGATTCCCCACAGATACCCATTCTGCTTGCTGAAGCAGGGTAAGGTGTTAGATCATTACTCTTTGGGTGAAAAATTAATCACTCCCCCTGCCATGCTGATCCTCAGATGTTCTTTTATTGCACTTCTGGAGGGATAATAGATATAGATGATGCCCCAAGCTCCCAAACTTTCTCTGGGCTTAGTGCCAAGGTTTAATGCATTAAAAATGAGAAGAGATATATCTTATCTTTACTAAGACAAGCTTTGCTGGAGATACAACACCATGACCAACTCCAGCAGAGACATATCCAGGGCTGCCATCTGCTACACTGAGCCCATGCCTTTCTGATTCTAGTCCAATGCTGATTAAATCTAGCGTGCAGAAAGCAGAGGTGAAGTGTCCAAACAATCAAGAGAACATGAAGATCACAGAAGGAAGTTCATGCCTCATTCATATGTCAGCAAGGATCTATCTGATAGCAAAGGGCTTGAAAGGCTGCTCAGGGAAATGGTGGAGTCACCATCCTTGGAGGGATTTAAAAGCTGTGTAGATGTGCTCAGTGGCATGGCTTAGTGGTGGACTTGGCAGTTCTGGATTAATTGTTGGACCTGATGGCCTTAAAGGTCTCTTCCAACCAAACCAAATCTATGACTCTAAAAGAGAAGGTAGAGGAAACCATCTGGAAAGAAAATAATGCATAAAAAGGCATCTCCTTTTTCTGTGTTTGAACCTAGGTCTTGCTTCCTTGGCCTTAGTTCTTATGTTGGAAGAGGCAAACTCATCTCTGTCTACCTTCTCTATGTCAGTATGGATTTTGTGGACCTTCACTCTCTGCCTTTAGGATGCCACTTTTCTGGAATGAAGAATTTCAGTCGACTCAGTTATTCCTCTTCATCACAGGATCCCAGAATGGGGGGCTTGGAAGGGACATCTGGGAATCATCAAGTCCAACCCCTACTGCTATAGCAGGGTCACTCACAGCTGGTTGCCCAGAATCACAATGCCTAGGTGAGTTTGGAATCTCTTTAGAGAGGGAGACTCCACAATCTGTCTGGGCAGCCTGATACAGATCTCCAGCACCTTCACAGCAAAGAATTTTCTCCTCGTTCACATGGAACCTTTTGCATGCCACTTTGTGTCAGCTGCCCCTTGCCCCATCTCTAGGCACCACTGGAGTGAGTCTGGCCTCATCTTCTTGACCTCAGCCTTTCCATATTGAGAAGATCCCCTTTCAGTTTGCTCTTCTGAGAATCACAGAATCACAGAATTTCTTAGATTGGAAAAGACTTTCAAGATCCTCAAGTCCAATCATTAGTTTCCCACTGACAAGTCCTTGACTAAACCAAATACCTCAGCACAACATCTAATCACTATGAATCACTGTGGTTGGAAAGGACCACCAGGATCAGCCAGTCCAACCTTCATCCCAGCATCCTTCATCACTAGACCACAGCCTCAAGTGCCACATCCACTCTCCTTTTAAACACCTCCAGGGATGGTGACTCCAACACCTCCCTGGGCAGCCTGTGCCAGTGCCTGACCACCCGCTCAGTAAAGAACTTCCTCTGGACATCCAACCTAAACCTCCCCTGATGCAACTTGAGGCCATTTCCTCTTGTCCTATCATTAATAATTTGGGAGGCTATTCTCTAGGCTAGACAGCCCCAGGTCTCTCAGCCTTTTCTCCTTACAGAGATGCTCCAAGTCCCTTCATCATCTTTGTATCCCGCTCTTCAACTCTTTCCAGTAGTTCCCTGTATTTCTGAAGCTTCTTTTCTTGAAGTCCTTCCTGCTTTTGATTATCCTTGTTGGTCTGCTCTGAAGCTTTTATGTCCTTTTGCAGATGAGGAGAGCAGAACTGTCAAGCCATGGACAAAACATGGCTTTAGATTGCAGCATGAAGTTTCCTGTTTTGTTCTCTATTCCCTTCCTGATAATTCCCAACATTTTTTCCCCCTTTCCACTGCTATAGAAAGCAAACCTGATGGTTTTTATGGACCTATATATCAGAAGATGAAGGTCTTGCTCCCATGTGGGAATGGTCAGTATAGAGCTCATAATTTTTGGTGTGGAGCTAAGATTGGTTTTCCCCATGTGCATCACTTCACATTCAGCTACACTGAATTTCATCAACAAATTTATTGTCCACTCGCTCAGCCCCTGAAGGTAAAAAGGAAAATCATTCATCATGGTAGTTCTTGTTCTTAGTGCCTTGGCTAGCTGTGTATTTCCTGCAAATTCTGTTATCTCACTGCTCATCCTCTTCTCAAGGTGATAAAATTGGAGCATCTTAAACCAGCACAAATTCCAGCACTAGTCCAAGGAGAATTTGCCTAGAGACTGCACTGAGAAGTGCCCATTGCTCCTGGCTCTAGGGTTATGTTTTGGATGCAGCTTAATTTGCTCTGTGGGATTAATTCTTTGTATTTGTTGAAAGAGCTTTTAAAAACCTCTTGGAAATTACAGAATCAGAGACTGCTGGGGTTGGAAGGGACTTCTGGAGGTCATCTAGTCCAACTCTCCTGTTAAAGTGAGCAGGGATATCTTCAATTAAAGCAGGTTGCTCAGATCTTGAATACGACATGTACCACCTCTCTGGACAATCTTGAGCAGTGTTTCATCACCCTCAGTGTGAAATTTCTTCCTTACATGTAGTCTAAAATAGAAGCAATAGTGTGACCAGCAGGACTAGGCCAGTGACTGTGCCTCTGTACTCAGCACTGGTGAGGCTGTACCTTGAATATTGGGTTCAGTTTTGAGTTCCTCACTCTAAGGACATTGAGGTTCTGAAGTGTGTCCAGAGAAGAGCAACAAATGTGGTGAAAGGTCTGGAGAACAGGTCTTGTGAGCAGTGGCTGAGAGAACTGGGGTTGTTCAGCCTGGAGAAAAGAAGACTGAGACTTTATCACTCTCTGTAACTCCCCTCTGACTGAGGGGAGACTTTATCACTCTCTGTAACTCCCTGAAAGGACATTGGTAGGTGTTAGTCTCTTCTGCCAAGCAATAAAGCAAGAGCTTAAAAATGCACGATGGTTAGTTTAGGTTGGATGTGGAGAACAATTGCTTCACTGAAAGGGTTGTCAAAGCCTGGAACAGGCTGCCCAGTGCAGTACTGGAGTCTCCATCCTTGGGGGGATTGAAAAGCCATGGAGATGTGATGCTGGGGGACATGGTTTAGTGGTGACCTGGCAGTGCTGGGTTCATGGTTGGACTCAGTGGCCTTAAAGGTTTCTTACAACCACAGTGATCCCAGTACTGTGCTTTTAAACCTGTTCTCTAGTTCTCTATGGGGAATGTGTTGCTGAAAGGGCAGTGTAGGGATGTGATATGAAGCTACTTCTGAAGGGGCTCTCCTAGATAAGAGTCATTTGGACTAGATGTAGAGGTAGGTAGTGATCTCCTTTGTGGTGTTCCACCTTGTAGCTCTAACAGTTGAATTGCTCCCAGGACACCTCAGGGGTACATTTGTTCATTGCCTGTTGGTTTGTTCATTGTGATCTGAAGGGAGGTTGTAACCAGGTGGGGTTGGTCTCTTCTGCCAGGCAACCAGCAACAGGACAAGGGGACACAGTCTCAAGTTGTGCTGGGGGAGGTCTAGGCTGGATGTTAGGAGGAAGTTCTTGGCAAAGAGAGTGATTGGCATTGGAATGGGCTGCCCAGGGAGATAGTGGAGTGACCATCCCTGGAGGTGTTCAAGAAAGGACTGGATGAGACACATTGTGCCATGGTCTAGTTGATTGGCTAGGGCTGTGTGCTAGGTTGGACTGGATGATCTTGGAGGTCTCTTCCAACCTGTTTGATTCTATGATTCTATCTGAACACACTTGTTGTGTGGTGGGTCTCCATCTTCAATGAAGAACATCTACAGGGTTTCATATTAGAAAGTGCTGCAATGTCCATCTCATTTCTGGATTGGACAGTTCCTGTGTGTAGCAGAAATGACAGCTGGCACAAAGAAAGAGGGGAACTAAGAATCCATGAGAATATGTGCCTATGAAAGAGGCATACCCACGAGAATATGGCATATGAAATAAAATGAGAGCTGTCACATTTTTCTAAGCACACAGAAACCTCCCTTCAATGATTTGTGAAGCCCTGAGTTATCCTGACTCTTACAGTGTGTAACTGAAAGCCCATCATGGTCTGTCCTGGGGGTCCCGGGTACCCCAGAAATTTCCTCTCCCTCTGTGGTTTGAATGGGAGAGGAAAAAGGCACGAACAGACCTGTTTCCCCCCGCCCTGCAGGCCTGAAGCAGGGGAGGGGGGGGAGCAGGGGCGACCCTTCCTGCACGCGGCGTGCCCCGTGCCGGGCCCGCGCGGTGCCCCGTGCCGGGCCCGCGCGGTGCCCCGTGCCNGAGGGTTCTGAAAAGACCGCGGGACAGCCCTTTGAATCGTCCTTCTTCCAAGCCAGCGCGCCCTGTCGTGAGTAGCTTACGGCTCAGCCTTATTTTGGTAGTGGGATAACGCTATATGTTTAATAGCTCAAGCCTTTTCCAGCTCCTGACTTCAAATTAGTCAAGTTTACCTGTGGCATCCTATTGTGTAGATAACCAATTAAGAACGAACCTGCTAATTAAATCTAAATTATCTTCTGTATCTAGTTTTGGGGGCAGGTTTTCGGGAAAATGAAGTGACTCTATTGTTATAAATTCCTGACTCGGCCAATCAATTCCTGCCTCCGTAACATGGTCCAGATGGAAAAACATCTGAGCTCTGCTCTGTTTTGCTGCTCGAATGACTTAGAATGTATTTATGAATACTACTTTTACAACTCAAGCAGCTGAGGCTTTTCTCACAAACAGATGAAATCATTTCCTGGGAGATCTTCAGCTGTAACTTTTCACAATGATACATTCAAAGTTCAGAATAGCTGAGAGCCCTGAGGCTGTTTATCCTGGAGAAGAGAAGGCTGAAAGGGGATCTTCTCGGCGCTATTAATGTTTCCCTATGGGCAGCTCATATGGGATGTGCAGAACTCAAACCCTGCTCCAGCCTCATAGAATCAGAGAATTATTTCAATTGGAAAAGACTTTTAAGATCAAGTCCAACCATTCTCTAACTCTACCAAGGCTAGAGCTAAACCGTGCCACCCAGCACCACATCTCTGCATCTTTTAAGCAGCTCCAGTATGAGAATTCAGCCATCCCCCTGGGCAGCCTGTTCTAGTGTTTGAGAACCTTTTCAGTGAAGAAGCTTCTTCTCATGTCCAACCTAAGCCCGCTCTCGGGCAACTGGAGGCCATTTCTTCCTGTCCCATTGATTGTTACCAGAGAGAAGAGGCTAACCCCCACCTCACTCCAACTTCCTTCAGGTAGTTGTAGAAAACCAGAAGATCTCCCCCAAGCCTACTTTTCTACAGGCTGAACAACCCAGTTCCTTCAGCTGCTCCTCACAAGATCTCTTTTCCAGACCATTCATTGTCCTTCTCTGGACCCACTTGCAGCAACCTCAATGTCCTTCTTGGAATGAATGCCCAAAATCTTGCCTATGGAATTGTTTAATGAGAGAAGAAAAACCTAGAAGCTAAAATACAGTCTGTTTGAAATAGATGAACTGGAGCTAATCCTTGTGAAAGCAGCTCATCAAACTTTAAGAAGAAAGTCTTCACCGTGAGGTTGGTGAGGCACTGGAACAGGTTGCACAGAGAAGTTGTGGAAGTTCCAACCCTGGAAGTGTTCCAAACCAGTTTGGATAGGATCTTGAGAAACCTGGTCTAGTAGGATATGTCCCTGCCTGTGGCAGGAGGGTTGGAAGTATATTATCTTTAAGGTCACTTCCAACCCAAGCTGTTCTGTGATTCTGACCTCTGCTTTTCAAAGCTGGATATTGTGGAGCTTCATTTAGATCACAGAATCATAGGATGGTCTGGGTTGGAAGGGACTTCCAAAGGTCATCTAGTCCAACCCACTCTATGCTAAGCAGAGGTATTCTTGAATAAATCAGGTTCTCCAGAGCCCTGTTGAGCCTCACCTTGAATATCTCCAGGGAAGGGGCCCTAACCACTTGCCCAGACAGTCTGTCCCAGTGTTCCACCACTCTCGTAGTAAAAAACCTGTTCCTAACATCCAGACTAAATCTGCTCTTCAGTTTGAAGCCATTGCCCCTCGTCCTGTCACTGCAGGTCTTTGTCAACAGTCTCTCTCCATCCTTCCTTTAGGCCCCCTTTAGGTACTGGAAGGCTGCTATTAGTTCTTCCCAGAGCCTCCTCTTCTCCAGGCTGCACAACCCCAGCTCCCTCAGCCTGTCCTCATGCAGAGGTGCTCCAAGTCCCTGATCATTTTCATAGCCCTCCTCTGGACCCACTCCATCAGGTCCATGTCCTTCCAGTATTGAGGGTTCCAGAGCTGGGTGCAGCACTCCAGGTGAGGTCTCACCAAAGTAGAGTGGCAGAATCACCTCTCCAGATCTGCTGATTTGCCTTCTGTGCTGCGAGCTCACACTGTCTGCTCACGTCCAGCTTCTCATCCATCAGCATCCCCAAGTTCTTTTCCACAAGGCTGTTTTCTATCACCTCATCCCTTAGTCTGTATTAATAGCAAGGATTCTTCTGGCAGAAGGGAAAGATGTTTAGGATTTAATCTTTTGAAATACAGGTCCATAGGGATACAGCCAGCCAGGCATTTATAACTCCATTTGAAGAGGTTTGGTGGTGTCTCCTACATGGCTTCTTTCTCCAGATAAAAATGAATAGATGTTTAGAGCAGAACAGGACAGCTAAAACATGTCACCCCTGGAAATCTGTTTCCTTCTCTGGAGATATTCAAGACCCACCTGGATGCATTCCTGTGTGACCTGTTATAGGCGATCCTGCTGTGGCAGGGCAGTTGGGCTGGATGATCTTTCGAGGTCCCTTCCAGCCTCTCTGACATTCTGTGATTCTGTGCAAAATAATTGTTGTTACATCATGAAAAAGCTGAATTCTAAATGCTTCTCAATCCTGGTTAGAGCCACAGAGGCGGAATTGATGTTAGGAGTGTCTTCTCCCTTAATCACCTTTAAAATGGCATTAATTCTAATATACTGTTAATAAATTCAGTAAACTTGTAAGTGTGATGAAAGGGTTTCAATCAAGCTTCTTCATTCTGTGTATTAATATCTGTGGTGACATGAAGGCTCTAAGAATGTAATCAGTTAAAATGCCAGCTGGGGGAAATTTATTGACTGGTCATAGCACTGAAAAATTGATGTCTTCTGCTCAATCAAAGTGAAAAAATAGAATCTGAATCTGAGGAGCAAATTACCCTTTCCAACAGCTCCCTGTGGAATTACATCCCACATCTTTGACTCCAGCTGGTGAAGAAAAGAGCCATCAGGGAAGGCAACACCTCACGAGAAATTAATTGTATTCAGTGGTGGTAAATCAATAGATTTGAAAGAAGAGAATTGATATATATACACTGTAAATACATCCCATAGTACTCCAAGACTGGATGCTTGAAACATAGGAAGTTGTCTGCTTTTCCCAGAATCAGAGAATGTATTGGGTCGTAGACCACTGGAGCAGGCTGCCCAGAGAGGTGGTGGAATCTCTGTCTCTGGAGTCATTCAAAAGCTAACTGGATGCAATCCTGTGCCAGCTGCTGTGTGGGTGACCCTGCTGAACAGCAGGGCTGGACTAGATGATCTGCAGAGGGCCTTTCTAACCCTCCTCATGCTGGGATTCTGTGTTCCCCCTTCTGCTAGCAATTCCAGACTGCTCCACATGGGCTGCCAGGTTTTACTCAGTGGCCGTTATTTGTGGCAAACAAGCCAGGTGTTCTGAAGCCCTGAGATTGCTGACTCTATTCCCCAAGTGCCAACTGACAGCAGTTATCATTTTAGAGGTGAGAGACAAGAATGATTCAATGGTGTTTTGCACGTGTGCCCAGGTGGCCAAGAGAGTCAATGGCATCCTGGCCTGGATCAGGAACAGTGTGGCCAGTAGGACAAGAGAAGTTATTCTTCCCTTGTACTCAGCACTGGTCAGGCCACACCTTGAGAACTGTGTCCAGTTCTGGGCTCCTCAATGCAAGAGAGAGATGTTGAGGTGCTGGAACTTGTCCAGAGAAGGGCAGCAAGGCTGGTGAAGGGCCTGGCACACAAACCCTATGAGGAAAGGCTGAGGGAGCTGGGGGTGTTTAGCCTGGAGAAGAGGAGGCTCAGGGCAGACCTCATTCCTGTCTACAACTACGTGAAGAGAGGTTGTAGCCAGGTGGGGGTTGGTCTCTTTCCCCAGGCAACCAGCAACAGAACAAGGGGACACAGTCTCAAGTTGTGCCAGGGGAGGTCTAGGCTGGATGTTAGGAGGAAGTTGTTGGCAGAGAGAGTGATTGGCATTGGAATGGGCTGCCCAGGGAGGTGGTGGAGTCGCTGTCCCTGGGGGTGTTCAGGAAAAGCCTGTCTGAGGCACTTAGTGCCATGATCTGGTTGACTGGACAGGGCTGGGTGCTAGGTTGGACTGGATGATCTTGGAGGTCTTTTCCAACCTGGTTGTTTCTATGATTCTATGTGGACATCCACAGCAGCCTGGGTCACACCAGCAGTAGTGCTGCTGTTTATACAGCACTGCAGAAAATACCACCCACCTGGGAGTAAGAAGCTGTAGTAAAAGGGCCTTATTTATCTGCCCATCAAAACAGTCCAAGGCTGAATTCCCCAAAGGACAGTGTTTATGTTATGAGAGGAAAAGCCTTACCAGTGCTCTTTTTTATGGGTGGAAAATGGGATGAGAATTTCCCTTCAGCTGTGCAAAGGAAAACCACTGCAAAAACACAATGTACTTGGGTTTTGTACTTGGTTTAAAGCCACTAAGGACTGCAACAATGGCACCTCTGCTGTGAGGACAGGCTGAGAGAATTTGGACTGTTCACCTTTGAGAAGGGAAGGCTCCAGGGAGACCACCTTGTGGCCTTCAGTAATTTAAGGGAGTCTATAAGAAAGCTGGGGACAGATTTTGACCAGAGCTGATTGTGACAGAACAAAGAGTGGTGGTTTGAAACTAATAGAGGGAGACTCAGACTAGACAGATGGAGGAATATTTTCACTCTGAGAGTGGTGAGACCCTGGCCCTGATTGCACAGAGAGGTGGTAGATGACCCAACCCAAGAACCATTCCAGGCCAGATTATTTGGGGCTCTGAGCAGCCTGCTGTAGTTGCAGATGTCTCTGCTCAGTGCAGGGGGGTTGGAGAAGATGACCTGCAAAGGTCCTTTCCAACCCAAATCATTGTGAGGTTTGGGTTGCAATTCTGTGCACTTCTACTTTTTGTATATGCTGAAAGAAGTTTAGGGGTGTGTGGGGTGGCTGTTACTCAGGGTTGTGGGGTTATCCTAGAAACAGGGGCCTGGGCTGCCCAGGCAGGTTGTCTGGGTTCATTGGTACGAACCACAGGCCAGCTGTGATCTGAGGGCTGCTAGCAGTTTGGAGTCAGCCAGGACAGCTGAGCTGAGTTAGCTCACAGGTGTGTCCCATATCACTAACTTCACACTCAGTATAAAGGGAGAGGTTTGCTGAGGACAGGTGTGTCCCATATCACTAACTTCACACTCAGTATAAAGGGAGAGGTTTGCTGAGGGTAGGAGCTTTTTGGTTTAGGCTTCTTCCTTCTCCTGACTGTGCTCTCCTTCTTTTTTCCTAAGGATTGCTCTCCTGGTTGTTGGAATCTGCCACATCTTTGCTGGGGTGAGTAAAGCTTTGTGTACTTTATGTTGTAATTGAGATTGATTTGGCTGGGTTGTGAAATCTGTTTCCGTTTTAACTTGCTGCTCTTCTCTCCCTTTCCTTCTTCCCTTTCTCTGCTGGGAAGAGGTCATCAAATGATAGAGCACCTGCTGGTGTTTGACTGCAGAGACAGACTAAGTGTATATAATGCCTTATTCCCGGAGTTGTTCCAGGTCAGGTAGTTTAGGGCTCTGAGCAACCTGCTCTAGTTTCAGATGTCTCTGTTGGCTGCAGCAATGACCTTTAAAGGTTTTTTCTAACCAAACCATTCTGTGGTTCTACTGAACAGTTACAGGGTTGAATGCATGAAGAGCAGATTTCAGAAGATTAAGGGTCAGTTTCCCTTATCTTTACAACAATGTTTGTTCTTACTCTCACAAATACATCCTCTGACCTGTAGCAGAGGTGATAATGTATTTTACCATATAGCTACAAGTTGATTATTGTTCTGGCAGCTTTGGCTTTCTGTTTTGGACAAGAAGCAACAGGCACAAACTAAAACAGGTGGCTGCCTCTGAAGATGGGAAGAAACTTCTTTGCTGTGAGGGTGCTGGAGCCCTGGAGCAGGTTGCCCAGAGAAATTGTGGGATCTCCTTCTCTGGAGAGGTTCCAGAACTGTGTGAACATTGTGATTTTCACAGAGAGGGTGATTTGTCATTGGAATGGGCTGCCTAGGGAGGTAATGGAGTTGTGTCCCTGGAGGTGCTCAAGCGAAGCCTGGATGAGGCATTTAGTGACATGGCCTATACAATTGGATAGGGCTAGGTGATAGGTTGGACTGGCTGATCCTGGAGGTCTCTTCCAACCTGGTTGATTCTATGAATTGGGCAACCTGTTATAAGTGTTCCTGCTTTAGAAGTGGGGTTGGGTGAGATGATCACCAGAGGTTCTTTCTAACTTCTACCATTCTATGATTCTGTGACTTTGCCTCGCTCAGTTCTCCTCTGTTGGTCCTTCAGAGTTCTGAAGAGTGACTTTCACATTAGCTTTTTCATAATTGCTGAAGCTGAGAGAAAGAAAGGGGGCTAACCCATCAAGCTATATAGAGTGAACTCTTCTTCTAATAACTATAATATTTTCTAAGTGAATTGTTGAGAATTTTATACCTTTGCTGGTAAAAATTATTTTCTCATAAGTGGTTTTGGGTTAAGCTGGGAGTAGGATTTTAAATGGTAAATGTGTTGCTCCCTCATCAAACACACCTGGTTCTCCTGGCTTGGAGCCCAAGAGGAGCTGAGACTTTTTCTCTGTCTGAGGCTTTGGATTTAATATTTCTTAAACATTTGTGGAAACCCTTAATGGTGACTGTTTTCTCTCTGTGTTTTGAGTTTTACATCTTTTTGATGTACTGTCCTCTTGGTTCTGGTGATTAAATAGCTTAATTCTGGAAGTGGCATTAAGCAGAATGTGCCCAGATGGCTGAAGAAGAGACTTGGTTGTTGAAACTTGTTTTGGCTTTGCTCTTGCAGTTACTGGAGGCATTGGAACAAACTGCCCAGGGAGGTGGTGTAGTCACCATCCAGAGGAGAGTTTAACAAGTGTGTGGACATGGCACTTTAGGATCTGCTCTAGTGGTCATGGAAGTGGTGGGAATAAGGTTGGCTTTGGTCTTAGAGGTTTTTTCCAATCTTCATGATTTGATGGATCAAAACCCCATTCAGTGGAAATTAAGTGGACTAAAAGGAACAATTATGGGCAAGTGAGTGTAGTTGATTTGTGAGTGCAAGTACAGTTCTGGGCACCTAATTTCCATTGCCGTCATCAGCCACCTGTGGTCCTTTGACATTCGCTACTTGTCACATTTGTCATATCTGGGTGACCTACATTGGTGCTTATAGACACTTTATATAGGGTTTGGGGTAAAAGGCTTATTCCCTACGGTCAGGAGACACAGACAGAAGTTTGAGAGTTGGTGTGTGAAGGTGGCTTCAAGCTGGACTTTTACTTTGTTTAGTAATTGATTCTAATCTTTAGGATTTAGGAATGGCTACTTCATGATAGGGTTGATAAAGGTCAGATGAGACAGGAACAAAACTAAACACACAGAAAGGGTTGAAGACACAAAGATATCTGGGACAGGACCAAGAGCAGGATGGTAATGGAGAGAGAAGATGCTGATGAGAAGCAGTTTATATGGCCATTCTGCATCTGCCAGGGGTGTGATGTGCTCCTTGATGCTTCTGCTCCTCAGGTGTATCAGAAGACCTGAGTTGCCAGTGTCTCTTGTGGGTGACTGAGATAAGTGTCAGCCTAAGAACACTGAAGGCTTGTTGCAGAACTAGTGAATGTCATCTTGCATCTCTAAAGTGATGGTGTTTGACCTGCATAACATTCCAGCCCTGGCCCTTGAGGTTGTAGCTGAGGTGATCCAAATACTTGGCACTGTAAATACATATCAGTCAAGGAGAAACTTCTGTGCATCATCTACCACAGAACCAATCTTCTGATATGGCAATGGTTTGCATTGGGTTCCCTTGAGTTGCCACAGTTCATGCTAAATGCTCTAATTCCTGGGATGATGCAAAACCAATCTGGATCAGGTTTCAGACACAGATCTCATGGTTTCTTGATTGCCTTTCAAAAGGATCTTGCTTAAATCCATTTCTTCATGCTCATTTAAGTTCTGATTAGATTACCTGCTCAGACCAAAATTGAGGCTTGCTTCCCTCATAGAACCACAGAAACATTTAGGCTGGAAAAGACTTAAGGTCATCAAAACATGATTTATTGAGCATGGTGGTGTTGGGTTAATGGTCAGATTGGATCTTAGATCTTTTCCAACCTTAATGATTCTATAAGATTAGAATCCTTTTACGTTAATAACAGCATCAGCCTGAAACTCTGCTCTGGAGTTTGGACCATGAATGAAGACACATCATGGCCAGTGAATATCTTTCTTTATGGCCAGTGACTTCTCTCTTCCTGGTAGATCTCATTGAGTGACTTCTAAATTGTCCATGGATATTTGCTTTTGTGTGAGCAGCAGCAGCATTCTGTTAATTTTCTGGGGAAAGTAACATACAAAGAACAGTCATTTCTAACCCTTCTGTTTCCTTCACCTCCAGACCTCTCCTTCACCTTCTGTTTCTTTCCCAGCTAGAAAGAGTCTTAAGTTTCTGTAACTTTACAGTCTAAAAACTTCCTGAAATGCCCAGGGGGTCTTCATGTCAAGAAAGGTGGGAGTTCAAATAGCCTTAGGATGGTTGAATCCACTTCCCTCCTTTTAGCATTGCTTCCTACTCATTCAATTTTGGTTTTCATTGCAACAAGAAAGAAAGAATCAAATGGAGCACTTTAGACTTTGGAAATTTCCCTCAGTGAAGTAACTTCAGTAAGAGATCAGAAAATAGGTTTGGTACCAACCTGCAGGTTGGTGGTGGGGAAAAGAGGTCTTTAGGCTTTGCAACACCAACAATCAGTCTTAAGGTAGATGCCCAGCACCAGGCAACCTCATGTAGCTGAAGATGTCCCTGCTCACTGTGGGGTGGGGCAGGTTGGACTAGGTGGCCTTCAAAGCTCCCCTCCAAGCCAAACCATTCTATCGTTTTATAACAGATTTTTTTTCTTCTGTTGTGTTTTTTATAGCCTCAGGCAATGCTGAGCTGCTCAATGTAACTAATGGGTTTTAGCACTTGGTAATTACGTGGCTATTCCACCCCACTACTGCTGAAGCTAATGGCATATCTACTTCCCTTGTCTGAGTTCTAGACAGACAGAAGTGGCTTGCACTGTTTGAAGAGGTGTGGAGGGTCTGAGGAAGAGCAGGGCTCTAGAAGTGGTAACCTGATTCCCTCAGGAAGGAAGGTTTGAATCATGATAGAATTGAGGATGGAAGAGACCTCTAAGATGTCAAGTTCAGCTCCTCATCTAGAGCTCTCAATCTTGTTATTGCTGCTAAGCTACTGCTGCTAAACCACATCTCTCAGTACAACATGCATGCATCTCCTAACTGCCTCTAGGGATGGTGACTCCTGCACCTCTCTAGGCAGACTGCTCCAGTGCTTGATAACCTCTTCTGTGCTACACATCCAACTTAAATCTTCCCTGGTGTAACTTGAGGTGGCTTCTCTTGTTGCTTATCTGGGAGAAGGGACCAACAGCCTTCTTCTCAGGAGAGATTCCAAACCCAGGATGTGGTGCTCCTGTACAAGCAGCTTTGGATGCTTTAGCAGGGGGTTTGGTCTGGATGATCTCAAGAGGTCCTGTCCAATCAGCATCATGCTGGGATTCTCTAGTACCATAAACTTATCTCAAGCAAATAAATGTAACTATGTCAACCAGTGCTGCTTCTACTGTAGATTCTTTCATCTTGTCCTAGAATTTCTTAATTGGGAGAAGAGACCAACCTCTACCTCACTACAGCCTACTTTCAGGGAGTTGTAGAGCCAGAAGGTCTTTTCTTGGCCTCACGTGTTCCAGGTCAACTTGAGGTCCCTCAGCTGGTCCTTACAACACCTTTTCTCCAGTCTCTTCACCAGCTTCACTGCCCTTGTCTGGATCCACTCCAGCAGCTCAATGTCCTTCATGAAGTGAGTGCCACAAAACCAAACTCAGTATTTGAGATGTGGCCTCACCAGTGCTGAGTACAATCACTACCCTGGGTCTTCTGGCCATGTTATTGCTTGCACAAAATTCAAAGGAGATAGCAAAAGCCCAGCAATTCTATTTTGAACACTCTCCAGTGATGTCCCTAGGCTTGAGATGTGACTTGTTCTGGGTTGACACAGCCCACTCCCCCCTAGCACAGGTGAGGGAAAGTGACACACATAACCTGGAATCTGGGTTGAGATGAAGAACTTTGCTGGAAAATGAGGTCATAAAATGCACAATGACCTTAGCCTATTTGCAGAAAAATCACAGCAAAATGCAGAACCCAGCAACCTACCTGCCCCCACCCCCCTCCACTTCCCTGATTGCAGGCAGCCCAGCAGAAAGGGCCAAACACCCCAGCTCAGAGACCAGAAGCAGCAACTGCAACAGGAAGCCTCTCGTGTCACAATCTGAACTTCAAGCTCCAGAATACTTTACTCGAGACAGGACTTTAACTTTGGAGCTGGCCTGATGTGGCATGGTAGTGAATATAAGCAGCAGATTCAGCTCAACCCATGCCACTTTTACAGAAGCTGTGGGATTGCGATGGTTTGAGTGTTCCCTGCCCTGCCACACTTTGGAAATCATCCAGACTAGACTCAGATGGCTCTGGAAATTTGAATGAAGCTTTATATTTACAGCTTAGCGCAATACACAAGCAAATATTTACATGTTATAGACAGAAACATACAAGATAAAAGATGATACAGAAACACAACAGCCCTCCCAGAAACCTGAGTCCCCAGGAGGGGCTCCCAACCACCCTTCCACCTTCTCCCACCCGTCTCAAGCTTACTCTGGTCCCAAGGAAGAATGGAGGTTTGTCCAGGGGGTTAGGAAGCAAAGTGAATTAGTCAGAGAGATGGCAGAGAGGCTAGAGAGGGAAATGCAGCTCAGGCAATGTCCCAAGAAGTGACTCCCCTATCTATGTTTGGATTCTTTTCTTATACATCTCAGTAAGCCTATGAGTAAAGTAGACATCATCCTGTTTGTTTTCCTTTGACAGCCTGTAATCTAATCCTTCTCACCAAGACATTCTAGCTAGCTTCAAACTAGCACAGGGATGGAGGTTATAAAAAAGATTAAGTAATTCCTGTGAAAATAATCTGGGTTTCATTTTGAGTCCTGACCTTGATATCTTTTGCAATGACAGACCAGAAGAAATATGTTTGAGGCACATCAACCTTGTAGAGTTTGTAACTTCTGCTGAGGGAGACATTCATGCTTGCATTAGATGGGGGGGAAATCACATCTATTAGGGAAATTATCCCAATTTACACAAGCAGAGGAGTTGCTCCTTTGTGTTTGAAGTTCATTTCACTCGAATGCAAAGCTATAACTATTTTTATCAGGTCCTCTTATTGCGTACAGTACATTAAATAAACTAATAATGAGTTCCTTAGCGATGGGATTCAGTGAGAGCTTGTCTTCTGTTAACTGAGTCTGAAAATAAGAGGCAGATTTCATGCAGATGTCACAGTCTTGAATTAATTACATATTTCAGATAATAAGCCTGATCTATACTTGAAGTCTTTCTACTTTTTTGTTCCTGTTAGCAAACAGGTTTATGATATGAATAGAATAGAATCAACCAGGTTGGAAGGGATCTCATCTAGTCCAACCTAGCACCCAGCCCTATCCAGTCAACTAGACCATGGCACTAAGTGCCTCATCCAGTCTTTTCTTGAACACCTCCAGGGGTGGTGACTCCACCACCTCCCTGGGCAGCCCATTCCAATGCCAATCACTCTCTCTGGGAAGCTCTTCCTCCTAACATCCAGCTTAGACTTCCCTCGGCACAACTTGAGACTGAACTTTGAGACTATGAACTTTCTTACCATGACCTGATGTCCTAAAAACACTGTGGTGTGTTTCCATATTGATGTTGGAACAAGATAAAAAGGAAAACAATTCCTGGGCTCATAGCTTTATGCTTCACTAGACAGCAGTGATAATGTCTCCTTAATATAGATTTGTTCAACATTGACCTTTTCAGTATGTAAATAAATCCTGTCCCTGCACAGTGTGATCAGACTTGAAAGAAATTGTCTTGAAAACAGAATCATGGAATGATGAGGACTAGGAGGAACCTCTGGAGATCACCTAGCCCTTAGATAAATGCTTTCATGAGGAAGTCTGAAGCTGTAGAAATTGGGGTCAGTCTTATCACGGGTCCCCAGTGATATGACAAGGCACAACATGCACAAACTCACCCCCAGGTGATTCCATCTGAAGACAAGGTAAAAATTCTTGACTTTGAGGGTGTCAGAGTCCTGGAGCAGGCTACCCAAAAGAGTTGTAGTCTACTTCTTTGGAGAGAGTTCAAACCTGTCTAGATATGATCCTGGAATCAGGCCTAGGTAGGTCCCCTTTAGCGGAGGGGTTGGACTACATCTCCAGAGGTCTCTTTCAACCCTTATTCTGTGATGCCATGGTCAGATAGAAGATGATGTTTGTGAAGTGTGTGGACACAATGCTTACAGTTTCTAGCTATAGAGAATGTCCAGAGTCTTTCAGTTCTCTTTTTGTGCTGGTTCAAAGTGATTTTTGTTGGGAAGAAAAGCAGAAAAGGAAACATGAGGAATAGCAGGAGTGATAAAATGATAACTATATTCTCCTCTCACTCACACTTCGACTGCTTGTGTCAGAAGTGATGAGGTGTGGTTCTTCAGGAACAAATTTCCATGATGAAAGGAATAACAAACAGAATGATGACATAATTACTATTGACAATGATGTCCCTTAGCCTTAAGATCCTTGGATTCCTGTGGTTGTGAAGCCTTTGGTTGCTGTGAAAGCAGTCTTGAAACACTTTTAAATGTGGTTTGCGTATCAAGGAAGCAGAAGTCAGCCCTCGCAGGGTGGTTGGTGTGGGGGTAAAGTGGATGGATGGAAAAATGTCACTGAAATGTTGGTAGTGTAAGTAGCCTTTCCCTGTGAATTCCTGCTCCTTGAAGGGTTTGACAACAACTGGGGTCAGGGAATGCTCTGCTGCTGGAAAACATCTCTTGTACTTTCTAATACTTGTGAATATTCTTTAGTGGTTAATTGTGGGGAGGGGAAATAAAAGGGAAGCTTTCTACAAGTATCTGAAAGAAGTTTGAGGCCAGGTGAGTGTTAGTCTCTTCTCCCGAGGAACAAGCAATAGGATGAAGGAAGAGCCCAAATTTTGCCCAGTAAAGAAGAAAAGTGAATAGCAAAAGACAATCTCATTTTACAGCAGTTAGAGCTCCAAGCCTTGACAATAGCTCTCCAAGATGCCAGCTGTTAATGCTGTTGGTGTCAATCACTTCTCTTGTCGCAGCCTGTGCTTCTGTCAGAAACCTCATCTGAAGCTGACACAAAGGTCAGGCCTCTCTGCTGGCAAAGGGGAACAATTTGCTAGACATTTAGATGAAAAATGATGGTCACTTTTCTGTGTACAGTGGAAGAACAATCCTGTGACAGTGAAACCTCCACCTGTGGAGAAAGTCCAGAAGAGGCTACAAAAATAATTTGAGGGCTGGGACCCCTCTGCTGTGAGGATAGACTGAGAGAGTTGGGGTTGTTCAGTGTGGAGAACACAAGGAAGACCTTTTGGTGGCCTTTCAATAGAGGCCAAGAAGAAAGCTGGAGATGTACTTTTTATCAATGCCTGTGTGATGGTTTGGGTGTTAACCACCCCCCATTCTTAAGAAATCACCCAGACTAAACTCAGCTGAGCTGGGCATTAGAATGAAGCTTTCTCTTTATAGCTTAGCACAATATACAAGCAGATATTTACTGTACATACAGCTATAGATAGAATCATAGAATGGTTTAGGTTGGAAGGGACCTCAAGGATCATCCAGCTCCAACCCCCCTGCCATAGGCAGGGACACCTCCCACTAGAGCAGGTTGCTCAAGGCCTTATCCAGCCTGGCCTTATACAAGTTAAAAAGTAATACAGAAACACAACAGCCCTCCCAGAAACCTGAGTCTCCAGGAGGGGCTCCCAATCACCCTTCCACCTCCTTTCCACCCCTCTACCTTATCCCAGACTTTGCCTCACGTTCAAGGTGAGTTTGGAGAATCAGCCAGGGGGGTTAGGAAGCGGAAGGATTAGTTACACTACAATAGGTTAGGGAGAGAAGGGCAGGCAGACAGAGAGCAAGTCCTTTATTTATATTTGTGTTCTTGTTGTTATACATCTCAGCAAGCCTATGAGTGAAGCAGACATCACCATTGTTTCCTTTTCACAGCCTGTAATCTAATTCTTCTCACCAAAATATTCCAGCTAGCTTCAAACTAGCACAGCCTGTTAGAACAAGGGATGATGGTTTGAAACTAAGAGGGAGGTTCAGACTCAAGAGAATGATATTTTTTTCTTCTGAGTGTGGTGAGACATTGACTCAGGTTGCTCAGAGATGGCAAATGTCCCATACCTGAAACTGTTCCAGGTCAGGTTGTTTGGAGTTCTGAGCAACCTGCTCTAGTTGCAGCTGTCCCTTCCAACTCAAACCATTCCATGATGCTGTGAAACAGTAAACTTCCCCTAAGATGAGACATGGGGGTGCTGGTCTCTGATCTTGCTCATCAAGGGACCTGCATGTCTGGCAGCCATGCATTAAGGCTAACATACTTATCTTCTGATGACACTTCATAGCACTGTTGCATAACCTCATACCTCTTTACTTCTGTCAGCAACACAAATGGAAAGGCTGAATTTATCCATGCAGTACTAAAGATAATGAGCTCTTCATCAGAGTGCAGCCATGATAGATTTGACTGTAA
The DNA here is from genome assembly GCA_013400475.1 of Tricholaema leucomelas. Classification (NCBI taxonomy): domain Eukaryota; kingdom Metazoa; phylum Chordata; class Aves; order Piciformes; family Lybiidae; genus Tricholaema lacrymosa; species Tricholaema leucomelas. The sequence goes on from WAAF01014690.1 coordinate 731,859, forward strand.
AAGCACTTAAAATACTGCATTTTAGTTTGTTAACAATTGTATGGTGAGCACTTCCTTGGCATTAGAAGGATGGTATGTAATAAGCTGCCTTGCATTTAATCAGAGCTTTTTATCATACCTTTTGCAGGAATACCTTTGGACAAAAAGGAGTAGAGTTGTTTGTCATTTGGTCACTGGAGGACTGCCATTTCTTCCTTTAAGACTAGAATCATTGAATGGTTTAGGTTGAAAGAGACATCAAAGATCATGCAGTTCCAACCCCCCACTATAGGCAGGGACACCTCCCACTAGAACAGGTTGCTCAAGGATTCATCCAACCTGGCCTTGAACACCTCCTGGAAGGGAGCATCCACAACCTCCCTGGGCAACCTGTGCAAGTGTTTCACCACCCTCACTGCAAAGAACTTCTTCCTTGCATCTAGTCTAAATCTCCCCTCTGCTGGTTTAAACCCATTACTCCTCATCCTGTTATTACAAGACCTTGTCAATAGTTCCTCCCCAGCCTTTCTGTAGGCCTCCTTCAGATACTGGAAGGCCACTCCAAGGTCTCCTCAAAGCCTTCTCTCCTCCAGCCTGCAGAGCCCCAACTGTTGTAGCCTGTCTTCACAGCAGAGCTGCTGCAGCCATCAGAGCATCTTTGTGGCCCTATGTATAGCTAATGCTAAAGATGCCTGAAAAAAAGAGAATCATTCCTTTAACTCTGTTCCCACTGCCTGGGTGAGGGATGCTAAAGGTCCCAGTTTAAACCTATTACACCCATCTTGTCACCACAGGACCTTGTAAACAGTCCCTCCTGCAGGCTTCCTTCAGAGGGCACTACAAGGTCTCCTCAAAGCTTTCTCTTCTCCAGTCTGAAGAGGAGAAAGAATAAAAACCCCAAACTGCAGAAGCTGCTGCCCCAGCATCTCAGCTATAGATGAGCAGCTTGGGAATGACAGTGTGTAGGTGTAGAATTAGACTTTTTACTCCTGTGCACAGTCAGCAATGTTGGTCTAGAGCACAAGGCTTTGGAGGAGAGGCTGAGGGAACAGGGGTTGTTCAGTCAGGAGATCAAGAGGTTCAGGGGAGACCTCTGCAACAACCTGAAAGGAGGTTGTAGAGAGGTGGTGATTGGTTTCTATTACCAAGTGTGCTAGCTTGAGCCTAGCTGGGATATTTTGGTGCGAAGAATTAGATTATAGGCTGTGGAAAGGAAACAATGATGATGGCTACTTCACTCATAGGCTTGCTGAGATGTGTAAGAACATAAATATAGATAACAGAGTTGCCTCTCCATCTCTGGGGTTGCATGAACTTCTCTCTCTAACTTGCTGCCTGACTAATACTTCTCCTTCCTAACCCCCCTGGCTCATCCTCCAAACTCTACCTTGAAAGTAAGGCAAAGTGTGGGGGGAAGCAGAGGGGTGGGAGAAGGTGGGAGGCTAGTTGGGAGCTCCTCCTGGGGACTCGGGTTTCTGGGAGGGCTGTTGTGTTTCTGTGTTACTTTTTAACTTGTGTATTTCTGTATATATTGCAAGTATCTGCTTGTATATTGTGCTAAGCTGTGCTAAAGCTTCATTCTAGTTCATTTAGCTGTGCTAAAGCTTCGTTCTAATTCCCAGCTTGGCTGAGTCTAGTTTAGGTAATTTTCCAAAGTGTGTGGGGGGTGGGTAACACCCAAGCCATCACACCCAGGAACATGTAACAGGATGAAAACAGCCTAGAATTGAACCAGGAGGAACAATTTCTTCCATAAAGGGGTTGTCATGCCTTGGACTAGGTTGCCCAGGGCAGTGGTTAAGTCTTCATCCCCAGAGGAGTTTAAAAGCCGTGCAGATGTGGTGCTGAGTGGCACGGTTTAGTGGGGTACTTGGCATTTCTGGGTTAATGGTTGGCCTTGATTTGAAAGGCTTCTTCCAATCTAAACAAATCTATGATTTGGTATCTCCACACTTTTTGTGTGTGTAGGTGTTATTTTTGCTATTTGTTTTCAGATGTGTAAATCTACCAAAATACTGAGGAGAAAAAGGGAATGAAAAAAGAGTGCACCTTTTGTTCTTTAAAGTGCTGGCGAATGAGCTGCAACTGTGGTGTGCCTCTCCATAAAAACAATGGGTACCTTTTAATGAGCTTGGCTTTATCTTTTGTATGAGTTACAAAGGAGCAATCTACAATGCTGGAAGCACCAAGGGAAAAAAATCCGGAAAGACAGCACTGCTGTGGTGTAAAAGCTAAATCCTTCTGACTAGAGAAAGAGGCACGGTGAAGTCAGGGAGAAATTAGCCTGCTTGTGTTGCCCTCTTGAAAAGGATGGTATGGCAATAAAATACAGCCTTCCAAACTGTAGTTCTCTAAATTAGCTGTGCTAAAATGTGTTAAATTAGGATTTATCACAAAGGCTTCATCCCCTCTAGCAGCATGCTTCTATGCAGGATGAACTATGTTTGCACCAAAGGGACCAGTTCTGCTTTTCAGTTTCAGAATTGGACTAATTTTCATGGAAGAAAACTCTAAGATGGTCAAGTCCAGCCCTTAACCAAGCACTAACAGGTCACCACTGAACTGTGGCCCTCAGCATCATTTCTACATATCTTTGAAACCCCGGAAGGGATGGGGAGTTGTGCTAGTTTGAGCCTAGCTGGGTTATTTTAGTGAGAGGAATTAGATGGTAGGCTGTGAAAAGGAAACAATGCTGATGTCTACTTCACTCATGGACTTGCTGAGATGTATAAAAACAAAAGCATAGATTAAAAGAGTTGCTTGCTCTGGCTGCCTCCCTTCTCTCTCTGACCTCATTGGTGTAACTAATTCATCTGCTTCCTAACCCCCCTGGCCAACCCTCCAAACTCACCTTGAACATAAGGCCAAGTCTGGGATAAGGTAGAGGGGTGGAAAGGAGGTGGAAGGGTGGTTGAGAGCCCCTCCTGGAGACTCTTGGTTTCTGGGAGGGCTGTTGTGTTTCTGTATAGAAATGTACAAGTTAAAAGGTAATATATATTGTACATACCTGCTGGTACATTGTGCTAAGCTGTAAATGTAAAGCTTCATTCTAATTCCCAGCTTGGCTGAGTCTAGTCTGGGTGATTTTTCACAAGAGTAAGGGGCAGGTAACACCCAAACCATCACAGGAGTCCACCACTGCTTTGGGCAGCTCTGTCCAGGGTTTGACAATGCCCTTGGAGGAAATTGTTCCTTATGTTTTGTCTAAACATCCCTTGGAGTAACTCAAGTGGTTTCTCTTGTCTTGTTAATTGGGAGAACAGAGTAACAGCCTCCTTCATGGGAGATACTGCAATCCTGCCTGGATATTGTGATCCTGGGCAACCTGCTCTGAGTGCCCCTGCTTTAGAAAGGGGGTTGGACTAGATGATGCCCGGAGGTCCCTTGCAACCCCTGTCATTCTGTGATCCCCAGGGGTCTCATCCAGTCCTCCCCATGCTAGATTCTATAGCACCATCCACTTGAGGCATTGCAAGCAGTTCAGCTTTACCATCTAAACCACTGTATGTTTCTCTGGGAATTCTATTCCAAATGTTTTGTTCATCAGAGCTTTTCATCCTGAACCAATTTGACATCTGAACCTTTACCAGGAAGAATGTGCTGAGTTTACTACAAATGAATTCAAGTGCAACAATAAACATAGGACAATGAACTGGGCAAGTTGATGTTCTGTCTGGAGAAGTTCTGCTCTTCTCTGCAAGATTTTACTTAACTGGCTCTTAATGTTGGAGGCTGAACTCTGCAACAACAAAACCCCAAAACAATGTAGGCATTTCCTCTCGTTTTGGGAAAATACATCATATTTTGTTAGATCTATTTAATTTCCTTCCCTCTGGCTGTATTTAAGCAAGCCTAGGCTAAGATATATTTCATATCTAAGCAGCTTTATGCTGCCTTGTCGCTTTCATGGGGTTTAGTGTCATTCCAAGACTGACAGGAGGAAAATAACCATTATAGCAGATTAATCTTTTAAAAACTCTTTCCTCAAACCTACATTCTATGTTCTAAAGCTGTCTGACATCACTGAGGGAATCTTTCTTGGAGGAAGTCACAATTTCTGCCCCTAATTAACCTTACTGGCACACAGCTAGGCTGCCAGCAATCTGATTTTTGTGTAGGTTGGACTCTCAGAGGTCTGTTCCAACCTAACTGATTCTGAGATTCAGCCTTTTGTCTCATACTCACTGCAAAACTTTCACAGAATCCCAGCATGGTGGGGTTGGAATTGACCTCTGGGCATCATCTAGTCCAATCCCCCTGCTAAAGCAGAGTCATTCAGAGCAGGTCACCCAGGATCACAATGTCCAGGTGGGCTTGGAATCTCCCTAGGCAGCCTGCTCCAGGGTTCCAGGATCCTCAAATGAAAAACTGTTGTCTTTTGTGTTCAGGTGTAACCTGGGTTCCAGTTGTGCCTGTTGCTTCTTGTTCTGTCACTGGGAAAGAGATTGTCTTTATCCTCTTGACACTGCCCTTCAGGTATTGATCAGCACTGCTGTTATCTTGAGTTGCAATGATAGCAAGTTGCTAAGCACATGATCTGGTGCTATTTTTCACTGCAACCAACCCTTACACTCCACTCACTTTTTACCATTCAAAAACTAGGAAGAAATGGCTTTAAAGATTTTGATGACTGAAAAGCAACCTTTTCCCAAATTTTCCAAGCCAAACTTGGATCTCACTGTGTGTGTGTTCTTTGATATGGAGATGATACAGAATGGAAAATAATCTGTGCCTAGATAGCTTCTGGCCATGGAGTGCACAAAATGTTGCCCACAGCAAGACGAATCAGTTCAAATGTGAATGTTCTCCCTTTATTAGAGCAAGGAAGTAGGAGACTGCTAATGGCTTTTGAGAGAGGATGTGAACAATCAGTGCTTGATGATAAAGGAAGAGCAGTCCCAGGTCCTTTAAACAACATCCCATTAATCACTGACTGTATATGGGAGGCTGAAATGAAGGAGCTTTTGGAAGATTCAGGTGCTCAAATACGCAGTCTGCTGGGCAATCGTAGGATTATTTTGGTTGGAAGATATCTTCTGAGGTTGAGTCCAGCCTTCAGTTGAAGGCCACTGTGGCTGTTAAACCACATCCCAAAGTGCCACGTTCACATTTCTTGAAGACCTCCAGGGACTTAGAAAGCAGCGAAAGTGAAAAGGTATTAAAAGTGCTGTTGTCAGGTGTGTGTCAAGTGTCTTTTTAACTGATGACCATAGGAATGACAAGATCACAACAAATGTTCTTGCACTGTAATAGTGGTTAGACTCTCACTGGCTGAAATCCTTTCTCCTTTTCTTTCTCTTCTGGCCTAAAAGGTATGTTAATGACTGAAAAAAATCTGGTAATGAATCAGTGAAGTAATTCTTTTGTGTAAACTACAAATGTTTCTGGTTTGGTGGAATCTGTTCTCAGGAGGAGGAGTATAGAAAGAGCAGGCATGCATAAGGGAAACAAATCCCTTTGAGAGACAAATACAAAGCTCTTCACTATGAGGGTAGTGAAACACCACAACGGGTTACCCAGGGAGATAGTCTCCATCCTTGGAGACATTCAAGGTCAAACTAGATGGAGCCCTGAGAAATCTGATCTAGTTGATGTCCCTGCTGACTGCAGCAGGGCTTGGACAAGATGACCTTTAAGGGTCCCTTCCAACCCGATGCTTTCTATGATTCTGTTATAGAACCACACAATCCTTTAGGTTGGAGGTGACCTTTTATAGGTCATCTAGTCCAATCCTCCTGCAGTCAGCAGGAACATCTTTTGATTTTCCTCCTGTATTTTGCAAGTATTCTTGGGAATGTAAGACTCCTTAGCTTCTCCCAACTGCTTCTAAAGCTTTTTCAGAAAGCTGATGCAAGCTTCTTCACACTGATGCATAACTTTGCAAGCTTAGTAGTAAAAAGGATGAGGAAAAATTGGAGAGACTTTTCACTTAGAAGTTATATAGATGTGGTGCTGAGGGATGCAGTTAAGTTGGCCAGTGTTGGATCAACAGCTGGACTTGATGCTCTTAAAGGTCCCTTCCAACTGAAATGATTCTATGAGAGAGGAAAAACCTCTCCAGAGGCAAGCTGTCATGGAGGAGGCAATAGCTCATGTTGAGAAGTAGTAATGAGTACAGATGACAAAACTGGGCAGTGTTCACCCACTGTGGTCATCACTGCTGCAGCAAGTTCTAAGGAACATATGATTATTTCAGCCTGGAGGGCCAACCAGATCCTGGGCTGACATCAGGAGAAGTGTGGCCAGTAGGTCAAGGGAGGTGATTCTCCTCCTCTACTTCGCTCTGGTGAGACTCCACCTGGAATACTGTATCCAGTTCTGGAGCTCCCATTTCAAGAAGGATGTGGAGATGCTGGAGCATGTCTGTAGAAGGGCCACGAGGAGGATCAGAGGGTTGCAGCACCTCTGTTATGAGAACAGACTGAAAGAGTTGGGACTGTTCAATCTGGAGTGGAGGAGGCTCCCAGGTGACCTTCTTGTGGCCTTCCAGTATCTGAAGGGAGCTTACAAAAAAGCTGCGGAGGGACTTTTTAGACTGTCAGGTAGTGAGAGGACTAAGGAGAATGGAGCAAAGCTGGAGGTGGGTAGGTTCAGGCTGGATGTGAGGAGGAAGTTCTTCAGCATGAGAGTGGCGAGAGCCTGGACTGTGTTGCACAGGGAGGTGTTTGAGGCCCCATCCCTGGAGGTGTTTAAGGCAAGGCTGGCTGAGGCTGTGGGCAGCCTAATCTAGAGTAGGGTGTCCCCGGCCATGGCAGGAGGGTTGGAATTAGATGATCCTTGTGGTCCCTTCCAACCCTGACTGATTCTATGATTAAAGACGATTCTAATAGAGATAGTTGCTCAAAACTTGCTGTCTAGCAGCTTTGATAACCTAAGATTGAGTCCCAGGACAGATTATTCAGCCACTAATTTTAGATTTGAAACATTTCCTATTAACACCCAATTCCTTGTGCAGCCCCTCCTGATTTACACCCAGGGTACATGTATGCTCCACTGAAGAGTAAGATACTTTTGTTATCCATCTGCATTCAGCACATCAGAGCTGTTTTGGAAGGAAATAAGCAGATGGACTTTATTCAAAGCATCATCCTGAGCAATATGACAGTGGTACCAGGTGATTTATAAATATTAATTGAGAATATATCAATCCAGAGCTTTGAAATTCCTATCAACCATTGGGTATGGTGCTTAACATCATGCTGGTTGTTCATTTGATGTCCCTTTCAGCACCAGTAGACTGCATTATCACAAAAACTGGCACCAGTACAGCCCAAACCTTTCTTGCTGGTAATGGAGCTGGTTTTGTGCCAGAGATGAAGGCTGTGAAACGAGTTGAGCTGTGAGACCAGAAGCAAGGCAGATGCCAGTGTTGGCACTGCTACCTTTATGGACTGCAGATGCCTTCTCTTACTGTCAGGCTGAATGCCAATTTTGTTCCTAGCACAAGCACTGTCGCAGCTTCGCTTTCTGTCATGAACAAGCAGCTTTGAAAGGAAAAAGTGATTTGATCTAAGGAATCCAACTCTGGTATGCCTGGGATAAAGCCAATTCCACAGGGACTGCTAGCAGTACTCCTAAACTTGCTTATCTGACATCTCTATACAGTATGCTTTCAGTATAGCCTCCAAGGATTTCTTTTGGCTTCCTTATTTAGGAATAAGATGTCTCAAACATAGAAATATGGAATGGTTTTGTTGGAAGGGATCTTTAAAGGTCACCTAGTTTAATCCCATCTTCAGCTAGATCAGGTTGCTCAGAGCCTAGGGATGGAATTTTTACCACCATTTTTTTACCACCTCTCTGCAGCCTGGGTCAGTGTCCCAGCACCCTTACTTAAAAACCCTTATGGACAAGAACTCTTCTGTGCATGAATATTGTCCATAATTCCTTGGGCAGCTCGAGTTCCTTTCGCAAGCTGAGCTGGCTACAAATTTTATCCTTGCAGCAAACCCAGTGTTTCTATAGGATGCATTATTTGTCTGCTCACATATGGTTGGACCATATCACCATCAGGGTAGTAATAAAACATGCAGGTGACTGCAAGTGGTGCTTACAAGATAGTGCACCAGAATTCAATGCTTAAGATCCCCCCAAGATCATAGAATAGTCTAGGTTGGAAGGGACTTCAAGGAACATCCATCTCCAAGATGCCCTTAGGAACAGTGTGTCCAGTAGGATGAGGGACTGTACTCAACACTGGTCAGGCCACACCTTGAGTACTGTGTCCAGTTCTGGGCTCCTCAATTCAGGAGAGATGTTGAGATGCTGGAACCTGTCCAGAGAAGGGCAACAAGGCTGGTGAAGGGCCTGGAACACTAAACCCTATGAGGAGAGGCTGAGGGAGCTGGGGGTGTTTAGCCTGGAGAAGAGGAGGCTCAGGGCAGACCTCACTGGTGTCTACAACTACCTGAAGGGAGGTTGTAGCCAGGTGGGGGTTGGTCTTTTCTCCCGACAACCAGCAACAGAACAAGGGGACGCAGCCTCAAATTGTGCTGGGGGAAGTCTAGGCTGGTTGTTAGGAGGAAGTTGTTGGCAGAGAGAGTGATTGGCATTGGAATGGGCTGCCCAGGGAGGTGGTAGAGTCGCTGTCCCTGGGGGTGTTCAGGAAAAGCCTGGCTGAGGCACTTAGTGCCATGGTCTAGTTGACTGGCTAGGGCTGGGTGGTAGGTTGGCCTGGATGATCTTGGAGGTCTCTTCCAACCTAGTTAATTCTATTCTAAACTTCCCTCCCATGAATAATGTAGCAGGAGCTACTGCAAGCTAGAAATATGAATGGGCAGGGAATAGAGCATCTGCCTGTCCTTTTAACCTGGCTTGAATTACAGCCAAGTCTTCCTACAAGCAAAAAGAGCAAGATTGAATGGGAGATTGAAGGCACCACTAAGAGGAATTTTTGAGAAGGTTGATCTTTTGGTTAGATCTGTCATTTCATTAAAGTGGTCTGCAGAAGGAAACTTATTTTCAAGGATTTGTCTGAATTAGCTAAATAGAGAAAAAAATGTCTATTAGTTTGTGAGGGTTTTTTCTTTCCCATGATTTGGGTATTTTAAGTAATTTTATGCTACACAGCAGCTACTGAATTCAGTAATGTTGAGGGTCAGAGCTGGCCACCGGCTGAGTGGCAGTTCTCCATGAACTCCTGCCTTCCCAAAAGGAAGAAGTAGGACAGACTGATGGGTTGGGAAAAACTAAAGCAGCTAGAGTGGAAAGAACAATCCAATGAAATAGAGACAAAGAGATACAACCAACATAGAACCAAATCCCTAATAGCAATGATGGTCACTGTTGTTGCTACTGATGCTTGGGGCAGGTGCTGGGCAAGTATTAGACTGGACTCAGCAGCAGAGGAGAATTGGATTCAGGAACACAAACTGCAGTGGAAAGCAGAATGGGCAGAGTCCTCCTGAGAGATTAGACATTGAAGAAGAGGCTTGGTCCAAGTGATCCCTCGACTTTTTCCTGAAAGTGCTGGCCATGGGTTGGAATTCCTTGTTCGTTGGGTGAAGTTCACCTGTCCTGTCTGCTTCTCCCTGTAGATGCCACCTCTGACCTCCTGCAGCCCATAGCGTGGCACAAGATGTGGCAGTGCCCTTGGTCTGCACGGAAGGAACCCTAAACATGAGTCTGTCTGCATCCCCCTTTAACCCAAATCCTCTTATTGATTCTATGAAAGACTGGACAATGCTAAATTCATTTGACACTTGAAGGTGACCTCTGAGGACAGCTCATCCTGCAGTCTGTAGCACAAAGATGAGCTCACCTGGCAAGGAGATGTTAGCATAAACAAATATCCATTTGGAAGCATAATGTTTTCTTTGAGACAGGCCATGAAGTACATCTGCCAGGCAGGACAGAATATTCTGAGTGCATCTAGTGGTGATTTAGTCATTCTGCTCAAGAGTCTGAGTGTTCCAGTAGACACTTCCCCACCTCTGGGGGTAGAGGTGGAAAATACTGGAATATTCAATACTAACAAACATATAAGCCAAGGTTAGAATGCTCTTAGGTCAGGCACTGAAATAGGCTGCCCAGAGAGGTGACGAATTCACCATCTCTGGAGGTGTTAAAATACAGACGTGGCACTATGGTATGTGGTTTAGGGGCTGTGATGGCGTTGGGTTGATGATTAGATTTGGTCATCTGGGAGATCTTCTCCAACCAAAAAAATTCTCCTTCTAGTCACTGAACAAAGAAGTTCAGTGACTAGAAGGGAATACTAAACCCTTTCCATTTAGAAAGCTCTGTTCACCCTTGAATGTTCTTCATCATCATGTTATTTTCTTGGATTTGGTTTTAATCTGGTTTTAGTAACTCTCAGATTCTTTATTCATTTTCTTCTGGGTTTTTTTTTGTCTATAAAATAGTTATTGACACTGTGAAACATTCCTGATGTAGAGATACTTCATGAAATCATAAGACATTTTGAGTTTGATAGGGGAAAGTTCTGGAAAGATGAGCAAGTGATAAAGAAGTTGGCCAGACAGCTATAATTGAAGGGAAAAACCTTGCTTTTTAGGCAATGGAGACTTTGCTTTTGTGAAGTATATTCAAATGAACTTATTTGTCACAGAAGCTGAGTGGAAAAGAAATATGCAAGTGGAAATGTTTGAAGAAAAATGAGTCTTTCTGTAGTTCTAGCTGGAGGTTAATGCCACAATAGATCAGCAAGCCACCCTCATTAAAACAGCATTCCTGATCTTTTCCTGGCTCAGATCCTAACACTTATAAGGATACTAGAATGTAAGAGACAAATCATGTGCCAAAATTCTTGTAGGGTTGAAAGAAAAAGAGGAATTTTCTCTCCTGGTAAATGGCTGGGATGGTAATTTCATGAAAAGATGGAAATCAGGCAGCCTTGTGATGTGGCTGAGATTATCTGAACTCAGAGATGATATTTAAGGACAACTTAAAAGGCCACATGTAATGTATTTTGGGGCATTGTGCTCACAAAGATGGGAAGCTTCTTTCTACTATGAAGTACCAGGTTTTGTAGGATGGGAAAGCCTAGGTGACAACCTACATACTTCTGGATTCATCTTGACTACTCTTACCCCTCTGAAAAGTAGAGGAGGAGTAAAAGATGAGCTGCTAAGAAGTATGACTGTTGTAAATGCAAACATGTTGAGGCAGCAATGTGCTGTTGGGGTCCAGAAGTCCAGTGATTTCTTGGGATGCAATGTGAAGATAGTGTCCAGCATGTCAATGGAAGTTCCACTCCTCTACTCTGCCCTAGTCAGGCCATATATGGAGTATTGGTTCCCATTCTGGAACAGGAGAGTCCAATGAAGGTTACCAAGATGCTGAGAGGACTGGAACACTGGAAAGGCTGAGAAACCTGGGGCTGTTTAGCCTGGAGAAGAGCAGACTAAAGGATGATCTCAGTACTGATCAATTACTAATGGGTGGAATGGAAGAACATGGGGCCAGATGTTTTTCAGTTGTGCCTAGCAATTGGATGAGGGGCAGCAGGCACAAAACATGAAACCCAGGCAGTTTCATGGGAATGTGTGGAGAAACGTTTGTGAGAGTGCTGGAGCCTTTGAGCAAGCTGCTGAGAGAGTTTGTGAAGTCATCTCCTCTGGAGAGATTCCAAACCCACCTGGTTGTGATCCTTGGCAACCTGCTCTGGGGGGTTGTTTCAGTAAGGGAATTGAACTAGATGATCTCCAGAGGTCCTTTTCAGCATCTCTCCCCATGCTTGGACCACAGGGAGGCAGTTGAGGCCCCGTCCCTGAGGTGTTTAAGGCCAAGCTGGATGAGGCTCTGGGCAGCCTGATCTAGGGTAGGGTGTCCCTGGCCATGGCAGGAGAAGGTTGTAACGAGATGATCCTTGTAGTCCTTTCCAACCCTGACTGATTCTATAATTCTGTGATGTTAATGCCAAGCCCCTGTAGGATGCAACTTTACTCTTATGGTTATCCTCACCATAGTGTCAAAGGGCAGGCTGTAAAAACCTTGTTGATACCAAATACAACTCCTCCCAAAATAAGCTAGCCTTTCAATCTTAGTAAGCCACAAAGAACCTTTTAGCAGCAAAAAAGTGATCTGAAACCTAGTTGTGTTATAACACAACTGTTCTGTTGCTGCTTCAGTTGGGTCAGCTCAAGGACACCAAACAAGCATAATAGAGTTCTCACCAGAATATTGCTTGTTCTTCTGGGTAGATATCCTTTGAATTTGGTAGCTGATGGGTAAAATGCCTCAGTACATCACTATAAATATTCCCTGGGTTTTTTCTTTTGTTCTGCTGTAACACTCAATTATGAAGTGATGAACACTTGCAGAAGGCAGAGCGCAGTCACTTTATATTCCAGGACTAAAATAAGTCTCTTGGCTTGCAATATTTCATCAAATTTGACACTTTCTTTGCAATGAAGTAGGTTAATAATGATACAATAAAGCAATTTTTGGATGATAAAGGTGAGATAATATATTGCTTTTCCATGGGAAATAGCAAGTGGCTACAGCATTTCTTTACTGACAGTTATAAAGTGATCCTGGGCACATGCTAATTGATGTATTTTGATTTAAATCCAATTTATCTCGTTTAGGTGAGATGAAAAAGGGAGAGAGAAGGGTTCATTTAATTCCACAGAGTCAAATTCATAATGTGTAAAATATGTCTACTTTTTAAAAGTGGTTTTGTTGTTATTTATGGAGAGGTGGAGTATCAGTGATTAAATTAATGGTTTCAAGGCAGGGATGAGGAAGTTGCTGGTTCATTATACTGCTTAAATGCTAATAATTTTATGACACTATTGCAGCTCATCCCCAAATACATGAAATCTTAGCAACCCATGAGTGTGAGATTTTTTTCAAACCAGAGAACTCAAACAACAAAATCTTCCTTTCAAGTGCTCTGGCCTAGAGCAGTGACCAGAATCACAGAATAGGAGAGGCTGGAAGGGATCTCTGAAGATCAAGTCCAACCCTGCTGTCAAAGTAGGTTCACCTAGAGAAAGTTACACAGGACCACATCTGTGTGGGTTTTTAATGTCTCCAGAGATGCAGACTGCCATCTCTCTGTGCAGCTTGTTCCAGTGCTCTATCACCCTTAAAGCAGCTCCTCCTAATGTTTAGATGAGACTTCTTATGTTCAAGCCTGTGTCTGTTACCTCTTGTCCTGTCACTGAGTACCATTGAAAAAAGCTTGGTCCCAAAATTCCCTCAGGGAATCGTCAGTGGAAGGAAAAAAATCATGAAATGGTTTGGGTTGGAAGAGATCTTAAAGATCATCTTAAGACACTTCAGGAAGATCATGCCATAGGATTCCTGGTTGCAAGCAAAGCTATCTGAATTCTCACTTGAGATTAGATGATGACTTTTTAAGTCTGAGCAGAAGGTGCCCTAAAGCATGTGAGAATGCAATATGAGAAGGCATAATATCAAGCAGACTGAGCATTTTGACCTTGATTCCCATGTCTTCAGGATGTCTTCCACAGGGGAGAGAAGATAGGGGGACACCTGGTTAATGAGAAACACAGGGTGTGATCTATGTAAAAGACTGATTTGTTCTTGCCTAGATTATGCTGATCTGTGTGGTCTCTGCTCTAGACTGTATACATCGAGTCAGAATGAACAATGAAGGTCTCTGGTGGCATTCACATTGAATCATGTGGAGTCTGTGTGGTAGCCCTCGCTAACAAAAGCGCACATCCCTTCATTAATAGTGAGTTGTCAGGCACCATGTGAGAAGAACAAATTTTGTCTTGAATCTTGTTATCCTAAGGTGATAGATCATAGTTAGAAAGATGTCCAGCAGGTAATGGTTTGGGAGTTGTTGACAACTAGCTGAATGAGTCCAGGTGTCCAAGAAGGCCAACAGTGTTGGCAATAGTAATATTAAATGTAGTGATTCTATAGAATTGTCTGAATATGGTACACTGGAACATAGGCCATGGACAGGTGAGAGTGCACAAGCTCAAAAGTACTGAGTTGAGATAAAGTAGAAGGTTGGAATGACCTTAGAGAATGGTGTAACCAATATAAACAAATGTAAGGCTGGAGCCTGTGGGTTTCACCTATCTCTGCCGGCTTAGATTGCTTAGACACTATGTAGGTGTTGTTGAGACAATATGATGAATGTCTATGCCAATTAGTAAGTAATTTCTAACAGAAGTACATGTAACCAATTACAGTTTAATACAATTGGTAGCCTTCTGATGAAGGGTACAGAAACCCCTGTTTGGAATGCAATAAACAGATTGGATTGAGTTTGCTTGCACCAGGCTTCTCCCCATATATTCTGATGCCTGTGGCACTACAGCATCCTAGCTTGGGTCATGAGTAGTGTGACAAGCAGGAACAAGGAGTGATTGTTCCCTTGTACTCAGCACTGGTGAGGCCATACCAGGCTCAGTTTTAGGCCACTCCAAGAAAGGCATTGTGGGGCTGGAGCGTGCCCACAGAAGGGTAACAAAGGTGTTGAAGAATCTGGAAAACAGGTCTTGTGAGGAGCAGCTGCTGCAGGAACTGGGGTTGTTTAGCCTGCAGGAAGCTCAGGTGGGACATTCTCACTCTCTATACGACTACCTGAAAGAAGATTGTAGTGAGGTAGGTGTTGGTCTCCCAAGTAGCAAGCACTAGGATAAGAGGAAAATTACATCAAGCTACACCAGAAGAGGTTTAGGTTGGGTATCAGTAACAATTTATTTACTGAAAGAGTGGTCAGGCACTGCAAGATGCTGCCCAGGGATGTGGTGGAGTGACCATCCCTGGAGATGTTAAAAAATCAGATAGATATGACACTTGGAACTGTGGTTTAGTGGTCACAGTAGTGTTGATGACTGGACTTGATCTTAGAGGCCTTTTCCAACTTTAATGATGCTATATTTCTAAGTATGACACCGATTTGTCCTCAGCTCTTGCTGTGTAGAGCTCTTTCTTTGCTATTTACACCTGCTCCTGTCTGTCTTTGCTATTATCTTGCTGTGAACTCTGGTTGAAGCTTGCTAGCTTACCTCTGTGTCAAGGATCTTCTTGTAGTGAAGGACTGAGTCACTCTTTCTGCAACTTTCATAACATCTGAAGCCATCAGGTTTTCATTCCACCAGAGGAATAAGCTGAAGGTTAAAACAACTAAAGTGTGCAAATGATCTTGATTCTCAGGAAAGGTGTAGTTTTGCTTCATGTGGTGGAATCCCCTAAGCACATGCTTGAAGGTTAATCAGACCTGAAGATATGGCAGGGTTTACATATATGACTTAAGCTAAATCTGAAACCTCATCCGCACATCACCAAGGCCAAGTGCAAGGTCCTGCTTCTGGGTCAGGGCAATCCCAAGTGTGGCTTGAAAACAATTTCAAGGAGAAGGACTTGGGAGTATTGATTGATGGAAAAACTCGACGTGAGCTGGTGATGGTTGCTTACAGCCCAGAAGGCCAGCCATGTTCTGGGCTTCATCAAAACACGTGTGACCAGAAAGTCTTAGGGAAGTGATTCTCCACCTCTTCTCTGCTCTCTCATGAGAACCCACCTGGAGTACTGCATCCAGTTCATTTCCCCACAACACAAGGAGGACATCAAGCTCTTGGAGCAGGTCCAGAAAAGGGCCATGAAGAGGGTTGGAGCATGTTCCCTATAGGGACAGGCTGAAAGAGTAGTCTGTTCAGCCTGGAGAAGAGAAGGCTCTGGGGAGACCTTATAACAGCCTTCCAGTACCTGAAAGGGGTCTGCAAGAAAGATAAGGGGGGGACTACTTACAAGGCCTTACAGTGACAGGATGAGGGGGAGTGAATTTAAGCTGAAAGAGTAGAGATCTAGACTGGATATTGGGAAGAAACTTTTTAGTGAGGATGCTGAGACACTGGAACAGGTTGCCCTCCCAGGTTGTGGAGGCTCCTTCTCTGGAAGTCTTCAAGGCCAGATTGGACAGAGTTGAGCAACCTGGTCTAGTGGAGGTGCCCCTAGCTGGGGCATTGATCTTTAAGGTGTCTTCCACCTGAAGCCATTTTATGATTTAACCTCCTATTTTTAAAATTCACATATCACATAAAGCCAGGTGAGGATTTATGTAATTATCTTTGTCATTCATAAGTGTTTATTGAACAGTTTACCTGGCAGCAGACAGCCTGAGTCACCTGCTTTGGATGTATGTTAGTCACAATGTTCATGACAGATCTAAATCATCGACGTTTTCAGTGGACTAATGGGTAGCTGAAGACTGACAGTTGCATCTTGGAATAATATGGATTTTGTATCTTTATGTATTTTAAAATATATTTGTTTATCTATACCCAATTTCTTTCCTTTTATCTCTTTTTCTCTCATGGTGCTCTTGCTGATCATTGAAACTCCGAGCTAAGAAGTCCCTCGATGATGCAGACTCGATCTGTAATCAAATCCATGCTCCCCACTGCTGTTTTATTTTGAAGTGTTATTTCCACCTCCCTTTCCATGCATAATGCAGCGAGAAGACTGAAATATTTCACTTGCTTTGGTACAAGATGAGAGTTCAGTAAAAGTTTAAAGTTCTTGGAATCGTCAAATCAGTCAAGGTTGGAAGGGACCACAAGGTTCATCTAGTTTCAACCCCCCCTGCCGTGCCCAGGGACACTCTACTCTAGATCAGGCTGGCTGGAGCCCCATCCAGCCTGGCCTTAAACACTTCCAGGGATGGGGCATCAAACACCTCCCTAGGCAACCAATTCCAGGGTTTCACCACTCTCATGGTGAAGAATTTCCTCCTCATGTCCAGTCTGAACCTACGGATCTTCAGCTTTGCTCCATTTCCCCCAGTCTTCTCACTCCATGATATCCTGAAAAGTCCCTCCCCAGCTATTTTGTAGGCCCCTTTCATATACTGGAAGGCCACAATAAGGTCACCTGGGAGCCTCCTCATCTCCAGACTGAGCAGCCCCAACTCTTCCAGTCTGTCGTCATAGCAGAGGTGCTCCAGCCCTTGGATCATCTCAGTGGCCCTTCTCTCGGTATGGAAGAGTGCATGGAATTACTGAGTCCCAGAATTAACCAGGTTGAAAAAGACCTCTAAGATAGGGTCCAACCTGTCACCTAGCCCTTCCAATTAACTAAACCATGGCACTAAGAGCCTCATCCAGCTTCCATGGAATCACAGAATTGGTTTGGTTGGAAAAGACCTCTAAGGTCATCAAGTCCACTTGTCAACCTGAGACCACTGTGGCCATTAAACCCAGTCCCAAAGAGCTATGTCCACATATTTCTTGAACAGCTCAAGGCATGGTGACTCTACCACCTCCCTGTGCAGCCAGTGTCTGACCACTCTTTCAGGAAAGAAAGTTTTCCTAATAGCCAACATGCTGGTTGGCTTAGGGAAGACCTTATTACTTTATTAATCAAGGCTGGTGCCAGGAGGCTGGAAGACTCCTTTTTTTTTTCTTTTTTCAAGGAGTCATATGGAAGAAAATGAAGGGCAATGGGTACCAGTTGCTCCTGGGGAGATTCCAATTGGATTCCTGAAGAAAACAGTCCAGAATGAGAACAGTCAGAGATTGGAAGTAGTGGATTCCCCAACACTGGATGGTCTTAAGATTCACCTTGACAGGCTGCTGGGTCATCTTGTTTAAACTGTTCAATTATCTGGAAAGATTGGACCAGATGATCCTTGGTGTTCTGTGAAACTAAACCTCCCCTGCTGCAGTTTCCTCTAGCTCTTGGTACTAGAGAGAAGAGACCAACCAGCACCTCACTACAACCTGAGATTTAAACTAGATGTTAGGAAGAAGCTCTTTATAGTGAGGGTGGTGAGACACTGGCACAGGTTGCCCAGGGAGGCTGTGGCTGCTCCCTCCCTGGAGGTGTTCAAGGCCAGGTTGGATGAGGCCTTGAGCAACCTGTTCTAGTGGGAGGTGTCCCTGCCTATGGTGGGAGATTTGAACTAGATAATCTTTGAGGACCCTTTCAACCTAAACCATTCTATGAATTGTAGAGAGCAATGAGGTCTTCCCTCAGCCTCCTCTTCTCCAAGCTAAGCAATCCCAGTTCCCTCATCTATTTTTGTAAGACTTTTTCTCTAGACTCTTCACCAGCTTTGCCCTAAGTGGAGTGACTTGGTAAGTAGGGGTATTGGACTTGAAGACCTCTGGAGGTTCTTTCTGTTCCTTACCATTCTATGAAAAATAACTTCTGGCCTTATGGACTCAGAATCAGTTAGAAATAGTGGGAGAGAGCTTAAGTGTGTTCTGGATTGATCCCACAAGGAATTAAAATGGTTTACCTACAAACACATCCTTATGCCATTTTCTCAGCTGCAGGTTACCAATTTTTGATGAGGGAGGTACAGTCACCTTTCAGAGCATTGCAATTAGCATGCTTGACACCTGATTAATCTATCTCCAAACACTGACATGGGATGTCTATCTTAGAGACAGGCTTAGTGTGACCTAGGATTTCTGAATCCTTACTCTGCACTGCATTGCTATGACACATTTGAATCAGAACCCAAAACTTTAACCAATCCTAACAGCACTTCCAAATCTAAACCAGCTTTCCTAACACATGTGCATGGAGGATAATGCAGAAACTCCCAGGAGAGAGCCAGGTTCATGTCACTGCTGGATTTTCTAACATACTGTCTAAATTTTGGCCACCAGCTGATGCTTGAAATCCTCAGTGCTTTCTGTGCCAGGCTTGTACCTGGTGAAGGAAGCTAATGGTGCTCAATAAGGGCAAGTGTGGAGTCCTGCATCTGGTGAGGAATAACCCCCTGCACCACAACAGGGGAGGGGCTGACCTGCTGGAAAGCAGCTCTGAGGAGAAGGATCTGAGAGTCCTGGCAGGCAACAGGTTCCCCTTGAGCCAGCAATGTGTCATTGTGGCCAAGAAGGTCAATGGTTTCCTGGAGTGCGTAAAAAAGAGTGTGGCCACCAGGTCAAGGGAAGTTCTCCTCACCCTCTGCTCTAGTGAGGTCATATCTGGAGTCCTGTGTCCAGTTCTGGGCTCTCCAAGAGAGATAGGGACCTATCAGAGTCCAGCTGAGGCTACAAACATGCTAAGGCATCTGGAGGAGGAAATGCTGAGAGACCTGGGGCTGTTTAGCCTGGAGAAGAGCTGCCTCAGAGGAGATCTTCTCAGTACAAAGCAGGCTATAGAGTGGGGAGCAAGCCAATGAGCCCAGACTCTTTTCAGTGGTGCCCAGTGACAGCACAAGGAGGTTCCACCTGAACATGAGGAGAAACTTCTTTGCTATGAGGGTGCTGCAGCGCTGGAGCAGGCTACCCAGAGAGGCTGTGGAGTCTTCCTCTGGAGAGATTCTTAACTCACCTGGACATCGTGATCCTGGGCAACCTGCTGTGGGTGATTGTGCTTTAGCAGGAGGGCTGGACTGGATGATCTCCAGAGGTCCTTTCCAGCCTTACTGCTATCTCCTCTTGTCATGTATTGCAACTGGTGACAGACTCTTTCTGTCCCATGGGGACTCACTGTCAGGCTGAGCTGGCCTAAGAAGCTGTCACACTGTTGCTGTGCTCTGTCTCCAGCTGATTTACCTTCTGGATAGCTAAGACTCAGTCATTCAGGTTTGGTTTCTTTTTTGTGTCATAAAGTGGACCAAATTAGGCCTGATGTGTGTGGGTGGACTCATGGGGAACCATTGTCTAGGCAAAAGATGACAGACAGCAACTCTTCTGATCTTCCTCAAACCCAGCTGATCTCACGGTGTGGCTCTTTCTCTCTGCAAAACCCAGGTGTGGATGCCGGCAGCAGGGGAAGCAGCTGTACAACCTGCACAGTAATTTGAGAGATGGTTATCAAAAAATGAACTGTTCCCATAAATGAGAAGCCTTTAAGAGTCATAACCTTGAGAAACAAATGCAGTGAAAGACTTCTTTAATTAGAACATAGGATCTGTGAAGGCTGGGTCTGATGGAGTGGCAGATCTGTGTGATGCATTCATTGTTTTGGGTTTGAAGGGACCATACTGAGTCTACTTTTTTCTTGCTGAAGATACAGAAAGACTTGGGAAACTTGAAACTAAAGACTTGAGTGTCACTAACAGGATGGGTTGAATGATAAAGCTGATAGATGTTTAAGTATCTCTGCTGACCCTATAAGTACACTTGTCAAAACCGGAGGCGGTCAACTCAATTTCTTTCAGAGGTATAAACCTGAGATTTGTGAATATAATAGAAGCAGCCTGAAGTATGCTTGATATCAAGAGAGCTGATGAGATGTCACAAAATCATTTTGAGGTAGTGGGAGAATACGAATTAGTCTGTGCTCTTGGGGCTTGAAGACAAATAGCCACTAGAAAGAAATGGCATAAGAGCCCCAAACAAGTCACAACAAAGTTGCAAAACAAAGAACCAAAAGAAATTAATGTCTTAAGAAGAAATGTTTCCAGAATTACAGAATAGGTTTGGTTGGAAAAGACCTTTAAAATCTTCAAGTCCGACCATTCTCTAGCTCTATAGAGGCTGATTCTAAGCCATGTCCCTCAGCATCACGTCTCTGCCTCTCTTCAACACCTCCAGGGATGGGGATTCAGCAGCCACCTCACTGAGCAGCCTGTTCCAGTGGTTGAGAATGCTTTAAGTGAAGAAGTTTCTTCTAATATCCAACCTACATCTCCCCTGGTGCAACTGGAGGCCATTTCCTCTTGTCATGTTGCTTGTTACTAGGGAGAGGCCAACACCAACTGCAACCTCCTAGCAGGGAGCTTTAGTCAACCAGAAGTTCTCCCCTTAGCTTCCTTTTCTCCAGACTAAACAACCCCAGTTCATAGAATCATAAAATCAATCAGGTTGGAAGAGACCTCCAAGATCATCCAGTCCAACCTAGCACCCAGCCCTGTCCAGTCAACCAGACCATGGCACTAAGTGCCTCATCCAGGCTTTTCTTGAACACCTCCAGGGACGGTGACTCCACCACCTCCCTGGGCAGCCCATTCCAATGCCAATCACTCTCTCTGTCAAGAACTTCCTCCTAACATCCAGCCTAGACCTCCCCCAGCACAACTTGAGACTGTGTCCCCTTGTTCTGTTGCTGGTTGTCTGGGAGAAGAGACCAACCCCCACCTGGCTACAGCCTCCCTTCAGGTAGTTGCAGACAGCAATGAGGTCCCCCCTGAGCCTCCTCTTCTGCAGGCTGCACACCCCCAGCTCCCTCAGCCTCTCCTCACAAGACTGTGTTCCAGGCCTCTCACCAGCTTGGTTGCTCTTCTCTGGACATGTTCCAGTATCTCCACATCTCTCTTGAATTGAGGACCCCAGAACTGGACATGAGACCTGTTCTTTTAGACTCTTTAATAGCTTTGTTGCCCTTCTGTACCTGCTCCAGCACTGCAATGTCTTTCTTGGAGTGAGGGGCTCAAAACTAAACACAGTACTCAAGGTGTGGCCTCACCAGTGCTGAGTACAGGAGGAGAAGAAATAATACTTTTGGACTTCCCATTTAGAAGGATGTGTCATAGAATCATAGAATGGTTTAGGTTGGAAGGGACCTCAAGGATCATCCAGCTCCAACCCCCCACCATAGGCAGGGACACCTCCCACTAGAGCAGGCTGCTCAAGGCCTCATCCAGCCTGGATGTAGATAAGGACAGAGTGCATCTCAAGTTTTAGAGACAACAAAATAAGCCTAATATCAGTGCTTTAAAGCTCTCTAACACTTTGATTTGTTTGAAGATCAATGAACTCAGCAGAAGGATATGGTCCTTCAGAGAGGATAAAACCAAGTGATTTAATCTGAAGAGATGTTGGGGAGGCTATGTGGTCTGTCAGATGAGAGTTCTGTGCTAGCAACACTCTCTGATTTAGCTCTGAAGCTAAACAGTGATTTGCAGAACCCCCCATCGGTTCCAACTATCCTGTGGCCTCAAGCTTAAGCCATTTGAAAGCCAAATATGTCATAGATATGGAAGAGGCTCTGAAAAGGATAGGAGTAATCACTTGTTAAAAAAGGCTTACAGCACAGATAGCAATTAAAAGCAAAATTGCTCTGTTGATGAACTTTAATCACATATCACAGACCTTATTGGTTTGCTTAAGAATTATTTCTGGGGCTGTCTGATTTAATCCTAGACCAGCCCCAGATAGGGGTTGGGGGGGGTGGGGGGAATTAAAGTCTTATCTCTTCTACCTGTTTAAAAGGCACAGGTAAAAGTAAAATCAGGACTGGGGGAGATGAAAATTAATTTCCTTCAGAACAATGGCAAAGGTTTTTGTACTTCCTGAGCTGGCACTGAGTTATTTTATCCATGAGGCTGCTTAAGGAAAAGAGGCTCTTTCTTTTCTTTCTTATAATGGGAAAAGTTTGAGGTTAGCCAGCTCTCAATATTCAGGGTGGGGGAAAAAAAAAGAACTATTTTAGTTCTGTCTTTTTCTTCTTTTTTAATTGCCCTTAGGTGGAAATCAGACACAGAACATTGCCACCAAGAAGATGAAATATTCAGAAATGAAGGGAGTAGAGGCAGAGAGTTGCGTTAGAGATGATAATTCAACTTTAATGGTAACAGCTCAGTGTTAAAGCCTCTCCACAGCCATGGATATAAATTCCTTCCCTTTTCATTTGATCTCCTTAAATACACAGTGCATATTGATCTTGGCTGTACTCAGTGATTATGGTTGGCTATTTCATTTAAATATTCCTTGTGGAAAGGACATGTAGCCAATTTAATAGCAATTAAGAAAGATTTAAGCACAGAAATAGAGCTTTTAGGGTTCTTTTTTCAGTGGTACAATGATGGTATTTCAGGTTGTGGAGTGTAGGCCCTGGCTGGATGATATATGCCAACCAAAGATGCTTCGTCACCCTCACTCCTTAACTGGACAGGGAAGGGAAAACAGGATGAAATGCCAACAGACTGAGACAAGGACAGGGAGATCCCTCATCAATTAATGTCACAGGAAAAACAGACTCAACTCAGGAAATTTATTTTAATTTGTAGCCAGTAAAGCAGGGTAAAATGAGAAATTATTCTCTCACCTCTCTCTTCCTCCTAGGTTCTGCTATTCCCAATTTCTTTACCCCCTGCTCTCCTGCCTGGTCTAGTATTATATTGCTCTCACTTAAAGGAATTTTTCCCTCCTGGTCAGGTGCATCCTCCTGGGTTCAAGTTCATGTCCATTGTCCCTTGTGTTGTCACCAGACACCATGAAAAATTTGCTCCATCATTGTCAGCTACACTTACTAGCTAATGATCAGCATTAAGTAGATCCCCTCTCAGGCTGCTCTTCTCACACAGAATCAACCAGGTTGGAAGAGACCTCCAAGATCCAGTCCGACCTAGCACCTAGCCCTCGCCAATCAATTAGACCATGGCACTAAGTGCCTCATCCAGTCTTTTCTTGAACACCTTCAGGGATGGTGACTCCGCCACATCCCTGGGCAGCCCATTCCAATGGCAAATCACTTTCCAGCGCCAGGTCTCTCAGCCTTTCCTTCTCACAGGGATACTCCAGTCCCTTCAGCACCTTTAGAGACTCCACTGGGCTCTCTCCAGTTATTCCTTGTTTATCTTGAAGTGGAAAGCCCAGAACTGGGCACAATATTCCAGATGTGGCCTCACTAGGACAGACTAGAGAGGCAGGAGAACCTCCCTTGACCTGCTGGCCACTATTCTTTGTGCACCCCAAAACTTCATGCCCATGAAAACTGGGAAGAAAATGACACTCACAAAAGTTCAGTAGCCTTTTGATCAGAATCCTCTGCCTGCTTACCAGGAAAATTTATGCAGTGACTACAGAAATTCAGTTTTAGTTTAACCCCCTCCCATGAGTAGACTACCTGACTTTGTTCTTTCACTTCACTGCCTTGTATAAACACTGAATAGATGTCTAAACTTCAGCCCTTTCAGTAGGAGCAGATTATAAGTAACAGGCATTGAGACCATCAGGAGTGATGGCCTCAAAGAGGAAACAGTTTTGCATAAGAAAATTCTTTTTCAAAGGGAGATGTAACATAATTAGGAGGTCTTCCACTGGCAGCACTTGGTTGCTACCAAGCACACTGTATCTGTCAAAAGGGAGCAGATGTGTTAATAAGCCCCTTCTTGTCTCAGTCTCCTCACAACCATTTCTCTTTGAGAGGCTTTTTTCATCTTTCACCATTAGCTACTGCATAGGTGAGATGAACTAAGAGGGTGATTTAGACCAAGGGAAAGATTTTTGCTGGTGAGGGTGGTGAGACACTGGCCCAGGTTGCCCAGGGAGGTGGCAGATGCAACATCCCTGGAACCATTCCAGCTGAGGTTGTTTGGCAATCTAAGCAGTCTGCTCTAGTTGAAGATGTCTCTGCTGGGTGCAAGGGGGTTGGACTAAATGACCTTTGAGGGTCCCTTCCAACCTAAACCAGTTTCTGATTCTGTAATTTTAATCTTCTGTGCAGCTTAATTTTGTTTTGCTTTTCTGATCTTCACACCAGATAGAGAGAGATGGGGAAAATACATAATCTTTAAACCCAAATTGTTAGATTTGGGATGGGAAAGGGAAGAGGCAAGAAGATAAGAACTCAGAAAGGACTAAGATTGTGTGTGTGCTAGTTAAGATTGTGTGTGCTAAGATTGCTTTATGCTAGGTATGTGGGGAGGCAAGTGGAGGAGTTTGGAGGTTGGGATAAATGACCTCTGGAGGTCTCTTCCAATCCAAAACATTTTATGATGGTATGTGAAGTATCCACACACAACAGTGGGAAGAAAGCTCTCCCCATCTTCTCTGTGAGTGCACTGTATTGCTCAGAAGGCAGCCTGGAAGTTGGGAAGAAGATGCAAAATTCCAAGGTGGCTGAAATAAATGGGAGAAGAATAACTGGGAACTTAACCTGTAGCTGTGGTTTCTTCACTGAAAGAATCAATTCAATCATTAAGGTTGGAAATGACCCCAAGATCAACAAGTCTAACCTAACACTGGTGTGACCACTGAACTATACCCTGAAGTGCCATCTCTACATGTTTTTTTTTAACACCTCCAGGTCTAGAGCATATTTCTGAGGATTGTTTGAGGCAACTGGGGTTGTTCAGCATGGAGGAAAAGAGGCTCAGTGGAGACCACCTTGCTCTCTACAACTTCCTGAAAGGAAGTCACAGCCAGGTGGGAGCTGGACTCTTCTCCCAATGAGTGTGCAATAGGACATGAAGAAAAAGCCTCAAAGTGCACCAGGGCAGGTTTACAGAATCACAGAATTAACCATATCAGAAAAGACTTCTAGGACCATCAAGTCTAACTATCACCTAACCCTTCTAATTAGTCAAACTATGGCACTAGGTGCCTCATCCAGTTTCCTTTTAAACACTTCCAGGGATGGTGACTCCACCACCTCCCCAGGCAGCCTGTTCCAATGCTAATTACTCTTTCTGCAAATAATTTCTTCCTAATGTCCAGGCTTAACTTGCCCTGGCCCAGTTAGAGACTGTCCTCCTGTTCTAACACTAGAGAAATGATCAACCCCTGACTGGCTACAATGTTCTTTGAGGTGGTTGTAGACAGCAATGAGGTCTCCCCTGAACCACTCATTAACAAACTGCAAGTTCAGCCACCCATGGAATTTTGGGGACCACCACATTTGGTCTGGCACTCTCCCAACTACAGAAATTAATGTTGGTTCCCTATCTCCCTGGAGTTCAGACTGCTGTATTGTGTTGGCTAATGTCAGTGTGGTGGCTGCTGCAAGAGCTGTGGCAGACTTTCATCCATGCATCTCAAGGGCAGGGAAGTGATGAGCCCTTCCACCAGTGCTTCCTGGGGCTATGTGTAAAGGCAGAAGACCAAAGATCATCTTAAGATGCCCAAGGCAAGGTTTAGGTTGGATATTAGGAAAAATGTCCTCTCTAAAAGGGTTGTCAAGCCCTTGCCCAAGGCAGTGGTGGAGTCCTCATCCCTAGAGGAGTTTCAAAGCTCTGTAGATGTGGTATTGAGGGGCATGGTTAAGTGGTGGCTTGGCAGTGCTGGGTTAACAGTAGGGCTTGACAATCTCAAAGGTCTCTTAAGCATTCCAAAGTGATTCTGTGATTTTCTGATCTAATCCCTTTAAAAGCTGTCATGTAAAAAGCCCAAACACCGAAGTGATCAGGTGTCTACATTCTCTCATTGACAAATGTGAGGACAAAATAAGAAATCCAGACTTTTAACTGTAATTTTCCAGGTAACTGCTGGAGCCCAATGGAGGGCAGATTATCAGTGTCATGGTGGGAACTGAAGCCAGGTCACCTCTCCTTGAAAGTCAGTAAGAATTGCTTGGTGAAGTGTCAGTGCAGTGCCTAAAAATGTACCCACCTTCTCCACAGGACAGTAACGTTCTCTTGTGGTCAAGAAGGTAAATGATGTCCTGGAGTGCATGGTATATTAAGAACATGGTCAACAGGTCAAGGGAGATTCTCTTCCCCTTCTAGTCTGCCTTGGTTAGGCCACATCTGGACTACTGTATCCAGTTTGGGGCTCCCTGGTTTAAGGGGGACTTGAAGTCCAAATGGCTTCATAAGAATTACTAAGGGACATCTGTCTTAGAAGGAGAGGCTGAGAGACCTGGACCACTTTAGTCTGGAAAAGCAAAGACAGTGGAGATCTTATTAATGTTTATAAATGTCTGAGGGGTGGGTGTCAAGAAGATGCTGCTGACCTCTCCTTAGTGACCTTAGAACAAGGTTTAATAGATACAAACTGGAACCCAAGAGATTCCATCTAAACTTTTTTACCAAAAAGGTTGTGGAGTCTGCCTCACTGGACACATTCAAGACCTGCTTAGATCTGTTCCTGTGTGACCTGTCCTAGGTGATTCTACTTTGGCAGAAGGATTGGACTCCATGATCTGAACTCTGGAGATCCCTTCCAATCCCTACCATTCTGTGATTCTCTCTGAGAGGTGGGCAGTGTCTTTGTTGGTTTTAATCCCTTCTTTAAGAACTTTTTAAGTAATCTCCTCCCTTTCTGCTCCGTGTTTCACAATTTATCCCCCAAAATGCTGTACTTGCTGTAGAATTTGTTATGTCTTACACTGTGTAGTAGCTTTTCAGAAGGCTGTTAGTGAGATTGTAGGATTTTTACTCCCTCCAGTCATGGTCAGAATGATTTTTACATATATATATACATACATCTGCATATAATATATATAAAAATAAATATGGGTCTATATATTATGTGCAGTTTAATATATGCATATATATTACATATACACATATATAATATACATACATATTTGCACATAGTATGTATATATATAACATTTTAATTCCCCCACTGCTGTCCAGTGGGAATTAGTCATGCTTCTTAGAATAGAATATCTTAGAATAGAATCAACCAGGTTGGAAGAGACCTCCAAGATCATCCAGTCCAACCTATCACCCAGCCCTATCCAGTCAACTAGACCATATCACTAAGTGCCTTATCCAGTCTTGAACACCTCCAGGGACAGGGACTCCGTCACCTCCCTGGGCAGCCCATTCCAATAGCAAATCACTCTCTCTGTCTCTTCAAGGCAAATGCCTAAACCCCTTCCTAAAATGCCTTTCCTCACTGTTAGAATAACATTTGTTCCTAGCTTTGCATTTAATTGAGTTTGGGCTCTTAAAGCTGTGTCAGCACTTTCATTACAAACTGCATCGTGATTGAGCAGCTACCAAAAATTACCTGAAGATAGCATCAAAGTGTGTTTGGTGGCAGAAAAAAAGTGGTATGAAATTAAAACCAGCCTGTACCACCACAGGATTAATGAGATTTTATTTGCTACCCTGGCTTCCCTCAAGCTTCTTTCCCAGCAAAGAAGATGATTAATTTCTCCCAGTTTTTTTTTTTCCCAATCTATCATAACAATAACTCTCTTGGAGCTTTTCCTTGCCGTTGTCCTTGCACATCTGAAACTGTTAGAGGTGCACAGCAGTCATTTGCTTGGTGGTAGAGGAGAAAATTTACAGTCACAGTGCCCCAATTGTTCTAGACAATGCTACTAATGAGGATATTTCCATAATATAAGGTGCTGCAGAACTGAGAAGCAGCAAGAAGTAAGTTAGTTGGGAGTTTAGTTGGACACCAGGAAGCAGTTCTTTAATATGAGGGTGGTGGAATAATGGAAGGGCTTGCCTAAGGAGGTGGTGGAGACTCCATCCTTGAATTATAGAATTGTAGAACTGCTGAGGTTGGAAGAGACCTTTTGAGATGACTAAGTCCAGCCATTCACCTGGAGCTCACAATTCATAGAATCATAGAATGGTTTAGGTTGGAAGAGACCTCAAAGATCATCCAGTTCCAACCCCCCATCACAGGCAGGGACACCTCCACCTAGAACAAGTCACTCAAGGCCTCATCCAACCTGACCTTGAACACCTCCAGGGAGGGAGCATCCACAGCATCCCTGGGCAATCTGTTTCAGTGTCTCCCCACCCTCACTGTAAAAATCTTCTACTGCTAAGCTACTACCTGTAAACCATGTGCCTAAGCACTCACATCCACACATCTTTTAAATCCAGGGATGGTGTGGTGCTTTAGGTGTTCCCTGCCCCACCACACTTTGGAAATCACCCAGACTAGACGCAACCAGCTCTGGAAGTTTAAATGAAGCTTATATTTACAGCTTAGCTCAATATACAAGCAGATATTTAGAGTATATACAGTTTTAGACAGAAATATGCAAGGTAAAAGGTAACACAGGAACAAAACAGCACTCCCAGAAACCTGAGTTCCTAGGAGGGGCTCCCAACTGCCCTCCCACCTTCTCCCACCCCTCTCAACCTTACCCCAGACATTGCCTCATGCCCCAAGGAAGAATGGAGGGTCAGGCAGGGGGGTTAGGAAGCAGGTGGATTCATCAGAGAGATGGAGGGTGAGGTTAGAGAGAAATGCAGCCCAGAGCTCAGGCAGTGCTTGAACTCCCTTATCTGTTTGTACTCCTGTTCTTCTACATCTCAGGAAGCCTATGAGTGAAGCAGACATCACCATTGTTTCTCTTTCACAGCCTGTAATCTTCTTCTCACCTAAACATTCTAGCTAGCTTCAAACTAGCACAGATGGTGACTCCCATTTTTTTCCTGATATTCAGCCTGAACCTCCCTTGTCACAACTTGAGGCCATTTCCTCTTGTCCTGTCACTTGTTGCATATGAGGAGAGATCAGCCCCCACCTGACTCCAGCCTCCTTTGAGGTGCTTGTAGAAGATGAGGTCTCCCACTTGCTTCGTCTTCAGAAGACTAAATACCCCTAGTTCCATCATCCATTCCAGACTTGGGTTCAAGGCACTTTACCAGCTTCATTACCTGTCTCTGGGCACACCTCAGCCCCTAAATGTTCTTCTTGGAGTGGCCTAAAACTGAACCTCATATTCAAGGTGTGGCCTGACCAATGCTGAGTGGAGTGGGATGTTCTAGGTCAGGTTGCCTGGGGCTCTGAGCAACTTGATTTAGCAGGGGATGTCTCTGCTTACTGCAAGGGGGTTGGACCAGGTAATGTTTAGAGATGGGGTGGAATATCTTCCTTATGAGGAGAGAGTGAGGGAGCTGGGGCTCTTCAGCTTGGAGAAGAGGAGACTGAGAGGTAACCTCATCCATGTTTATAAATATGTAAAAGGTGTGTGGGAAGGTGAGGGAGTCAGGCTCCTCTTGGTAATGCCCAACAACAGGACAAGCGGAAATGGGTGGAAGCTGAGGTATAGGAAGTTTCATGTAAACATGAGGAGGGACTATTTTTCTGAGAGGGTGACAGAACACTGGGACAGGCTGCCTATGGGGAGTTG
Organism: Tricholaema leucomelas; assembly: GCA_013400475.1. Lineage (NCBI taxonomy): Eukaryota > Metazoa > Chordata > Aves > Piciformes > Lybiidae > Tricholaema lacrymosa > Tricholaema leucomelas. The sequence continues at coordinate 761,466 of WAAF01014690.1, forward strand.
TAGAGTCTCCTCCTCTGGAGGTATTCAAAACCTGCCTGGATATGTTTCTGTGTGATCTGGTCTAGGTGATTCTGCTCCAGCAGGGGAGTTGGACTGGGTAAGCTTTCAAGGTCCCTTCCAGCCCCTGACATTCTGTGATTTCTTCCTTATCCTACAAAAAAAACTAGAGAGGGACTGTTTAGGATATCGGGTAGCGACAGGAATAAAGGGAATGGAGCAAACCTGGAGGTGGGGAGATTGAGACTAGACATGATGAGGAAGTTCTTCAGCATGACTGTGGTGAGAGCCTGGAATGGGTTGCCCGGGGAGGTGTTTGAGGTCCCATCCCTGGAGGTGTTTAAGGCCAGGCTGGATGAGGCTCTGGCCAGGCTGATCTAGAGTAGGGTGTCTCTGGCCATGGCAGGGGGGTTGGAGCTAGATGATCCTTGTGGTCCCTTCCAACCCTGACTGATTCTATGATTCTTTCCTTTAGAGGTCCATCTCCCTTCTATGATTCTGTGACTCTATAAACAATTAAGAAATATAAAATATTTGCTTGATATTTTTTTTAAAGGCTTCAGCTTAGGAATATTTCATCTTGCCTTTTAAAGCCTCTAATTACAATTGCCACCCTTTGGCTTGGCACCCTAATCACAGCCTGATGAGACTTATTTTTATACAAGGAGACATCACATCAGCAAAGGTCATGCTCTACGTCATTCTGGCTTTGTTTTACTGCCTCAGCCTATCAAAAGATGAAAATTTATCAAACTCCAATATATATATATATTAGTATGTTTAAGAGAATAATTAAGGGCAAATATCACGTTACCTAAATTAAAGGGGAAGAAGATGAATCATTCCTTTCGCTTCCTTCTCGGGAATCTAGGGCAACCAGGATAGTAGTCATAAAGGCAAACCAGGCTGCTCTTTATAGGAAGGAGGTAAAACACCACGTTTTTCAATAGAAGCTGCTTTAAATATTGCAAAACATTTGAAAATAATCCCCCAGCTGCTTCTTGCAAAGGCAGAGATTAAGGGAATGTAAGACTGGGAAGTGCTTTCCCCTCTATGTGTTGGAGGGGGGAAAAAAAAGTTCTTTACAATTACAGTATCACAGTCTCACAGTATCACCAAGGTTGGAAGAGACCTCACAGATCATCAAGTCCAACCCTTTACCACAGAGCTCAAGGCTAGACCATGGCACCAAGTGCCACGTCCAACCTTGCCTTGAACAGCTCAGGGACGGCGACTCCACCACCTCCCTGGGCAGCCCATTCCAGTGTACAATGACTCTCTCAGTGAAGAACTTTCTCCTCACCTCAAGCCTAAACTTCCCCCGGCGCAGCCTGAGGCTGTGTCCTCTCGTTCTGGTGTTGGCCACCTGAGAGAAGAGAGCAACCTCCTCCTGGCTACAACCACCCCTCAGGTAGGTGTAGACAGCAATAAGGTCACCCCTGAGCCTCCTCTTCTGCAGGCTAAACAATCCCAGCTCCCTCAGCCTCTCCTCGTAGGGCTGTGCTCGAGGCCTCTCACCAGCCTCGTCGCCCTTCTCTGGAGGCGACGAGGAGAAATGCAGCAGCAACAGCAACTGGCCCAGCTGAGATGCAGTGGGAACAAAGGCTGTTAAAATGCTGCTTTGAAAACGTGCCTTTCTCTTGCTCTGTTTCTTAAGGTGTCCTGCAACAACTTCACATGAGAGAAAAGCTCTCTAGTGACCAACAACCTGACAAAAATAGACTCCCGCTGCATTGTGGTGTACTCTGGAAATGTACCAGGGTCCACCAGTCCAGGCTGGTGTACAAGACTGCCTTAAGCCTTGTAAAGAAGCTATATTAGGTCACAGAATCATTTTGGATGGAAGAGGTTCTGGAACCCCCAACACAAGGAGGACATGGAACTGTTGGAGCCAGTCCAGAGGAGGCCACAAAGATGCTCAGAGGGCTGCAGCTGCTCTGCTATGAGGACAGGCTACAAGAGATAGGGCTCTTCAGTCTGGAAAAGAGAAGGCTTTGAGGAGACCATGTAGTGGCCTTCCAGTATCTGGAAAGGTCCTACAGGAAGGCTGGGGAGGGACTATTTACAAGGTCTTGTAAGGACAGGATGAGGGGTAATGGGTTTAAACTGGCAGAGGGGAGATTTAGACTGGATGTTAGGAAGAAGTTCTTTGCAGTGAGGGTGGTGAGACACTGGCACAGGTTGCCCAGGGAGGTTGTGGCTGCTCCCTCCCTGGAGGTGTTCAAGGCTAGGTTGGATGAGGCCTTGAGCGACCTGTTCTAGGTGGAGGTGTCCCTACCTATAGCAGGGTGTTGCAACTAGATGATCTTTGAGGTATCTTCCAACCTAAACCATTCTATGATTCTATTCTAGCACCCCTCTGCTGCCTGAGGCAACCTGTCCACACTGCTGACTCTGCTTCCTTGCATCTTATAACCACACACAGGACAAGACCCCTCTGTAAGGTGCTCAAAGATGTGTTTAATATTGTTGAAGCATTTTTCAGCAGTACCATGAAGTTAGACTCTTAGAAGCTTTTGTAAGTCTTGTTAAATAAAGCCCTTCATGTAGGACTGGTAATAATAGGAGGAAGTTCTTTACAGTGAGCGTGGTAAGACACTGGCACAGGTTGCCGGGAGTAGTTGTGGCTGCTTCCTCCCTAGAGGTGTTTAAGGCCAGGTTGGATGAGGCCTTGAGCAACCTGCTCTAGTGGGAGGTGTCCCTGTCTACAGTGACAGGTCCCTTCCAACCTAGACCATTCTATGATAATTGAGGCTTAAGTGACCTCCTCAGATGATGCAGGTGGAGAGATATGGGGTATCTCATGGAAGTATCCAGAACTAGTCCAACAGTCATGCAGTAGTGACACAGAACTCGTGTGACCTGTGTATGTCTACGTTTCAGACCAAGGCCAGAACATCAGAAGTGACAACACCTGAATTCAGGCACTTGGGTGCTCCAAATGCCATGACAGGATAAGTGATTTGCCATACATCTCATACAATCCTGGAAAGGTTTGAGTCAGAAGAGACCTTTCAAGGCCATCTAGTCAATGATTCCTGCACTGAGCAGATGCATCTGCAACTAAAGTAGGTTGCACAGAGCCCTGTCCATCCTTTCCTGAAATATTTACAGGTATAGGGCACCTACCCTCTCTCTAGGCAGCTTGGGGCATTGTTTCGCCACCTTCAGGGTAAACTTCTTCCTTCTCTCTAACCTGACTCTCCCTTATAGTTTAAAAAACATCACTCTTTGTCCTGCTAAAATGTCTGTCCCAAACTTTCTGATCAGCCCCTTTAAGTGCAGAAGGCCTTAAGAAGGTATTTCTGGAGTGTACTCTTCTCCAGGCTGAACAACCTCAGCTCTCTCAGCCTGTCCTCAGAGTGGAGGAGTTTCAGCCCTCACATCATTTTTGTGGTCTCCTCTGGCTCTGTTACAACAGGTCCTGTGCTGGGAACTCTAGAGACAGACCTAGAACTGCAGATGGGGTCTCAGCAGAGTAGAGCAGAAGGGCGAAATCTCCTCCCTCCACTTGCCCACGCTGCTGGAGATGTAGCCCAGGACACAGTTGCCTTCTGCACTGTGAATGAATGTTGCTGGTTGATGTCCAGCTTTTCACCCACCAGCACCCCTAGACCTATCCAAGCAAGCAGGAGATCAACATCCCAGGGTAGCTGGCTTTATCTGTGCAATGCTGTTGGAGACTCCAACATCTTACTGCTGCTGAGACCCTAGATGCTGCTTGAAGGCCTGAAGACAAGACTGCTGTGGGGAGGGAGTGAATCAGGTTTCCAGTGCAAATATTTACATTTCAGAGGTGTGCAAATTTCCACCAAGTGTGTTCAGTCACAGGGCTGAAGCCAGTGATCGGAGAAAAGGTCTCTTCATGCAATTACTGCTGTGCAGCAGCATCTCTTCCCTTCTGCTGCCTGTCTAAAGTAGGCTATTCTTTCCACAAAATATAATGCCAACTGCTGTTAGGATTTCTTGGCACATCCACAGGACTCTCTGTGAATGATATGGCATCAGCAACATTCTTTATGCAAGCTGCCCATCTAAACTCAAAATACCTTGGCAGCCAGAGCTCTCACTCGGTATGTGAACAGGCTGAGTGCCATCTGAAAACATGGATGTGAGTGTAGGCAGCCAGCACATCCTTTTGTATGATCAGATGTGTGTGTAAGGCAGGAGTGCCAGCAGACAGTCTAGCAGCTTCCCCCTGAGAATCAGGGATACCTTAGAGTCACAGCATCACTGGGCTTGGAAGTGACCTCTGAACATCATCTAGTCCTATCCCACTACTAAAGCAGGGTCATCCAGAGCAGATAGCAGCCTTCACATGTGTTTTGAGTGACTCAGAAATGGAGGCTCCACAACCTTGCTGTACAGCTCGGTCCAGTGCTCTACCGCTCTCAACGGAAAGAGCTCCCTTCTCATGTTTGGATGGGACTTTTTGTGTTGTATTTTGTGCCCACTGCCCCTTGTCCTGTCATTAGGCACTGGACCAAGCTGTGCAGCAAGGTTGTGGAGCACACAGTCTCAAGTTGTGCCGGAGGCAGTATAGGCTGGATGTTAGGAGGAAGTTCTTGACAGAGAGAGTGATTTGCCATTGGAATGGGCTGCCCAAAGAGGTGGCGAAGTCACTGTCCCTGGAGGTGTTCAAGAAAAGCCTGGACTGGCTGGTCACTACCTAACCATGTCCCCCAGTACCACATCTACATGCCTTTGAATCCCTTCAGAGATGGGCACTCCTCTCCTGCCCTGGGCAGCCTGTTCCAGGGTCTGATGACCCTTTTGGGGGAGAAATTATTTCTAGTGTTCAACATAAACCTGCCCTGGTGCAATCTGAGGCCATTTCTTCTTGTATCATGCGTTCCTTGGAAGAAGAGACCAACTCTCACTTGGTTCCAACCTCCTTTCAAGGAGTTGCAGAGAGTAAGGTCTTCACCGAGTCTCCTTTCCTCATGGATAACACCACCACTTCCTCAGATGCTCCTCAGAAGATTTGTGCTCTAGACCTGGAGGTGTTAAAAAAAATCCAAACAGACATGACTCTTCAGGACATGGCTTAGTGGTCACAGTGGTGTTGGGTTGATGATTGGACTTGATGATCTCAGAGATCTTTTCCAACCTTAATGATTCTATGAGACACAAGCCCTGTTACAGACAGGTGTGGAATTGCTTAGTCTATACAAGCTAAACCTAATTCTAGCCTTGTTTGACTTGAGGATGATTAGAAGGGATTAGGTCATGACCCAGTAGTCTGACCTCCTTTTCAGAGGGCTTTGAAGTAACTCTTTGTACCACAGAAAATTCTCAGTTGCTTTTTGCACCTTTTTATTTCTAGGACAAAATGACTTTGTGTGCAGAGAGTTCCTCAGTTTGTCTGCAACCATGCTGGGTGATGAACTATTTTCTCTTTCTCTTTCCCCCCCCCCCCCTCTCCTAAATTTTGAATATCTTATTTCTCCTCCATTAGGAAACAAAGACTTATTTGATTTAAAAATATTCTGGAAGCTGTCTCCATCTTTTCAAAGCCTTTGCAGGAACTTCCCCCCCCCCTCCCCTTGGTTATTTTTATCACTTTTCTCTGAATCTTATGTGCTTCTTTATTATGCATAATTTACATATTATTCCAGACAGAAATAGTTTTGGTTTTTTTTGTTGCTGCTGTTCTCTTCCTTATGCATGCTCCACATAGTATCTGCTTTGTATCTGGAGTTGCTGAGTGAGCAGAGATCTCCATTAATTGACTACAATGATCCTAAAATCATAGAATCAGTCAGGGTTGGAAGGGACCACAGTGGTCTAGTTCCAACCCCGCTGCTGTGGGCAGAGACATCTCACACTAGATCAGACTGTCTAGAGTCCCATCCAGCCTGGCCTTAAACACCTCCAGGGATGGGGCTCCAACCACCTCCCTGGCCAACTCCTTCCAGGCTCTCACCATTCTCATAGTGAAGAATTTTTTCATAACATCTAATCTGAATCTCCCCATTTCTAGCTTTGTTCCATTCCTCCTAGTCCTATCATTACCTGACATCCTCAAAAAATCCCCAGCTTTCTTGTAGGCCCCCTTAAAGAGTGCTTGGGGCTGGAAAAACCCTGAAAAATCTTCTAGTTTCAACCATCCTGCCATTGGCAAGGACATCTTCCACTAGACCAGGTTGCTTAAGGCCTGGTCCAGCCTGGTCATGAGCACTTTAATGGAGGAAGCATGCATGTTTTTCCTGGGCAACCTGTTCCAGTGTCTCATCACCCTCACTGTAAAGAATTTCTTCCTAATATCCAGTCTACATCTCTCCTCTTCCTGCTTAAAGCTGTTCTTCCTCATCCTATTGCCACAAGCCCTTATATAGAGTCCCTCTCCAACTTTGTTGTGGGTACTGTTTGGGTACCTACATTAACATAGGATTCTATTTAGTGTCTGAATGTTTAATTCCTCCCTACCTCATCCCTAACACTCTTCACATTACTTCTATTTATTGGCACTAAATTGTGTTTTGCCCTTTCTTGTGACATGTTTAAGTCCTCCTTTAACTAGATGTTACCCCATGACTGCTTTCCCTAACGTCTAGACCAAGGCTGGTTCCTACACTTGGGCCACAACAACCTCATGCAGTGTTCCAGGCTTAGGGAAAAGTGCCTGGAGAGCTGCCTGACAGAAAAGGACCGTGTGGTGTTGTTCACCAGATGGCTTAATATGAGCCAGGATGTGCTCAGGTGGCAAACAGAATCCTGTCTTGGATGAGCAACAGTGTGGTCGGCAGGACAAGGGCAGAGATTGTTCTCTTGGCACTGGATTCAGTTTGAATACTGGATTCAGTTTTGAGTCCCTCACTCCAGAAAGAATATTGAGGTTCTGGAGAAAGGAGAATGAATCTGGTGAAAGGTCTGAAGAAGAAGTTTTTGTGAGGAGTGGCTGTGGGAACTGAGATTGTTCAACCTGGACAAAAGGAGGCTGAGGGGAGAACTTCTGACTCTCTACAAGTCTGAAATGAGGTTGGAGCCAGGTAAGGGTTTGATGTCTCCTAAGTCACGAGAAGAAATAGCCTCAAGTTACAATAGAGAAGGTTTAGGTAGGATATGAGGAACAATTTCCCCCCTGACAGGGCTGTCAAGCTCTGGACCAGGCTGTCCAGAGCATATAGATGTAGTGACATAGTTTAGTGGTACTGGGCTAATGGTTGAACTTGATGACCTTGAAAGTCTCTTCTACATGAAATATTTCTATCATTCTGTGGGACATTTGGAAGTGAAAACTGTGATGATTTGGTCTTTTTGGTTTTTAATACTTCAATTGCTGTCCCTGGAGGTGTTCAAGAAAAGCCTGGATGAGGCACTTGGTGCCATGGTCTAGCTGATTGGATAGGGCTGGGTGATAGGTTGGCCTGGATGATCTTGGATGTCTCTTCCAACCTGGTTGATTCTATGATCTCTAGGAGGATGTTCCAAGTGTCAGATGTTGGGAGAGAGTCAAAGGCATAACTTAGCAATGGTGATGATGTTGCATTAACAGTTGAACTCGCTCTTAGAGACCTTTTGTAACCGTAATGTTTTTATGATTCTCAAAGCTTTGCTAATCCCAGCAGTAATTATCCACAGCAGTTTTAATTCTTGTTCCAGTCTGGTGTTGCTATAAACATTTCATGTTTCATGCACTTGAATGGCTAAGAGGAATTTAACACTAGAGGAAAAAAACTCAACCATTTGCTACCTGTGGGTACATCAGAGCTGCAACTGTGATTCATAGAATCAGTCAGGTTGGAAGAGACCTCCAAGATCATCCAGTCTAATCTAGCACCCAGCCCTAGCCAGTCAACCAGACCATGGCACTAAGTGCCTCAGCCAGGCTTTTTTTTTTTTTTGAACACTTCCAGGGCAGCCCATTCCAATGCCAATCACTCTCTCTGTGAAGAACTCCCTTCTAATATCCAGCCTAGACCTTCCCCTGGCACAACTTGAAACTGTGTCCCCTTGTTCTACTGCTGGTTGCCTGGCAGAAGAGACCAACCACCACCTGGATACCGCCTCCCCTGTTGTAGGCAGCAATGAGGTCCCCCCTGAGCCTCCTCTTCTCCAGGCTAAACAATCCCAGCTCCCTCAGCCTTTCTTCACATGGCTGTGCTCCATGCCCCTCACCAGCTTTCTTGCCCTTTTCTGGACACGTTCCAGTATCTCAACAGTTAGATCCATCCACTAGACCCATCCAGATCATTAGATCCATCATGTTTTGGATCACAAGCCATTCTAGTTTATCTGGTTCAGAACTCTGAATACATTAACTCCAGGGCTGGTAGTTCCTTGCTGCTGCATGAGATCTGCAGAAATTATTCTTTTGACACTCATTCTGGTTTCCTTGTTTCTCATTATTTTCCTTTTTTTGAAAAGAAAGAAGAAAAACAGGAAAAAAAAGGAAAAGCAAAAAAAAAAAAGAGAGAGGAAAATAAATAATAAAAAAAGGACAACGATAGAACTACTTCTCAGCAATATCCTTGATTGTTGCTTGATGAATATTCAGTAGGAACATCTTGTATTTCAGAGGCTTCCTACTTCTGTTTTACCACACAAAAAAAAAAGAGAAGGGGAAAAAAGAAAGGTAGTGATCAATCTAGGAAATGGTATTCAGAGTTTCAGGAATTGGAATCTAGAATACTTAAATGTGGAAGCAAATTCAAAGTTTAAGGAATTTCATGGCCTATTTCTGTATATTCTGAGGATTGGAAGTCAAGAGTCTCAAGAGGGTCCTTCAAATAATGGTTGGGCTTGATGACCTTGAAGGGTTTTTCCCAATCAAAGCTACTCTGTGTGCTATGTCTATGTACATACGCACTTAGGTGGATTGAAGGGTCTAAGGTCTAACTTAGTCATTCACCTTTCATAGTATTCATCTCAAGATATATGTTCTAAGGTGGAGGACATCTGTAATAACTTCATGAACAAAGGTTGTGGCCATGACAGTTCTCTGCGGAGAAGGACCACAAAGTGTTTTGGACAATGAGTTCATCATGAGAATCATAGAATCAACCAGGTTGGAAGAGACCTCCAAGATCATCCAGTGCAACCTAGCACCCATCCCTGTCCAATCAACTAGACAATGACACTGTCTCATCCAGTCTTTTCTTGAACACCTCTAGGGATGGTGACTCCACCACCTCCCTGGGCAGCCCGTTCCAATGCCAGTCACTCTCTCTGTGAAGAACTCCCTTCTAACATCCAGCCTATGCCTCCCCTGGCACAATTTGTGCTATCTATGTGCTCCTGTGACCAAGAAGGCAATTTATCTCCTGGAGTGCATTGTATAGAGTGTGAGCAGTGGGCTGAAAGACACTCTCAATCTACTTTGCCCTAGGCAGGCCACACGAGTATGGGGTACTGGGTCCAGTTCTGGGCTCCCCAGTTCAATAGAGACAGGAGTTACTGGCTAGAGTCCAGTGAAGGTTCCAAAGATGCCAAGGGGCCTAGAGCATCTCTGTGAGGAGGAAAGGCTCCCCAGAGAGGTTGTGGGGTCTCCTTCTCTGGAGACTTTCAAGGCCTGTCTGGATGTGTTCCTCTGTGGTCCGTGTCAGATAGTATTGTCCTGCTCTGGCAGGGGAGTTGGACTTGATCTCCTTGAGTCCCTTCCAGCTCCTAGCACCCTGTGATCCTGCGAAAGGCTGAGAGACCTGGTGCTGTTTAGCCTGGAGAAGAGCAGCCTGAGAGGATCTTCTCAATACTCAGCAGGATCTCGAAGGTGAGGAGTGAGCCAGTTGGGCTAGCCTCCTTTCAGTGGTGCCCAGAGACACCACAAGGTTCAGTGTTCATAAACTGGAGCCCAGGATATTTCATCTGAGCAGGAGATACTTCTTTGCTGTGAGGGTGCCAGAGCCTTGGAGCAGGCTTCCCAGAGAGTTTGTGGAGTCTCCTTCTCTGGAGAGATTCCAAACCCATCTGGGCACTGCTCTCATGAACAACTTGCTGTGAGTTTCTCTTTATCAGGGAGTTTGGATTAGATGATGTCTAGAGGTCACTCCCAGCCCCTACCAAGCTGGGATGCTTTGATTCTTTATTTTATAGAACTGTTGCTGTAATGCCTAAGGATAATTTAATAGAGAAGATTTGGTGACTCAGTTTTTGTTCCAAGGTCTGGGGCACATGACCAACCCACATGATGGTTCTAGCTGACTGTAGATAAAATGTGTTGGTCATTTGTCTCCTTACAGTTGAAATCTTTTGCAAAGCTGTTATTCTGCTACTGATAAAAGACTCTTCAAGCTTTTTTATTTCTGTTATATATTTATGATGAAGGAAAAGTAAGTCTGTGGTTAGGAGGCAAAATCTCCTCCTTTATATGCAGATGTGAATGTAGAAAGAAGCTCCTGATCAATTTTTTTATCAAAGGAACTAAAATTATTATTATTTGTGTCAAATACAAAGCTCTTAGATTTGTTTCACAATGAATTTTTTTCTATCAACATTACCAGGAACTAAAGTATCACAGGCAATAATTGTGTTTTGGAAATGCAGGCTCTCAGCTTATGAATTACAGCTTGTGGCTGTTTGAGCTCGATTCCTAGCTCAGAACTAGGGGAGAGGTGAACATTCTAGAGATAGGCCATCTTCAGCCTGGAGAAGAGAAGGCTTCGAGGAGACCTTAGAGTGGCTTTCCAGTATCTGAAGGGAGCCTACAGGAAGGCTGGGGAGGGACTATTTACACGGTCTAGTAACATCAGGACGAGGGGGAATGGGTTTAAGCTGGAAGAGTGGAGATTTAGACTGGATGTTAGGAGGAAGTTCTTTACAGTGAGGGTGGTAAGACACTGGAACATGTTGCCAAGGGAGGTTGTGGATGCTTCCTCCCTGGAGGCGTTTGAGGCCTTGAGCAACCTGCTCTAGTGGGAGGTGTCCCTGCCTATGGCAGGGGGTTGGAGCTGGATGATCCTTGAGGTCCCTTCCAACCTAACCCATTCTATGATTCTATAATGGCAACAATGGATAAGCTAATATAATTTCGTTGGAGAATCAAGAACTTTATGCCTGGAAGCACAGCTTGTTCTTTCCCCTTGCTAGCTTTGCTGCTTCAGCTGCGCCAGCTGCTATCTTACAGAATCAACCAGGTTGGAAGAGACCTCCAAGATTATCTAGTCCAAACTAGCACCCAACCCTATGCAGTCATCTAGACCATGGCACTGAGTGTCTAAGTACCTCCTCCAGGCTTTTCTTGACCACCTCCAGGGACAGCAACTCCAGCACCTCCCTGGGCAGCCCATTCCAATGCATAATCATAGAATCATAGAATGGTTTAGGTTGGAAGGGACCTCAAGGATCATCCATCTCCAACCCCCTGCCATAGGCAGGGACACCTCCCACTAGAGCAGGTCGCTCAAGGCCGCATAACCCCTCTCTCTGTCAAGAACTTCCTCCTGACATCCAGCCTATACCTCCCCTGGCACAACTTAAGACTGTGTCCCCTTCTTCAATTGCTGGTTGTCTGGGAGAAGAGACCAACCCCACCTGGCTCCAGCCTCCCTTCAGGTAGTTGTAGACAGCAATGAGGTCACCCCTGAGCCCCTCCTCTTCTCCAGGCTAAACACCCCCAGCTCCCTCAGCCTCTCCATATATGCCATGCCCATGGTGTGTGTATATATATGTGTATGCACACCATATATATACCATAGGCATGGCTGCAGTGGGTCTATCTGGTTCCTCCAACACTCGCTCATACCTAGAGAAGTGCAAAACCCTGGGCTCACAGACTGTAGCAGGAGTGTGTTCTCTCAGTGGTCTGTGCCTTAGAAATTTCCAGCCTGAAGAAATGTCTGGACCCAGACCATGTATGTTGATTGGTTTCTTTAACTGCTTTCTAAAGCCTCTGTAAACTTTTGCCCTCTGCTCTGTTCCTTGGCAATGAATGCTACACTTGAAGAGTGTGCTGTTTGAGGAGTTTGTTCTTTGCTTTGTGCCTTGCACTTGCTACTTTCTTGTGATGGTTCTTCATTTTGTGTCATGAGAAGCAATGTCAGTCTCTGGTTTTGTTCTCCGGGCTACTTGTGATACCCTATGCAGCTGTCATAGTCCTCTCCACTTCTGTTTTTCAAGCCTGAAGAGTCTTCCTCTATGCAATCTGTCTCCATGTAGCTGTCTTGCCTTGTAACTCTGCCCTTGACCTCTCTGATTATATAATATAATTTGCTGGGGAGGGATGGGCAATGCACAAACCATTCAAGATGAAGGTACATCACCAGCTCACTGTGATTTGTTCCTCACTCTTCTTGCCATCTGTTCCAATTTTGATAGTTTTTTGTTGCTTGTCTCTGCCTTTTGTGTTATTTAGTACTAAAGGTAGTTTAAAGTGCTAAAGGTAGTCTAAAGTTTCTTCTCTGAGGAGCAGCAGCTACCATAAGGGCAGCCAGGTATATATGGTTAGAATTATTCATCCACACATGCAATGCTTTATGGTCACAGTCCACACACAACAGCCTCCTCGTATTACTTACCTACTCAGTAATCCAGTGCACAGTCTTCTGAGGAGCTTCTTAAGAAACTGAGTTTGTTTAACCTGGAGAAAAGGAGTTTGAGAGGGAGACCTTCTCACTTACTACATCTGGAGTACTGGCTTGGGGTCCTAGTTGATGGGAACTTGACCGTGAGCCACCAATGTGTTCCTGTGGCCAGGAGGGCCAATGCCTATCTGGGGTGTATTAGAAGGGCTGTGGCTAGTAGGTTGAGAGAGGTTCTCCTGGCCCTCTGCTCTGCCCTGCTGAGGCTGCATCTGGAGTACTGTGTCCAGTTCTGGGCCCCTCAGTTCAAGAGGGACATAGAACTGTTTGAGAGAGTCCAGCACAGAGCCACAAAGATGATTAAGGGAATGGAACATCTCTCTTATGAAGAGAGACTGAGGGAGCTGGGATTCTGCTGCTTGGAGAAGAGGAGGCTGAGAGGTGACCTCATCCATGTTTACAAAGATGTAAAGGGTGAATGCCAGGGGGATGGAGCCAGGCTCTGCTTGGTGGTGCCCAGTGACAGGACAAGGGGCAATGGGTGGAAGTTCAGGCACAGGAGGTTTCACGGAAACATGAGGAGGGATTTGTTCCCTATGAGGGTGACAGAACACTGGAGCAGGCTGCCCAGGAGAGTTGTGGAGTCTCCATCTCTGGAGATATTCGAAACCTACCTGGACCTGGTCCTATGTGATCTTGTCTAGGTGATCCTTCTCTGGCAGGGGGTTGGACTGGATGAGCTTTTGAGGTCCCTTCCAGCCCCTGACATTCTGTGATTCTGTGAACTCCTTGAAAGGAGGATCCAGGTGGAAATTAGTCTCTTTTCCAAGGAACCGACAATAGGACAAGAGGAAACAGCTTCAAGTTGCAACAGGGTAGGTGTAGATTGGACATGGGGAACAATTTCTTCCCCTGAATTGTTAAGGCATGGAACAAGCTACCCAGAACAGCAGTGCGGTCTCCATCCTTGGAGGGGTTTTAAAGCCATCTGGATGTGGTGCTGTGAGCCACAGTTTAGCGGTGATGTAGCAGTGCTGGGTTAATGGTTGAACCTGATGATCTTAATGGTGTCTTCTATCCAAAACTGTGATTCTAGTAATTCTTGTCATCTGGGTTTTGGGTTTACTGTGGTAAATCATTTAGAAATGACAGGAAAACTGTAATACTTGGAGAATTTTCCCCTTAGGATATGCTTCCTGGGTATGGGTTGTGAATGAGAAGCAGTTTCCCAAGTGTCAACTTTACCTCTTTGTTTTCATCAAAAGAGAAAGATGTGTGACTAATGAGGCAGGAGTTTGTCAGAAAGAGAAGAGGTACTCAGGTGTCATGTGCACAGACACTTAGGGAAGAACTTGACTTTTCCTGACATCACCTTCTCCTTGGTGGTTTTCTTTTAAGGTAGGGAGTGTGCAAAGATTTTGTGTGCATTTACTCCAGTCTGGTATATGGGTATCATTTCATGTCAAAACACAGCCACTTTGTGGTTTATATTTGCTGTCTCAAATCTCCCTGCCCATGGTAGGGGACCTGGAATTAGATGATCTTTAAGGTCCCTCCCAAATCAAACTCCTCTATGATTCTACTCATGACAGAATTCCTCTATTCTTCCTCTTTGTTAATCTATTCCTGGCTCTTGAAACCTTGAAGTTTCATTAGTATCTAAAGGAAAATCTTTGCTACTTTGAGACCTTCAGCTGGGCTTTTCCCTACCTCACCATGTGAACATTCTGATAAAAGAAAAATAAAACCCTTCTTTATGTTTTTTGGAGATATCTTCCAACCTGGTTGATTCTATGATTCTATAATCTGATGGCTACTGCACTCCATGCTGGAATGGTCAAGGGATTGTGTGTGAATTCTTGTTGTATCTTCTTGGAATAAAGACCAGAGCTTAATGAAGTTATGGTCAGAATAATTTCCATGCAGCAGAGACATGATTGGAAAAACTCCATTTCCAGAACCCACTTAAAGATTGATACTTAAATAAGGTCAAGTGCTGCACTTGGGCCACAACAACCCTACACAGTGCTCTGAATTTGGAGAAGAGTGGCTGGAGTGCTGCTCAATGGAGAAGGGTGTGGGGTATTGATTGATGGCCAGTGGAATATGAGCCAGCAGTGTGCCCAGGTGGCTCAGAAGGCCAATGGCATAGAATCATGGAATAGTTTAGCTTGGAAGTGACCTCAAAGATCATCTAGTTCCAACCCCCTGCCATAGGCAGGGACATCTTCCACTAGAACAAGTCTCTCAAGGCCTCATCCAGCCTGGCCTTGAACACCTCCAGGGAGAAAACATCCACAACCTCCCTGGGCAACCTGTGCCAGTGTCTCACCACCCTCACTGCGAAGAACTTCTTCCTAACATCCAGTTTAAATCTCAGGTTGTGGTCAGGTGCTGGTTGGCAAGTGATAGAGCTAGAGAAAACTGCCTCAAACTGCAGCAGGGGAGGTTTAGTTTCATGGAATGCCAAGTTGGATCCTCTGGTCCAACCTTTCCAGATAATTGGACCAGGCTGCACAAGAAGGTGGTGGGGTCACCATACCTGGAGGTGTGCAAGAAACTTGTGGACATGGTTTAATGGCCACAGTGGCCTTAGATTGATGGTTGGATTTGATCATCTTGGAGTCTTTTCCAACCTCAGCGATTTTATGATTCTCTGACCTAGTGGTCATAGAAGGGGGTTGGAGTGAGAAAGGGATCAATCTCCTCTCATGTGCAACAGGTGACAGGATTAGGGGAAATAGCCTTGAGTTGTGCTAAGGGAAGTTCAGGTTGGGTATTAGGAAAAAATTCTTCCCAGGAAGGATTATGCAACTTTGGAACAGGCTGTCAAGGGAAGTGGTGGAGTTGTCATCTCTGGAGGTAATGAAAAATGTGTAGATGTGGTGCTTAGGCACATGGTTTCATGACAGGGGTGAGACTGCAAACTCTGGGCAAGTGGTTGGACTTCATGATCACAAAGGCCTCTTCTAACCTCCATAGTTTTATGATTTTGTCTTCTCTGTTGTATTTATTTATGGCAATAAATAGTATGTAGATTGCAGGAAGTTTTGAAGTCTGTAGATATTTCACCTTGGGGGTTTTATGCATTTCTTTCCTGCACTTCACTGTATCTGATGATGAATGTATTTTTTCTCACCATTGCAGTCAGCAGAGCAGGTTCCTCAGATCCCCGGACAACCTGATACGGAATGGTTCCAGAGATGGGAAATCTACCATCTCTCTGGGAAACTTGGCCAGGGTCTCACCACCCTCAGTGTAAACAATCTCTTCTCTCTAGGCTCAATCTCCCTCTTTTATGTTCAAACCATCACCCTTTGTCCTGTCACAGCAGACTCTGCTAAAAAGTCTGTCCCCAGCTTTCTGACCTTTAAGTACTGAAAAGCTAGAGTCTTCTCTTCTTGAGACTGCACAGTCCCAACTCTTTGTCTTTCAGAGTTCATGTAGACAGAGGAAGAGGAAAAACACATGCATGAAGTACTAGCTCTGTACTCACCTGGAGTTCAGGATGTTGCTTATGCACTCGCAAACACTGGCAAACAGACTTTTGGTTTCTTTGCTCACCTTTCTGAGAAGTCAATGTCTTGGAGAGAAAATCACAGAACTTTAGAGGTTGGAAGGGACCTCCAGAGATCGAGTCCAACCTCCCTGCCAAGCAGGATCTCCTAGGGTAGTTTGCACAGGAATGCATCCAGGTGGGTTTTGAAAGTCTCCAGAGAAGGAGACTGCACAACCTCTCTGGGCAGCCTGTTCCAGTGCTCTGTCACCCTCACTGTGAAGAAGTTTCTCCTTATGTTGAGCTGAAAGCTTCTATGTTCCAGTTTGTAGCTGTTGCCTCTTGCTGCTGACCACTGAAAGAGGTTGGCCACATCCACTTGACACTCACCCATCAGGTGTTTGTATGCATCGATCAGATCTCCTCTTGCTTTTCTCCAAACTGATCAGCCCCAGGGCTCTCAGTCTCTCTTCATAGGGGATTTGCTCAAGGCCCCAAGTCATCCTTGTGTCTCTCTGCTAGACTCTCTCCAGCAGGTCCCTGTCTCTCTTGAACTGGGGAGCCCAAAACTGGACACAGTATTCCAGGTGTGGTCTCACCAGGGCAGAGTAGCGAGGAAGAAGAATCTCGCTAGCCCTGCTGGCTACGCTTCTCCTGATGCACCCCAGTATGCCATTGGCTCTCTTGGCCACAAGGGCACCTTGCTGGCCCACGCAGAACTTGCTGTCCTCCACCACTCCAATGTCTTTCTCCAACGAGCTGCTTTCCAGCAGGGCAGCTCCCAAATCTCTTGAAGCACAGCAGACAGCTTTCCTTGACAGACATTTTGCTGCTGCTTTATGGGCACTAATGCAAACACCACGCTTTGGTGTGCTGTAGCTTACTGTTGTAGCAAAGCTATGGAAATAGTAGACAAGTGCCATCTGTGATGCTGAGAATCTGAGTGTGCAGTGTTTATCCAGCTATGAAGAGTTTATTTTGCAAATGCACATCTGAATCCCTGTAGGGTAAACTATGCACAAAGCCTTCTGTTCTGCCAAAATTATGTTGCATACCTGATGGAAATATTAGGGGGAAAGAAAAAAAATCTTTCCTGAGTGAATGGTTCTCCAGGGTTAACCCTCCAGGGGGGGAGTAACCTTGAACCTGACCCTAGGAGGTCTTGACCCCTCCCCAGGGGTGGGTCTGAACACTACCAGCTTGAGACAATAGGGTTAAAAATCTTCTGGGGACTAGAAGATTGTTATTCAATGCCATAATTCTGATACTTTGAATTCTTCAGAGAGAAATACAGCCATAGACATTGTAAAGCAATTACTACATCCATGGCAAACCCCCTTGAATTTTTCCCCATCCCCAGAAAAATAGATCTACATTCCCCAGTGCTCCAGTCTTCCCTCCACCCCCAATGCCTCTGCCATCCAAAGAGGCCTACTGCTGACATGTCCTTCCCAACAAATTGGCTCCCACCACACACATAGGGCAGAAGGAGGAGGAAAGGAGAGTGAACTGACCTTGTTGTGTTATAAGCTCACAAGAATGTAGCAGAATTAGGGGATTGAATAACAGTCTTCTAGTCCCCAGAAGATTTTTAACCCTATTGCCTCAAGCTGGGACACAGGTGATGGTTATCCCACTCCCTCTTCCTGTCTAAAGATCCGTACAAGCAGGGGGACTCCCTGTTCTCCCTCTCTGTGCTCCCTGCTTACCGGCATCACCATCCTGTTCCTCTTTGTTCTGCCACATGGCCATCACCCACGAGGTGGACAAAGCCATTTCCATCAAAAATCTGGTTGTATTTCCATGTGTTGTATTTGTTTTCCCTTCCCTAGACCTTTGTAACTTCCCTACCTCAGATACCTTTTTAATATATCCTTAAGCTTTTCTTTTTAACTCCCCAAATCAGAGTGAGATTGTTTATTTGAGTGTGCTTACCTTTTCCTCTCTCTCTATCTGATTCCTCTCTTTTGGGAGGGTAAGAGGGAAGAGTCCTCTATAAAATTGTTATTGGTTCTATCAAATAGATTTGAGTCTCTGGGAATTTAAATTAGAACAGAGACAATGGTCAGGCAACAGGCTGCTCAAGAAGGTAGTGGAGTCACCATCCTTGGTGGTGGTCAAAAAACATGTAGACGTGGCACTTTGGGACATGGTTTAGTGGGAGCGATGGTGTTGGATTGATGATTGGGCTTAATGAACTTAGGAGTCTTTTCTATCCTTCATGATTCCATAAAGCCTTCCCCTTCACTTTTCCATTTTACTCTTTTTAATGACCCTCAAGGGAATGGTTAGACTTCCCAGTAGAGGCCATTTCTCTTTAAAGGCTTCCTGGCTGCCCACTCTATTCCTTCTGTATCTGGAAGTTATTTAGTCCAACCGCCCTGCTGAAGCAGGGTCACCCCCAGCAGGTTGCCCAGGATCACAGTGTCCGGGTGAGGTTGGAGTCTCTCCAAAGGAGGAGACTCCATAACGATGATGGGCAGCCTGCTTCAGGACTCCAGCATCCTCACAATAAAGAAGTTTCTCCTCATGTTCCAATGGAACCTCCTGCATTCCACTTTGTGCCTGTTGCCCATTGTGCTATCCCTGGACTCTATTGAAAAGAGTCTGGCCCAATCCTCTTGCCCCCCACCTTTTAGCTCTTGATGAGCATTGAGAACTTCCCTCTGAGGCTGCTCTTCTTCAGGCTAAACAGCCCCAGGTGTCTCAGCCTTTCCTCCTCACATGCATGCTCCAGGCCCCTCAGCATGTTTGGAGCCTCTACTGGACTCTATCCCAGTAGTCTCCTGTGTCTCTTGAACAGGGGAGCCTAGAACTGAAGCCAGTAACTCCTGTTATGGTTTCCCTAGGGCAGAGATAGAGAAGGAGAACCTCCCCTGATCTGCATGTCACCCTCATCTTCAAGCACTCCATTATGACCTGAGCAACGAATCTGTTTAGTGATTAAGCCATTTTTATGAAAGGATTTTATGCAAGATTGTATTTCTACATGAGTTTCATTCTACCTCTGTCTTGCTGTACTTTGGAAGTGGGTTTGTGCTGTTGTGAAATTGTGGTGTTATAGAATTCTCTACCTTTGCTCCAGAAATTGGTTAGGTTTGGGGATTTCTGCACCCCCCCCCCTCCTTCATTATATTCTCTTTCCTCTGTCTGTAGTTAATGTCCACTAAGTTTGTCACTGTCAGCTCCACAAGCACAGGACAATGCCATTAATAGCCCTGAGCTATTAATTTTTTAACTAGCTGTTGGAGGCTGTGTCACCCTTGCTTCCATTTCTTAATGAATTATATGCTAATTAGAAGTAGCTTACTTCCCATCCTTTATTCTTCTAGAAGCAGCATATTCCCATCATTCCAACTTTACTTCTCTCCAAGGGCACTGCATAAATGTAGGGAAATGTGCTGCAAGATCATTTAAAAAGCAAGCAAGCAAACAAACAAAAAGAAAAGCTCAGCCAGAATAAAAAATATGGATGCAAAGAGAGAAAATAAGTAGTAGAGCTGCAGGGAAAATATGAAGTCATTGGTAGTCAAGTTGTAAAGCATTTTTTGGGTGCTTTCATAAAATGATTTACAAAATCACAGGATCCCAGCGTGGTGGCAGTTGGAAAGGGCTTCTGGAGATCATCTAGTCCCAGTCTCTGATAAAGCAGGGTTACCCAGAGCAGGTTGCTTAGGATTGCAATGTCCAGGTGGGTTTGGAATCTCTCCAGAGAAACCATTGAATCAACCGGGCTGGAAGAGACCTCCAAGATCATCCAGTCCAACCTAGCACCCAGCCCTGCCCAATCAATTAGACCATGGCACTAAATGCCTCATCCAGTCTTTTCTTGAACACCTCCAGGGATGGTGACTCCACCACCTCCCTGGGCAGCCCATTCCAATGCCAATCATTCCCTCTGTAAAGAAGACCCCACAACTTCTGTGGACAGCCTGCTCCAGGCAATCCAGCACCCTCCTAGCAAAGTTTTTCCTTGTGTTTAGATGGAACCTCCTGGGTTGCAGTTTGTGCCCGTTGCTCATTGCTGTGTGCACTACTGGCCCCATCCTCTGGGCTTTTCCAACCTCCTCATCATCTTTGTAGCCTCTACTGGATGCTTTCCAGTAGTTCTTTGTCTGTCTTGAACTGGAAACCTCCCAAATAGACTCCAGTACTCCAGGTGTTGTCTCATTAGGGCAGAGTAGAGTGAGAGCTCGTGCTGGTTTGGGTGTTACCTCCCCTCCTTACAATAATCACCCAGACTACACTCAGTGGCTGGAAGTTAGACTGAAGCTTTATATTTCCAACTTAGTACACTATACAAGCAGGTATTTACAATCTATACAGCTAGAGACTGAAATATGCAAGTTAAAAAGTAGTGCAGAAACACAACAGCCCTCCCAGAAACCAGAGGGGGGCTCCCCGTGCCCCAGGGGGGGCTCCCAACCACCCTTCCACCTTCTTCCCACCCCTCTACCTAATCTCAGACTTTGCCTTACATTCAAGGTGAGTCTGGAGGGTCAGCCAGGGGGGTTAGGAAGCAAACAGACTAGCAGGTTAGAGAGAGATAGGAGGCAGCCCGAAGCCACAGAGCAACTCTTTTATCTATATTTATGTTCCTGTTTTTATCCATCCCAGCAAGCCTATGAGTGAAGTAGACATGAGCATTGTTTCCTTTTCACAGCCTATACTCTAATTCCTCTCACTAAAATATCCCAGCTAGGCTCAAACTAGCACAGAGCTCCATAGGTAGAGCCTTTAACCCATCTTTACAATCTTTTAGCCCTCTCAGAACTTCAGAAATGCTGCAGTTTCTGGTTTTTCTGTTCACAGCAGGAAGGTGATAGCTTATTCATTTTTTTTTCTGACTCAGTGTCTGTTGAAGGAAACTTTTGAACTTTAGTTTTAGCACTGAAGAGGTTGGGGTATTGCCCAGGGTGAAGCAAATGAATCATTAAGAAGAAATAATGCTAAATAAGATTAATAGACATAATGATAATTAAGATAAATATTTATTTAACTCCCAGCAGAGCTTAAGACTGATACTTGATTTATTTTGTATAGAACAAGGGGGCACAGTCTCAAGTTGTGCAGGAAAAGGTCTAGGCTGGATATTAGGAGGAAGTTGTTGCCAGAGAGAGTGATTGGCATTGGAATGGGCTGCCCAGGGAGGTGGTGGAGTCACCGTCCCTGGGGGTGTTCAAGAAAAGCCTGGATGGGGCACTTAGTGCCATGGTCTAGTTGATTGGCTAGGTTGGACTGGCTGATCTTGGAGGTCTTTTCCAACACGATTGATTCTATGATTCTTAAGTGTGAGAGTCTGGGAGCGCTATGGTCTAGTTGATAAGATAGTGTTGAGTGCTAGGTTGGACTGGATGATCTTGGAGGTGTCTTCCAACCTGGCTGATTCTATAACAAGAAGAAAAATAAAATCATATATATTGACTTCTTTGTGCCAGACTCTTTAAAAGTGTAGTTTGCAGAAACATTTCATTCTAAACTATGTCCAAATCTCAAAACATAATTCCTAGGGAGAAACAAGGAAGAGCCATTAGGTAGAGCTTGTGTTGTTTTGATTTGCCTGCCTACTGGGTAAAAGAACTGGTTGAATTCAGGCTTTGAAACAAGAGTATTTAATGTCTTTCAGTAGACTTTCTCTTCAGAGTAAAAGAAGAACCAGCAGAGAGTTGGGACTTTGTGTATGAAAGCACTGCAGATATTGAGGATTGACAGCAAAAGCTGTAACTGCTCCCAGGAGAGTAGAAAGTTGGAGCTGAAGTGAAGGAAAATCTGCTGAGAGACAAATAGATAAAGAAAAAGGAAACCTGTGTAGTCTATGTTGCCTGGAGAGTTGGTAGATCCAAAAATGCAGGTCAGGTTGGATGGGGCTCTGAGAACATGACCTAGTTGAAGATGTCCATGTTCAGTGCAGGGGTGTTGGACTAGATGACCTTGAAAGGTCAAATCCAGCTGAAACCAGTCTGTGGTTCTATGATTTTATTAACTTCAGATGAAGTAACCAGATGTGTGAGTTCTTGATAGTCAAAAAGCTTGTGTAGAGCAGCACCTCTGAGCTTCTGGCAGCCTTGCAAAAGCCAGAAAGGGAAGATGATGCTGTTTTAATGGTAGACATGCTCATGTGGGGTTCTGACTTTTGAAGACTCAGAGATGTTTGTGTTCTTGCAGGTTTTATCAGACAATGCAAACAATCACTTCAAAATATGCTCCATAGAGCTGAAGGGAGCCCCTCTCATCCATAAATCTTGAAAAAGTAGGTTATGACAGGACTCAGTGATCTTAAAAGTCTTTTTCCAACATCAGCAATTCTATGATTCTATGATAACCTCATTGCTGCAAAAACTATAATCCCAACAACAAAATCCATGACAGTAGAAGACAAACTAGGTAAACTTGATTGTGTATGTGTACATGAGGAACTTTCTCTCCAACACAGCACATTGCTAGAATGATGGAGACCAAAAGTCTTGGTTACTGAATTTATTTAAACTTGGGAACCAACTCAAAGTTTAGGTAACACCTTGAGTACCATGTTCAATCCCACAAAAAGGACATTGAGGTGCTGGAGTGTGTCCAAAGAAGAGCAACTAAACTAGTGAAGGGCCTTGAACATAGATCTTAGGTGGAATATGGGAGGGAGATGAGGTTGTTTAGTCTTTAGAAGGCTGAAGGGAGATCTCATAATCACTCTCTACAACTGCCTCAAAGGAGGTTTGAGCCACGTAGGATTTGGTCTCTTCTCACATGGAACAAGTGACAAAACAGGAGGAAATGGTCTCCAGTTGCACCAAGAGATTCAGGTTTCTTCCCTGAAAGGGTAATCAGGCATTGAAACAGGCTGCCTGAGGAGGTGGTATTTAAAAGCTGTGTGGATGTGGTGATTAGGGACATGGTTTAGGGGCAGTGGATTAGTGGTGGGATTGTGAGCTCTAGGCAAGTACTTGCACTTAATGACCTCAAAGGTCCCTTCCAACCTCAATATTTCTATGAGCCTATGAATAATATTTTGTCTGGAAAAGACCTTTCATAGAATCAACCAGGTTGGAAGAGACCTCCAAGATCATCCAGCCCAACCTAGCACCCAGCCCCAGCCAGCCAACTAGACCATGGCACTAAGTGCCTCAGCCAGTCTTTTCTTGAGCACCTCCAGGGACAGCAACTCCACCGCCTCCCTGGGCAGCACATTCCAATGCCAATCACTCTCTCTGTGAAGAACTTACTCCTAATATCCAGACTGTACTTCCCCCAGCACAACTTGAGACTGTGTTCCCTTGTCCTGTTGCTGGTTGCCTGGGAGAAGAGACCAACCCCCACCTGGTTATGACCTCCTTTCAGGTAGTTGTAGACAGCAATGAAGTACCCCCTTGAGCCTCCTCTTCTCCAGGCTAAACAACCCCAGTTCCTTCAGCCTCTCTTTATAGGGTTTGTGCCAGGCCCCTCACCAGCTTTGTCGCACTTCTCTGGACACGTTCCAGCACCTCAGCATCTCTCTTGAATTGAGGAGCCCAGAACTGGACACAGTACTCAAGGTGTGGCCTGACCAGTGTTGAGTACAGGGGAAGAATAACCTCTCTCGTCATACTGGCCACACTTTAAGATGACCAAGTCCATCTGTTCACCCAACACTACCAAACCATCATTAAACCAAGTCCCTTATCTCCACATCAGCACAGCTTTTCAATCCCTCCAGGGATGATGACTCCATCTCTGCCTCAGGCAGCCTGTTCCAGGGCTTGATATTCCTTTTGGGAAAGAAATTATTCCTAATACCCAACTTAAACCTGCCTGTGGTACAACTTGGAGGCTGTTCATTCATGGTACAATAAAGCAGTAGTGCTATGTTTATTGATGAATCTCATTGTCACCAAAGTCAGTTCAGGTTATTGGGTATATTCTTGAGGAATAGGGAAAGAGATTTGTTGCTTAAGTAATGTTCCCAGATAAAATCATCTTGCCTAAGGAGAAATGTGTGAGAGATATTTGTTAATTTTCATTGTGGAGACTGGCAGTCGAAATCAGGCATTAACCTGACGAATGGAGTTGACACAAATCAGTATAAATTTAATACTGATGAGCTAAAATTCATTATGGGAAAGTCAGATATCAGCAGCTCACCTGCTGAGAGCAGAAGATGAATCCTCATTATTTCTTTCTTTGTAATTTTAATCAAGCAGTGAGGATTTTTCCCTTCTGAGATTTTGCTCCAGCAGCAAAGAAAAAGAAAAAAGATGGAAAGCAGCTTGATTATTTTATTAGTCTGAAAATTACAGTCCACCCTAGCCTTGTCCATAAATCAGTCAAGTTGAGTTCTCTCTTCAGAGTTGCATCTCTTTTTAGACAGTCTCTGATAACACTGCTTGGATAAGATAAAATGAGATGGAGCAGAACAAAAAATCAGCACAAATAATGCAGCACCTGTTCCATCCCATCCATTTTAACCTCTTAAATGGGAATTATGGGGACGCTAATCCTGTGTCATGTAACAGCTGGGTCATATGGAGGCTCACATCAGTAATTGTCAAAGTACATCCTTCAGCTCACTTAAATGCTGCACCCTGAGCCCCACAAAATTCAGCTCAGGATGTTATTGTACAGAGATAGAATAATGCAGGTGCTTAAGGATGGTTCTCTTCTGCTAGAGATGAGCTTTAGTTTGGCATGCTGTGGTAGCTTAATTTAGTGCTCCAAAGGACAAAGAGATTGTCTTGTCTTTGTTGCGTTGCCTGGAGAATCTGGACTGACTCTGAATAAAAATCACTTGGGTATCAACAGGACAACATGAGGGAAAAGCACAGATATCTAAATGTGAGAGAATGAAAAGGCTTCTGCCTAACCCAGAAAGCTCCTTCAGAAGCTAAATTTCTTCTCAGAAAGCTTCTTCTGTGTTCAAAGTTCACCTGAGGGGGTAGTCTAAGGACATTTCTTTAATAGAAGCACAGAATGCACTAGGTTGAAGGGACCTTTAAAAATCCTCTAGACCAACCTCCCTGCAGTCAGCAAGGACATCCCCACCTAGAGCAGGTCGCTCAGAGCCTCATCAAGCTGGGTTTTGAATGTCTTCAAGGATGGAGCCTCCACCAGCCTCCCTGGGCAACCTGTTGCAGTGTTCCACCACCCTCATAGGAGGAAACTTCTTCTCAATTTCATTTTTTGCCACTCTCACAAATGTAGGCTGTCAGAAATGTCAGGAAAGCAGCTTATGCTGTCTTTAAAACAAGTAAAATGTGTCTGTTTCTCCCCTTAGAAGGGAAACCAAGATAAGTAATCTGGCTGAGGGACCTTCCCTAAGTCATAGAAACACAGAATCATTTTGGTTGGAAGAGACCTTTAAGATCACTAAGTCCAGCATTGCCAAATGCTTGTTACTGCCTATTTTTGACCATGCAGAATTCCCATATTGGAGGCCCTATAACTGTAGGAATCCTGGTTTAGTGCCAGCCTTGAGTTGTGTTTGGCTCTGAATCCAGACTGTGCTCATACCTTTTCTACAACAGCCATGCTGATGGTTTCCAAACTCATAACTGAAGAGAGCAGAAAATCATAGAATTGGTTTGGGTTGGAAGGGACCTTTAAAAGGAGCATCCCTCACCCAAGCAGTAGGAACAGATTCAAAGGAATGATTCCCTTCTTTTTCAGACATCTTTAGCATTAGCCATGCATAGGGCCACAAAGATGCCCAGAGAGCTGGAGCAGCTCTGCTGTGAGGACAGGCTACAAGAGTTGGGGCTTTGCAGCCTGGAGAAGAGAAGCTTTGAGGAGACCTTGGAGTGGCTTTGCAGTATCTGAAGGAGGTTACAGGAAGGCTGGGGAGGGACTGTTGACAAGGTCTTATACTGACAGGATGAGGAGTAATGGGTTTAAGCTGGCAGAGGGGAGATTTAGACTGGATGTTAAGAGGAAGGTCTTTCAAGTGAGGGTGGTGAGACACTGGTACAGGTTGCCCAAGGAGATTGTGGCTGCTCCCTCCCTGGAGGTGTTCAAGGCCAGGTTAGATGAGACCATGAGTGACTTGTTCTAGTGGGAGGTGTCCCTGCCTATGGCAGGGTGTTGGAACTTGAAGATCTTTGAGGTCTCTTTCAACATAAACCATTCTATGATTCTGTATCCTGGGCTGGCTCCAGCTTGTTTATTGAACCTGCAGCCTATAGGCATGGACACAGAGATATAAAGTGAAATAGTGACTTTGTGGCACAGAGGTTGGTGTACCCAACCAAGGGTGCTGTGACTGGAGTAAAGGCTTTTGTTTATGGGGTTGTATATGTAAATTCCATTAAAAGGGTTATTTACTAAAAGCATGAGTCATGAAATGGGATAATAGTATCCCAGAATGGCAGGGGTTGGAAGGAACCTTTGGAGATAATCTAGTCCAACACGCATGTTAAAGCAAGGTCACCCAGAACAGGTTGCTCAAGACCACAATATCCAGGTGGGTTTGGAATTTCTCCAGAGGAGACTGCACAACCTTTCTGGGCAGCCTGCTTCAGGGCTCCAGCACCATCACAACAAAGAAGTTTCTCCTCATGTTCACATGAAACCTCCTGGGTTCCAGTTTTCACCTGCCACTGGGCACCACTGAAATGAGTCTGGCCCCATTTTCCTGCCTCACATCTTTTAGCTCTTGCTGAACATTGAGAAGATCATTCTCAGTGTGCATTTCTCAAGGCTACACAGCCACAGATCTCTCAACCTTTCCTCAGCCCATCTGGGAAGCAGGAAACACGAATGTGAATCTGTTGTCATTTAGGGGCTAAGATCATCTTGGCTGAGTGTTTTTACCAGTATATGGAAAAAGAGCAACCATCCTGTGGTCATATCTGAAAGAACCACGAGGTGGTATTTAATACCAAATACACAAATGAGGAGTCCAAGAGCAAGGATTTATTGTCACAAATTTATTCATCTAGAAGGATCTAAGGTGTATGTATAGGGACTGGAGAAGAGTAGCCTGAGTGGAAACCTTATTGCTCTCTAGAACTACCTGAAAGGAGGTTGTAGTGAGGTGGGTGTTGATCTCTTCTCTCGTAGTAAGGTTGGTGTTGGTCTCCCCTCTCAAGTGACTAGTGATGCTGTTGGGTTTATGGTTGGACTTGATGATCTCAGAGGTCTTTTTCAACCTTAATGATTCCAAGATTCTAGAGTGTATGTATAGGCAACTGAGGTAGGTGTCTAAGAGAAGGGATTTTATATACACGTCTCTCTGGCATCTTCTGCTGACCACCTTACTTGTTTTCCAGGCAGTTGTTGGTCCCAGGAACCTGCATTTCTCCGTTTCTTACGGAATTAGGCATCAAAATCAAAATTTACTTTATTTTTCTGCTTCCTTTTCTTCTGTTTCATGAATTTGGAATATTTTCTTTTCTTCTGGTCAAGTCTTTTCTGTCAGAGTCTTGAGGTGGGGAATCAATGCCAGGGAATGTGTGAAGGAAGGAGTTAATGGTAATCTGCTGCTGTAACAGCTTCAACTTAAGCTCTGTAAGAAAAATGCAAGACAAGAGAAGAAAATAACTGTGGAATTATTGAACATTTTAAGGGTCACATTAACCGAGGGGGGGAAGTGTCAGGGTCTTACACAAAGCTACTGGATACAGTTAGATATTGCTAAGTAGGAGGGAATGTCGCTTATGAAGCTGATCGTGCTTCACACCTTGCATCAAATAAAAACCTCTTCAGTAAGAAGTGGATGAGCTCTGCACACAGCAGCCTTGAACACAAAGTGCAAGCTTTGGCAGATATTCATCTAAGTTGCTCTTCCTGAGCTTACAAGGTCACTGCCCCAAAAGAATTCATGCTCTGTCGTGGTTCAGGAAAAGATTGAGTAGGAAATGGGAGGATGACTTTACATCTCTGATTGGTGGTGGTGGGACTGAATCCACGCTTGATATCATAGAATCACAGAATCATTTTGGTTGGAAAAGACCTTTAAGATCATCAAGTCCAACCACTATCTAAGTCTGCCAAGTCTGGTGATAAATCATGTTCCTCAGCACCACAGCTTTGCATCTCTTAAACACCTCCAGGGTCGGTGTGATTCAACTGCCTCCCTGGGAAGCCTGTTCCATATGACTGCTACCAGCTCCAGCCTGGTGTCTTCAGGCCAGGAAGGATGCTAATAGATTAGGGCTGTTGCAGAAAATACAGTAATTAGAAGCCTGGAAATATGGTCCACACTTGAGAAGTTACTAAATAGAAGCTTAAGGGGGCACTTGCCCAAATGTGATGAATATTGACATGGAGAGAACTTCCTCCTAACATCCAGCCTATACTTCCCTCGGCACAACTTGAGACTGTGTCCCCTTGTTCTATTGCTGGTTGCCTGGGAGAGGAGACCAACCCCCACCTGGCTATGACCTCCCTTCAGGTAGTTGTAGACAGCAATGAGGTCCCCCCTGAGCCTCCTCTTCTCCAGGCTAAACAACCCCAACTCCCTCAGCCTCTCCTCATAGGGTTTGTGTTCCAGGCCTCTCACCAGCCTCAGTGCCCTTCTCTGGACATGTTCCAGCACCTCAACATCTCTCTTGAATTGAGGAGCCCAGAACTGGACACAGTACTCAAGGTGTGGCCTGACCAGTGTTGAGTACAGGGGAAGAATAACCTCCCTCATCCTACTGACCACACTGTTCCTGATCCAGGCCAGGATGCCATTGGCTCTCTTGTTCACTTGGGCACACTGCTGGCTCATCTTCAGCTATTATCTACCAGCACCCCCCGGGACTCTTTTTTCCTGGCTGCTCTCCAACCACTCTGTCCTCAGCCTTTAGCGCTGCTTGAGGTTGTTGTGGCCAAAGTGCAGAACTCTGAATTCAAATCCCTGATCAGAATTGTTCTTGCTGTTGCTCAAGCCAGGCCAAAGTTATATTGCAGCAGTGAGCAATTTTTCAGGTGATACCTGCAACATCTCACAAATCACAACAGACATTTTCAAGTCGTGAAGCTACACCCAGAGCTGAAATCAATATTTCAGGCACGTCAATACATAACTTTCATTTCCAAACCAGTCAGTGTTTAGTATCTCCCAGTGACCTCTGTGGAAGCTTCTTTCTACTGTGTGCTTTACAATAAGGTCAGTTTCAAATTCAATAACGATGGAGAAGCCTAATTTGTGTCTTGCAGTCTTACAAACTTGTGAGTCCATTTGTATTCAGGCTACCTTGCTCATATAGTCACAGTTCCTAGTTCCTTTTGGGGGTGTTGGGTTATTTTTTTCTCCACTGTGTGATAATAAAATATTAGGTTTTAATTGAAATAAAAAATGATAAGAAGAAAGTCTTAAGGCTGCAAAATGACAGAGAAGCTGAAAATAATTGACTGTGAAAGCAGCTCCAATGTAGGTCATATGGCCAAAAGCTAAATCTTCTGTTGTGCTTTCATATTCATACAGCAGTGCCACTACTGATAAAGATACTTAGTTAAAGGAAGAGAAAAGACAAAAGCCATAAAATTTCCAGTTAAATGACTTGCGGAAGTGCTGAGCATCCACATATCTGACCCAGGTTAGTAGGACCTGCAAGCATATCAAGCTGTGTTTGGTTTTGGGCTCCTCATTACAAGAAGGCGCAGGTCTAGGAAAGGGCATCAAAGCTTGTGAAGGTTCTGGAGAACAGATCTTGTGAGGAGCAGCTGAGAGAACTGGGTTGGAATCATAGAATCAGGGTTGGAAGGGACCGCAAGGATCACCTAATTCCAACCCCCCTGCTGTGGGCAGGGACACCCTACCCTAGATCAGGCTGGCCAGGATCTCATCCAGCCAGGCCTTAAACACCTCCAGGGATGGGGCCTCAACCACCTCCCTGAGCAACCTGTTCCAGGGTTTCACCACTCTCATGATGGAGAACTTCTTCCTCACATCCAGCCTGATTGTGTGGTTTGGAGAAGAGGAGGCTGGAGGGAGACCTCATTGCTCTTTACAACTTCCTGAAAGGAGGTTGAAGCGAATTAGGGATTGGTCTCTTCTCCCTAGCATCAGGTGACAGAAGGAGAGGGAATGGCCTCAGGTTGCACCAGAGGAGGTTTAAGTTGGATATTAGGAAAAATTTCTTTCACTGAAAGAATGGTCAGGCATTGGAAGTGGTGGAGTCATCATCCCTGGAGGTGTTCAAAAGACACATGGACATGGTATTGATGTCCATGGTAGTCTTAGTTTGGTGATCAGACTCAATCTTGGTTGTCTTTTCTAGCCAAAAGAATTCCATGGGTCTATGCTGCTGAACACCAAGGAAAACATTCTTGTTTTATTTTCCCTATTGCTTTTTTTGGCTACCTCTTTGTTGTCTTCCGGTCAGAGCAGGCATGGACTTGTTAGAGCAGATCCAGAAAAGGCCATGACAACGATGTGAGGGCTGGAACCCTTCTGCTGTGAGGATAGATGGAGAAAGTTAGGATTGGTCGAAGTTGAGAAGAAAAGGCTTCAGGGAGACCTTCTTGTGGCTTTTCAGTACTTAAAAGGGCCTCTAAAGAATCTGGGGATGGTCTGTTTTAGTGAGACTGGTTGCAAACGGACAAATGGTGATGGTCTGAAACTAAACCAGGGAGATTTAGACTACAGAGAGGAAGAAACTGTTTATGATGAAGGTAGTGAGACCCTGGCTCAGGTTGCTCAGAGAGGCGGTAAATGCCCCATCCCTTAAGCTGTTCTGAGTCAGACTGTTTGGGACTCTGAGCAACCTGCTCTAGCTGAAGAATCACAGAAAGTCAGGGCTGCAAGGGATTTTGAAAGCTTATCCAGTCCAACTCCCCTGCCAGAGCAGGATCACCTAAACCAGATCACACAGGAACACATCCAGGTGGCTCTTGAATATCTTCAGACAGGGAAACCCCACACCCACCCTGGGCAGCCTGTTCCAGTGTTCTGTTACCCTCACACTGAAGAAATTCCTTCTCATGTTTACATGAAGCTTGCTATGCCTGAGCTTCTATCCGTTGCCCCTTGTCCTGTTGTTGGGCACCACCTAGCAGAGCCTGGCTCCAGCCTCCTGGCACTCACGTTTTACATATTTATAACCATGAATGAGGTCACCTCTTGGTCTCCTCCAAGCAGAGCCCCAGCTCCCCCAGTCTCTCTTAATAAGAGAGATGTTCCATTCCCTTCACCATCTTTGTGGCTCTGTTCTCGACTCTCTCAAGCAGTTCTATGCCCTTCTTGAACTGGGGGGCCTGGAACTGAGCACAGTACTCCAGATGCAGCCTCAGCAGGGCAGAGTAGAGGGGCAGGAGAACCTCTCTCAACCTACTAAGCTGTCCCTGTTAACTGCAGATGGATTGGACTAGATGACCTTTGAGATTCCCTTCCCAGCTAAGACATCCTATGTTTCTATGATGCATAAAGCCAGGATTTCCAGCAAATCCAGTCCAAGTAAGCTTTCATTTCTGCTGCATGTGTACATGAGTTCAATTTTGCTGCCTCTGTGGTGATTCAGGGATAAAAACACACATGATCAGGACTGGTGGTAAAGATTCTTTGTTTTCCTGTTGCTTTGTCTTTCTCCAATCAAGTCTGTTCCTTGTGTTCCTTTTCTTCCCCTTGTTAAATACCAATAAAACCACTACACTGTTTTCCCCTGGTGAGTACCTCGTCTCTACCAGTTGGTCATGTCTTCTCATCTTTACATCCATTCTTCTCAGTAGTTTGCCTAGATTTTACTAAAGCCTGGATGATGTACTTAGTGCCATGGTCTAGTTGATTGGCTAGGGCTGGGTGATAGGTTGGACTGGATGATTCTATGGTTCTTGTGATTCTGGTGGCATGACACCTTGTGAAATCTCCAGGCCTAACAGCAATGTCACCAACACTGTTGGCTGCGGGGATGTGTGTGACGCTTGAGTTGGAAGTGAAGGTCTCCTTCCATGCACACATCCCAGAACCCTCAAGAAACTTCTACAGCCCATTCACTGTGTTCCCCAGTCTTTGGGCAAAGTAGAATCTATAGATACCTTGGGATCTAATGGAGTTGCTGAATGAGAGTGCTTGTGATTGTTGAGGGTTCTTGAGGCACAGCAAGGACCTAATTAAATATGGTTAGCAGAAACCTTGTGCTGCTTGTGACTCTTTAGGGAGAGACAAGGGGAGATACAGGCTAGATGTCAGGAGGAAGTTCTTGCCAAAGAGAGTGACTGGCATTGGAATGGGCTGCCCAGGGAGGTGGTGGAGTCACCATCCCTGGAGGTGTTCAAGAAAAGCCTGGATGAGGCACTTAGTGCCATGGTCTAGTTGATTGTACAGGGCTGGGTGCTAGGTTGGCCTGGATGATCTTGGAGGTCTCTTCCAATCTGGTTGATTCTATGATAACTCTATGCTAATGATTCTAAGTTATGATTCTAATGGATTCTAAGTTATGATTCTAAGTGGATCTTACAGGTCTTTTCCAACCTCCTAGTTGTGCTGGGGAGGGGCTGGATGTTAGGAGGAAGTTCTTGCCAGAGAGAGTGATTTGCATTGGAATGGGCTGCCCAGGGAAGTGCTGGAGTCGCTGTCCCTGGAGGTGTTGAAGAAAAGCCTGGATGGGGCACTTAGTGCCATGGTGTAGTTGATTGGACAGGGCTGGGTGCTAGGTAGGACTGTATGATCTCAGAGGTCTCATCCAACCTGGTTGATTCTATGGTAAAAGAAAGCAAATAGTGCTCCCTTTACCATGTCTTTCTTGACCCTGTTCTGAGGTTTTGTCTGTTGAAAACATTGTGGGATTGGTGGTATTATCTGTTCAGCTGGTGAGACTGGAAAGTCTGAATATAGCCAGTTCAGCTGGAAGAAAAGGTTTCTTTCTCAAGGGTAAAAAAAAAAAGATTGATACAGTGTTGGTGGTTCCTGAAAGAACAGATAGAACTCCTGAAATATGTGATAGCCTCAAACCTAGAGATTTGAGTCTTCCAGGTTTTGTGTAATCATGAAATAATCTTGGTTGGAAGAGATCATCAAACCCAACTGTTAACCCAGCACTGTCAGGCCACTACTAAACTGCGTTCCTCTGCACAACATCTATATGGCTTTCAAATCCTTTCAGGGGTGAGGACTCCACCACTGCCCTGTGCAGCCTGTTCCAGAGCTGGACAATCCTTTTGAGGAAGAATTTTTTTGTAACGTCCAGCCTAAACCTACCCTGGTGCCATTTCCTCTCTTCACATGGGAAAAGAGGCCAGCCCCCACCTCACCCCAGCATCCTTTCAGGTCTCAGTTTCCTTTTCTCCTGCATTGTTTCCCACAGCTACTCCTTATAAGTCCTTGGACCTTTCACCAGTTTCATTGCTTCCCTTTGGACACAAAAGAAAATGGATTATTGACATTTGCAGTGCTGTAGTAGGTGTGTAGAACACCTTGAATGCTTTTGAACCACCCTGGAAAGAATTCAGCCACTAAATCTGGTCCTGATTATTTTTCTTTTTTATGTCATGGGTTTTTGTTTTTAACATTTCTTTTTTTACTTTTTTTTTTGGTATAGGTTTTTGTTGTGTTCTGTGGGTTTTTTTTAATCCATTGTCCTCATTATTTTATTTTCCTTTTAAAATGTAATTTATTTTACTTTTTTTTTTTTACTTTCTTATTTTTTTTTGTTTGCTTTTGTTTTCTTTTTTAAAAATTTATTTTCCTGATTATTTTCCTTTTTTATGCATTTTCTTTTTTACATTTCTTTTTTACTTTCTTTTTTACTTTTTTTTTTCCCTGCCTTTTGTTTTTTTGTGTTGGTTTTTGTTTGGTTTTGGTTTTTTTTTA
>WAAF01014690.1:800068-831439 GCA_013400475.1 Tricholaema leucomelas
CTCCCAGCCTGTACTGGTGCAGTTGATTATTCCTCCCCAGATGCAGGACTCTGCACTTGTCCTTGTGGAACTTCATCTGGTTCCCCTATGCCCAGCTCTCCAGTGTGGAGAGCATTGTTTAACAAAAATAAACTCTCTCTTCCTTTTCTCCAGTTTTTTTCAGGCTGACAGGGACTAGGTCACCCTAAACCCTTCTGAGTTTGGCAATCACAGCCTCAAGCACAAACCCCACAGATCTACACCATTTATTTTGGTGTATTTTTGTATTTATTTGCCATTCTTCAGAGAGAGAGAGAGAGATGCTTAGTTCAGCAGTGTTCCCAGAAAGCCACACTACTGAAAAGAATGGAATAATATTCCCAGGGAATGCAAAAGTCTCCAGTTCAGCTGACAGTACTTTTCAAGTACTCTGTGACCAGAGAATCCCAAAATCCCAGCTTGGTGGGGATTGGAAGGGACCTCTGGAGATCATCTAGTCCAAACCCCTCCTATAGCAGGGTCACCCACAGTAGGTTGCCCAGGATCATAATGTCCAGGTGGGTTTGGAATCTCTCCAGAGACTCCACAACCTCTTTGGATAGCCTCCTCCAGAGCTCTGGTGTCCTCACAGCAAAAAAACCTTTCCTCATGTTCAGATGGAGCCTCCTGGATTCCAGTTTGTGGTGGTTGCTCCTTGTCCTTTCACTGGGCACCACCATCCTCTTTCTCCCACCCTTTAGATATTGCTGACATTGAGAAGATCCCCTCTCAGGGTGCTCTTCTCAGTGGTAAACAGCCCCAGAGCTGTCAGCCTTTCTTGCTCACAGAGATGCTCCAGCCTCTTCAGTATCTCATAGCCTCCACTGGACCCTCTCCAGTAGTTTCTTGCCTCCCTTGAACTGGGGCTCCAGAAATAGGCACAATACTCCACCTGTGACCTTGCAGGTAAAGTCTTGTGAGGAACATCTGAGGGAGCTGGGGTTGTTTAGCCTGGAGGAGGCTCAGGGGGGACCTCACTGCTGTCTACAAATACCTGAAGGGAGATTGTAGCCAGGTGGGGGTTGGTGTCTTCTCCCAGGCAACCAGCAACAGGACAAGGGGACACAGTCTCAAGTTGTGCCAAGGGAAGTATAGGCTGGATGTTAGGAGGAAGTTGTTGCCAGAGAGAGTGATTGGCATTGGAATGGGCTGCCCAGGGAGGTGGTGGAGTCACCATCCCTGGAGGTGTTGAAGCAAAGCCTGGATGAGGCGCTTAGTTGACTGGACAGGATTGGGTGCTAGGTTGGACTGGATGATCTTGGAGATCTTTTCCAACCTGGTTCATTGTATGATTCTCTACAGCTTCCTACAACTGATAGGCTGCCAGGAAGGTGGTGGAATAACCATCGCTGGAGGTGTTCAAAAAACATATAGGTGTGGCACTTTGGGACACGGTCTAATGGGCATGGTGATGTTGGGGTGACAGTGGACATGGTGATCTTAAAGGTCTTTTCCAATCAAAATGATTCTGTGATTCTATTATTCTGTACCTGAAGGGAAGTTGAAATGAGGTGGGAGTCAGTGTCTTCTCCCAAGTTTTAAGTGACAGAACAAGAAGAAAGGGCCACAAAAGGACTGTATGAGGCACTTAGTGCCGTGGTCTTGTTGACTGGATAGGGCTGGGTGATAGGTTGGACTGGATGAGCTTGGAGGTCTCTTCCAACCTGCTTGATTCTATGATTCAAGCTGCACCACAGTAGGTTTAGGTTGGATGATCCCAAAAAGGTTGTCAAGCCCTGGAATAGGCTGCCTGGGACAGTGTTTGAGTCTCCATCCTTGGAGGGAATAAAAAGCTGCATAGATGTGATGCTGAGGGCTGTGGTTTAGTGCTGACTTGGCAGTGCTGGCCTAATGATTGGACTCAGTGATCTGAAAGGGTTCTTCAAAAAACCCAGTTCTACGATTCTACATGAAGCAACCTCAGCAGTCTGTTTAATAGCCCTGGCTCTGCAGTCAGGGGAAGCCGTTTGTGCATCACAGTTTGGGTGGTGTGTAGTCTGGAAGCAAGTCTTCTGTTGTTTTGACGTTGTTTATAGATGACTAAGCTCGGAGGGAGGTGGTTTTAGGCACACATCCTAAGCTTCTGTCTCTTGAAACAACGCAGCAGAAGACTGCCATATACAAACATAACCATTCTTTGTTTGTCACTGCACTGGCATTGTGGATACACAATTTCTATACATTCCAGAGAAGGGCAATGGAGATGATGAGGGCCTGGAGCACAGCTCTCTGAGGAGGGGCTGAGGGAGCTGGGGGTGTGCAGCATGCAGAAGAGGAGGCTCAGGGCAGACCTTATTGCTGTCTACAAATACCTGAAGGGAGGCTGTAGCCAGGTGGGGGTTGGTCTCTTCTCCCAGAAAACCAGCAAAGGAACAAGGGGACACAGTCTCGAGTTGTGCCAGGGGAGGTCTAGGCTGGATGTTAGGAGGAAGTTGTTGCCAGAGAGAGTTTGGCATTGGAATGGGCTGCCCAGGGAGGTGGTGGAGTCGCCGTCCCTTGAGGTGTTCAAGAAAAGCCTGGCTGAGGCACTTAGTGCCATGGTCTAGTTGACTGGACAGGGCTGGGTGCTAAGTTGGACTGGATGATCTTGGAGGTCTCTTCCAACCTGATTGATTCTATGACTATATCTACATTTTGCCATCCTGTTTGGTGTCTTGACAGTTCCCCAGGATTACACTTTGGGAGTTCTGGTGGGCTAGAGGGTGACCATGAGCCAGCATGTGTCCTTGTGGCCAGGGAGACCTATGGTCTCCTGGGGTGCATTAAGAAAAGTGTGGCAAGCAGGTTGAAGGAGGTACTCCTCCCCCTCTACTCTGTCCTACTGAGTCCAAATCTAGAATATTGTGTCCTCTTCTGGGCTGCCTGCTTCGATCAGGACTGGGACTTGCTGGAGGAGGTACAGCAAAGAGCTATGGTGATGGTTAGTGAAATAGAACATCCCTCTTATGAGGAAAGACTGAGAGAAATGGGTCTTTTTAGTCTGAAAAAGAGAAGACTAAGGGGAGATCTCACAGATGTTTAGAAGTACTTCATGGGTGGGTACCAGGGGGAGGGGACCAGTCCTTTTTCAGTGGTGCCCAGTGAGTTACAAGAGTAAGAGGCACAAACAAACTTAAACATAAGAAGTTCCATCTAAATACAAGGAGGAACTTCTTTATTTAGGAGTGATGGAGCTCTGGAACAAGCTGCCCAGAGAGGTGACAGTCTTCATCTTTGCAGAGATCCAAAACCTGCTGGATGTGTTTCCTGTGTGACCTTAGGTGAACTTGTCTTGCTAGGGGGGATGAACACGATGATCTCCAAAGGTCCTTTCCAACCCCCATCACACTGTGATTCTGTGATGGTAATTGGATGCTAAAAACACCCTGAAGTGGCAAAACCTGTGAGACTTGCAACATTAAACTTAGTATTCTTTTTTTGTTGTTTAAATCAAATTGGGAAGGGGAGGGGAATAAGACAATCTGTCTTCTAGTCACAAAGAATAACATTTTCTCTTTTTTTAAAGCTGTTTTTGCTCGTTGTTACATTTGAGAAAACAGTTCTTTTCCATGGAATGAAATGGTAGCAGGGATTATGAAGTAATCCCTTTTGATGAAAATGGGAAAATCTGAAAGAGCATCATAATTTCAGCAGTGAGGCACAACAGTTGCCAAATGCTGAGAAACCGAGGAGAAAAAGGGATGCTGGCAGCTCTTCAGCTTTATAAGCACAGGTCAGAGGCTGCTTGCTGTAACCTCAATGGAGGAGCTCTTTGGAGTGCTTAATGAACTGATAAATTGGGGGAGGGGAGGTTCTTATAGAGTGCTTGGATGTCTCTGGTCATTTTTTACTGCTTTTACATCAGTGTTGCAGTGCAATTTTTCTATTTGCAGTAAAATGTGTGTGCAGAATGACTCGTGTTAATCTGAACGTCATTTCAGATGCCACCACCACCCCCTGTTCCAGGGGCACCCTCCTGCAGAATAGCTCTAGAGAATGACATAAGAACAATAGCAAGATCATGGTACAAATATCTACATACCTTAGGTGCAGGAGGAAATTCTTTACAGAACTGGTGGTGGGACACTGGGACAGATTGCTGGGAGGGTTGTGGATACTTACTCCCAAGAAGTGTTCAGTGTTAGGTTGGATGGGGCCTTAAGAAACTTGGTCTAGTGGAAGGTATCCCTGCCCATGGCAGGCAGATTGGAAGTAGATGATTTTTAAGGTCCCTTCTAACCTGAACTACTCTATGATTCTAAATCATAACTTCTGGCACTGATGAGATTGCCTCATCACACATTTTAATCTCCTGATTAACTGGCAGCAGTCCTTAGAGGTTTTCTATTTTCCAGCACCAGCTGGCATCAAGCTGATCCAATGTCCCACTCCCTCCTAATTCTTCCCTGCATCATGATGTGCTGTGGTTTTTATTTTGTTTTGGTTTGGGTTTTGGTTTTTTGTTTGGCAACAGAGAGGTGGATGAGAATTTTTTGATCCTCCCCTTCTCTGTGTTTTGCTTCAGACTAGTTTTCCTGGGTTTGGTGAAATGGATCTCAACTAGTTGGAGATGGATCCCAGCTGTGGGTGGATGCATGCATGAGAAAATGATGAGTGAGATAGTCCCCTTCATTCCTTTCTGAATCAGTGGGCAGCCTACTTGATGGATTGAATATGGATGATGGGACTCTGAGCAATCTCTTCTAGTTGGGAATCTCATTGCATTCTTCAAAGAGGTTGGACTAGATGACCTTTAAAGGTCTCTTCCAACCCAAACTATTCTATGATTAATATGATGTCTTGGTTTGGATGTCTGTATTAGGCTGGGATGCATCACATCTCAGAAATGCAGGGAGAAGATGGATGTTAGGAGGAAGTTCTTTACAGTGAGGGTGGTAAGACACTGGAATGGGTTGCCCAGGGAGGTTGTGGCTGCTTCCTCCCTGGAGACATTTAAGGCCAGGCTGTATGAGGCCTCGAGCAACCTGCTCTAGTGAGAGGTGTCCCTGCCTATGGCAGGGGGTTGGAGCTGGATGATCCTTGAGGACCCTTCCAATCTAAACCATTCTATGATTCTAAGATATAGTACAGAGTGCCTCCAAAGAGAAGCACTGAAGAGCAGATCTTGTGAGAACAGCTGAAGGAACTGGAGATTTTCAGCCTGTGTGCTAGTTA
This sequence comes from Tricholaema leucomelas, assembly GCA_013400475.1. Lineage (NCBI taxonomy): Eukaryota > Metazoa > Chordata > Aves > Piciformes > Lybiidae > Tricholaema lacrymosa > Tricholaema leucomelas. The sequence goes on from WAAF01014690.1 coordinate 805,241, forward strand.
GAAGCTAGTTAGAGTGTTTTGGTGAGAAGGACTAGATTACAGGCTGNTTCGCAGCCTGGAGGAAAGGGGGCTGGGGGGAGACCTTGCTCTCTACAACTCTCTGAAAGGAGATTGGTGCAAGGTGGAAATTGATCTGTTCTCCCAAGTGGTAAGAAACAAGATGAGAGGAAACAGCCTGAAGTTGTACCATTAAAGGTTTAGGTTGGACATGAGGACCAATTTCTTCTCTGAAAGGGTTGTCAAAGCCTGGAACAGTCCGCCCAGGGTAGTGATAGAGGCCCCATCCCTGGGGGGATTTAAAAGCCATGTAGATGTGTCCCTAAGGGATATGGTTTAGTGGTGACCTGGCAGTGCTGGGTCAATGGTTGGACTTGATGACCTTACAGATCTCTTCCAACAGAAACAATTCTATGATTCTATTTGACTGATTTGTACATTGGTGTTTATACTATTGATAGACACGTCTGATGGGAAGAATTGTGCCCCTTGAGTGTTTGGTAGCTCAGATATTCTTTAAAACTGCAGATTTGGTAGGAAGTAGAATTGTACCCTTTGAGTGTTTTGGTAGCTCAGATATTCTTTAAACTCTAGATTTGATAGGAAGTAGAATTGTACCCTTTGAGTGTTTGGTAGCTCAGATATTCTTTAAACTCCAGATTTGATAGGAAGTAGAATTGTACCTTTTCAGTGTTTGGTAGCTCAGATATTCTTTAAACTCCAGATTTGATAGGAAGTAGAAGAATTGTACCCTTTGAGTGTTGTGGTAGCTCAGATATTCTTTAAACTCCAGATTTGGGAGGAAGTAGAAGAATTGTACCCTTTGAGTGTTGTGGTAGCTCAGATATTCTTTAAACTCCAGATTTGGGAGGAAGTTTGGAAACTCAATTGCACTTCTGAAGTCCAGTTTGATTTTTAGGGCTTCATCTTCTCTAGTTTAAATTTTAGGGCTGAGTCAGTGGTCAATTTCTGTGTCAGGATAAGGACCTGCATGCTGCCTAGGACTAAAATCTCTTTAGTTAATGAGGTATTTGGTGGATATGAAAGAACTTATCTTAAGAGCTGTGTGAGTGGAAGGAATTAAGCAGTTTAAATAGTAAAGGTTTGAATGCCAACTTGCCAATCAGTTACACTTCTGCTGCTCCTATCCAGTGAGTACAAGTTGAATCAGAGTTCACCACTCCTTCTAGTTGGTTGTGTGATAAGAACTGGAAATTCCTGTTGTGGACATCACCTTGGTGCAGTGGTAATTGCATGGGGCACTATGTGCCACTTCTACTTGTTTTGAAGGATGGAAAAATAGCCTGGTGTCAAAAAGAAGGTAGAATATGTGCCTGAAAAGAAAGAAATGTCTTATCTGCTGTCATTTTATCTGTTCCAGTTGTCTGGCAAAGGGAATTTGCTGCCTGAACCTCTTTGCGAGTTGCTGATCAATGACTTTATGATCATGTGGTGTTACTGCATTCCTGACATGAATGGCATCACACCCAGCCAATCCCATTTGCTTATTGTGGCATTGATGACATGAATGGCATCTACAAACACAACTAATCATATCTTCTTCTCATTGTGGCATTAATGATGTGAATGGCATTCATAGACCAAACAAATCCCATCTTTTCGGCTGTTGAAAAGTTCAACATGAGCCGGCAGTGTGAGTGCAGCCCAGACAGCAACCCTGTGCTGGGCTGCATCAAGAGAAGTGTGGCCAGCAGGGCAAGGGAGGTGATTCTCCCCCTTTACTCTGCTCTCCTCAGACCCTACCTGGAGTACTGTGTGCAGTTCTGGAGCCCCCATCACGGGAAGGACATGGAACTGTTGGAGCCAGTCCAGAGGAAACCACAAAGATGCTGGAGCAGCTCTGCAATGAGGACAGGTTATGAGAGTTGGGGCTCAGCAGCCTGGAGAAGAGAAGGCTTTGAAGAGACCTTGGAATGGGCTTCCAGTATCTGAAGGAGGTCTATAGAAGGACTGGGAGGGACTATTGACAAGGTCTTGTAATGACAGGATGAGGAGTAATGGGTTTAAATTGCAGAGGGGAAATTTAAACTAGATGTTGGGAAGAAGTTCTTTCCAGTGAGGGTGGTGAGACGTTGGCACAGGTTGCCCAAGGAGCTTGTGGCTGCTTCCTTCCTGGAGTGTTCAAGGCCAGGTTGGATGAGACCTTGAGTGATTTGTTCTATTTGGAGGTGTTTCTGCCTGTGGTGAGGGGCTGGAACTGGATGATCTTTGAGGTCCCTTCCAACCTAAACCATTCTACGATTCTATTCTATGTTTTTTCTTGTTTGAAGTAAGTAAGAAACTTCTTCTAAGTGTATTACTTAAACTTTCTTGCCAGAATTATTTACTTATTTAATAGAAAAAAATAAAAATAATCATTATTACCTCTTTTTTTTTTTTTTTTTCAGTTTCCCAAGTGAAGAGCTTTTTCTGTTTCCTCACCTTTGCTTTCAAGTTCTTTATCCTGCCGTACATGGCTGGACAACTAACAGGAATAACCTTTAGGCTCATTACCTTCTGAGGTGGAACTAAGTCACTGTAGCAGCACTAATCTAAATGAACACCAGGGAGCAGAGGGCAGTGAATCAGCAGCCTTCCTGCTGCAGTGAAGTTTTCTTTTCTAAGAAAATAATATTTTCTGGCTGAAAGTGTAAGGATCTGTTCAGACCCCACACTGTATGGCGCTTAAAGTCTCAAGTCCTAGAGTTGTAGAATGGTTTAGGTTGGAAGGGACCTCAAAGCTCATCCAGTTCCAACCCTCTGCCATAGGCAGGGACACCTCCCACTAGAACAGGTTGCTCAAGGCCTCATCCAACCTGGCCTTGAACACCTCTAGGGAGGGAGCAGCCACAACCTCCCTGGGCAACCCATTCCAGTGTCTCACCACCCTCACTGCAAAGAACTTCTTCCTAACATCTAGTTAAAATCTTCCCTCTTCCAGTTTAAACCCATTCCCCCTCATCCTGTCATTACAAGACCTTGTCTATAGTCCTGTCAGCCCTTCTGTAGGCCTCCTTCAGATACTGGAAGACCATTGCAAGGTCTCCTTAAAGCCTTCTCTTTTCCAGGCTGCAGAGCCCCAACTCTCATAACCTATTCTCATTGCAGAGCTGCTGCAGCCCTCTGAGCATCTTTGTGGTCTCCTCTGGACTGGCTCCAACAGTTCCATGTCCTCCTTGTGTTGAGGGCTCCAGAACTGTGCACAGTACTCCAGGTGGGGTCTAAGGAGAGCAGAGTAAGGGGCAGAATCCCCTCTCTTGCCCTGCTGGCCACACTTCTGCTGCAGCCCAGCATGTGGTTGCTGTCTGGGCTGCACTCGCAGTGCTGGCTCATGTTCAGCTTTTCATTAACCAAGACCTTTTCCTTAACCAGATCCTTTTCCTCATTTGAAAGCTCAAAGAAGGTATCAGATAACCACAAACCTTGCCCAAATGGAGGGTTTATGGAGCTCCAGAACAGTGTCAGATGTGCATAAATCTGGCTTGTTGGTTTGGTGATTTCCTGTTGTCACCTCTGTTCAGTTTCAATCATATGAGTGGTTTCTATGATGTTGATTTAATGTTGGACCTGAGGAAAAATGTCTTTCCCAGAAGAAATACCCATCCCTGGAACAGGCTGCCCAGGGAAGTGGTAGGGTCATCATTCCTGAGGTGTTCTGGCACTTTGATGTCCTTCTTGGAGTAAGTGGCTCAAAACTGAAGCCAGTGCCTAAAGTGTGAGTTCAGCAGTGCCCCGTACAAGGGGACAGTCACTTACTTGGTCCTGTTGGCCACCCTTTTGCTTATAACAGCCAGGATGCTGTTTGCCTTCTTGGCCAACACGGGCACTCAGGTCCTGGATGGGAGAAGGGTTGGAAAGAGTGGCCTGAGCTGGACTTTACCCAGATTGCAGCTGGTGACTGAATCATAGAATTGTTTCAATCAGAAAAGACCTGAAAGGCCATCTAGTCCATCTGGTGACCTAACACCACCATGGCCATTAGCCAGTGCCCCAAAGCACCATCTCTAGAGGGTTTTTGAACACCACCAGGGATGGTGACTCCACCACTGCCCTAGGAACCATCTTCCAATGCCTGACTGCTCTTTCAGTGAAGAAGTTTACCCTAATATCCAACCTAAACCTCCCCTGGCACAACTTGAGGCTATTTCCTCTCATAACTTATTACCTGGGAGAAGAGACCCACACCCACCTCACAGGGAGTTGTAGAGAGTGAGAGAGCCTCCCCTCAGTCTCCTTTTCTCCAGGATGAACAAACACAGTTCCCTCAGCTGCTTCTCATAGGACATACCATCCAGACCCTTCACCAGCTTTGTTGCCCTTCTCTGCACATGCTGCAGCACCTCTGTTATTCAAGGTGCAAACTGAACACACCTTGATGAGGAGATCCGAGGGTTGGGAAGAAGCTGCCACATGGCTGCTGCAGCCTGCAGAAAGATGAAACAGCTGCAGAGTCACTCTGCAGCTGGAGGTAACCATAAGGCTTCCACCCAGCTGTGAACAGGAGGCAGAATTTCCCTTCAGGAGATGAGTAAAGTGCAAGCTGGCTGAGTCGTGGTTGCTCTGGAAACAGTCCTTTGAGTCTCTTTACTCTAGGAAGTGCAATTTCCCAATCATAACACTCCACTAATAATATTTTGGGGTTTAATAACACTTTTTTTTTTTTTGGTCTTTTTAAAGGCAGAAGAGAAATGAGAAAGCAGAATTACCACTGATGGTACACACAGGTAAGTGACCACACACCTGCAGACCACAGAATGAACATTAATGAGCACTGCATTAAGCTATAGCTGAAGTACTAATTAAACTAATTGCAAATGCTCATATTTGATGCTATGGGTGTCTAAAAAGATTTTTTTCAATGTCTCCCATTTTGCCTTGGAGGTTAAGATCCATGCAAAATCCACTCAGGAGCCTTTGCAAAACAGTCAAATCAGAGGGGGAGATATTTTGAGAGGCACTGCCAAATCCTCTGAGCAAAAAGAGATCTTCATAAAGTGAGCTATTTAAAAGGGCAGAAATGGTTAAAAGTCAGTTCTGAACTCATCCACAGCTTCTTTTTCATTGTTGTAAGAATAAAAAGCAATCTCCTATTGTATGTCTGGGAGCTCTCACAGTGTTTTGCTGTTTGAAATGACTGCTCTTATAAGAAAAATGAGGCTGGTGGGTTGTCCTTTCCCTCCCCCTCCCCCAGAAAGAAACAGCAGTAGCATCAAAATGACAAAGCAACAATCATCAAAAGCTGTGTGAGGTATTTTTTTTTCCCCTTTGTGGTTGTTAGAGAGGATAAAGCTTTTGTTGGAAAGAAAGCATAGAAGTATCCCAGAGGAGATAAAAATCTATAGGAACATCTGTCCCAGAGTGAGCAAAGGCAAAAAGCAAAGACACCAGATGTGGAATGTTGGTAAAATTGGTTCTTCACTCTTTAGGAGAGATGTAATTATGACTAATTGATATTTAGGAGGGAGTGGTGAGGAGTCTCAGGTTGGGGATTTTTATAGCACAGAGTGAGAAGCATATGAGAAGCCTACGTGTTGAGGGCCATCTCTTTTAAACCATCCTATTACCTACAAAGGTTGGAGCAGATGATCCTTGGGGTCCTTCCAGCCTGCCATCCTGTGATTCACAGTCACTGCAACAACAGAGAGGCTTTAATCTTTCTTTCCTGTGATCACTCCTGCAGTTTCCAGCACAGCTCCACACTATCTGTGATGACAGTTCGTGTCATGTTTGTTGTTAAAGCATCAAATGGCAGTGTCCTTCATCTGCTGGTCTGAAAGCCCAGGAATTATGAAACCTGCTCTCAGAGGGAACTCTTCTAATGTTTTATGAAAATCAGAGCAGATCAATTTTTGTAGAGTCCAGACCTCCATAAAAGGTATTACCTAGCAAAGATGATGCTTGTTATCTGTGCTGGACAGAGTAGCCTCTCCAAAAGCTGCTGTCAGTTTTCTACCACTCATTCCAAGCAGGACATTGAGGTGCTGTGATGGGTCCAGAGAAGAGCTGCTAAGGTGATGCAGGGTCCTGAGTGCAGGTCCTCTGAGAAATGGCTGAGGGAGCTCAGGTTGTTCATTCTTCAGAAGAGGAGGCTGAGGGGAGACCTCATCACCTTCTACAACTGCCTCAAAGGAGGATGGAGCTGGGTGGGCCACGGTCTCTGCTTGCATGCAATGAGCAACAGGACAAGAGGAAACAGCTTCAAGTTGTGCCAAGGGAGGTTCAGGTTGGCTGTTAGGAGAAAAATCTTCACAGAACTGTTTTTTTTGGCATTAGATGTGCTTATTTGAAGCTAGTTAGAATGTCTTGGTGAGAAGAGCTAGATTAAAGGCTGTGAAAGGGAAACAGGATGATATCTACTTCACTCATAGGCTTGCTGAGAGGTATAAGAACAAGAATCCAAACACAGATAAGGGAGTCTAACTTCTGCCTGGGAGCTCTGAGATGCATTTCTCTCTCTAGCCTCTCTGCCATTTCTCTGATTAATCCACCTTGCTTCCTAACCCCCTGGCTGAACCTCCATTCTNCGCGGCAGGGAACACCCAAACCACCACTTTAGAACAGGCTGCCCAAGGAGGTGGTGGAGTCACCATCCCTGAAACTACTAAAAAGATGGATGGGCACCGTGCTTAGGACACGGTTAAGTGGGAACAGCTTAGTAGTAGCGGTGGGATTGTAAGCAGTAGGTGTGTGGCTGGACCTAATGATCTCAAAGGTCTCTTCCAACCTCAACACTTCTATGATTCCATGGTGTACACTCTGGTGGAAAGCACAGATCATGTCAGACCAAACAGATATGGACCTAGAGCAGCCAGCACCACATATAACCTGTGGAGTGCTGCTTCATACGGTTAGTCATAAAATGGTTTGGGTTAGATGGGACCTCTTCAACTAGACCAGGCTGCTCAAAACCTCATCCAGACTGGACTGCTTCCTTCTAGAGACTTTCCTAGAAGGAAACAATCATCTTAACTTTAAGATCAGAATAAGAGAATGAATTAAATTAGCCAAGTGCTGATTTTAGAACTTTATCTGTCTTATTGCATTTCTTCACATTATGAAGAAATCCTGGGGTTAATATATTGGTGACTTGCTTCCAGATGTCATTTTTTGCCAGCTGTTTGGCACTGATAAGATATAAATTTAAGATATCTTCCAGAGTAGGACTTCCTGCAGCATATCAGGAGATGCTTATTAAAGGATGAGTGAATCATGTCTACTTCTCACAAATGAAGCCATTTCTGTTAATGCTTGCACTGCTGTCAGTGGGACGTTGACCCATTTAGAAGAGTCATCAAGTGAACCTACTTTAGCAGGGAGATTTGACTAGATGATCTCCAGATGTCCCTTTTAATCCTCACCATTCTGCAATCTTGTGACTATTGCTTCTTATAAAAGCATCCTACATCTTCTAGAGATCTCCATCCAAGAGCTGCTGTCACTCCATGATTTCATATTTGTTTTTTCAACCCCATGTAAGGATTTATGGAGGGAGAAAATAGAATAGAATCCAACCAGGTTGGAAGAGACCTCCAAGATCATCCAGTCCAACCTAGCACCCAGCCCTAGCCAGTCAACTAGACTATGGCACTAAGTGCCTCAGCCAGGCTTTTCCTGAACACCTCGAGGGACGGTGACTCCACCTCCCTGGGCAGCCCATTCCAATGCCAATCACTCTCTCTGGCAACAACTTCCTCCTAACATCCAGCCTATACTTCCTCTGGCACAACCTGAGACTGTGTCCTATTGTTCTGTTGCTGGTTGTCTGGGAGAAGAGACCAACTCCCACCTGGCTATGAGCTCCCTTCAGGTAGTTGTAGACAGCAATGAGGACAGCCCCGAGCTTCCTCTTCTGCAGGCTGCACACCCCCAGCTCCCTCAGCCTCTCCTCATAGGGTTTGTGTTCCAGGCCCTTCACCAGCCTTATTGCCCTTCTCTGGACATGGTCCAGCACCTCAGCATCTCTCTTGAATTGAGAAGCCCAGAACTGGACACAGTACTCAAGGTGTGGCCTGACCAGTGTTGAGTACAGGGGAAGAATAACCTCCCTCATCCTACTGGCCACACTGTTCCTGATCCAGGCCAGGATGCCATTGGCTCTCTTGGCCACCTGGGCACACTGCTGCCTCATCTTCAGCCTACTATCCACCAGAAACATTGAAGTGGGTGTCAGAAGTCTGCAAATTAGGAATTGGTGAACTAATTTATCTTCCCAGTATTAATCCAGTTGTGTGAAAATAAGAAGGCTAATAAAGAATGTGATTTCTGTAAGCTAAAGTTCTATTGTGTTAGCCAAGTGTAGGGTCCTGCCCCTGGAGAAGAATGCTCCCCTGCACCAATACAGGTGAAGTGCTGACCTGCTGGAGAATAGCTCTGAGGAGACACATCTGGGAGTGGTGATGGACAAGTTCACCATGAGCCGTCAGTGTGCCCTCAGGGTCAAGAAGACAAATGGTCTGTTGGGGTCCATTAATAAGAGTGCCATCAGCAGGTCAAGAGAGGTTTTCCCCCCCTTCTCTATGATGCCCTAGTCTGGCCATATCTGGAGTCCTGGGTCCAGTTCTGGGCTCTCCAAGAAATCTAGGGAACTACTGTGGAGACTCCAGCAGATGCTACAAATATGCTGAGGTAGCAGGAGCACCTCTCTGAGGTGCAAAGGCTGAGAGACCTGGGGCTGTTTAGCTTGGAGAAGAGCAGACTGAGAGAGGAAGTGGTCAGGAGGATGGACCAGACTCTTTCAAGTGGTGTCCAGAGACAAGACAAGGGTCAATGGGCACAAAGTGGAACCCACAAAGTGGGCATGTTTCATCTGAACGTGAGGAGAAACTTCTTTGCTTTGATGGTAACTGAGGCACTGAAGTAGGCTGCCCAGAGGGGTTGTGGAGTCTCCTTCTCTGAAGAGATTCCAAACCTGCCTGGATATTGTGATGCTGGACAACCTGCTGTGGGCTGCACTAGGTGATCTCGTGAGCTTATTTCCAACCCCTGCCATGCTGAGACTCTGTTATTCCGTGAGTTTTCCCAAGACAAAACAGGAGCAATCTTTTCTGTTGAAAGGGACTGAGCAATCTGACATATCATGGAGTACAAAGCAATTCTGGGATGATTCATTCTGAGATTAAATCAGTTGCAGTCAATCTTCTGTAGTGTCTCCTAAGGGCAGAGAATGAACCTTTTCCTTATCACATCCAGCAAAGAAAGAAGACATTCTTTCATTTACATCATGCTTTTTCCTCTGATTTTTCTCTCTGTTACTTCTTGGTTGTTTTTTCCATTGAGTCTTCTCTTGATGTGGTTTAAAACACACGGATTATCCTTTGCATCTGACACAAATCAGGTGCCTGCCCCATTCCCTGCCATCCTGATGCTTCATATTGCTTTGTGTGCTGAAGTTATTTAAGCAAGCAAAGCTCCCTACATCCAAACTGGGAGCTGAGCCCTTGTCATCACACAGAACCTCTCCTCTCATCAGTATGTTGTTGAGGGTCCCTTTGGATAGAGAAAAATGCCAAATCCTTTCTCTAAAAAACGTGAAGATCAAATTTGACATTTGTAGGACACCAAAGGCTGTCTCTGATGTCTGCCTCTGTCACACAGCCACAGAGACATCACCCCTGCTTGCTTTTCAGCTCATGTTTTCTCACTCAGGAGCATGTCCTACATTTCTACCTTTACAGGCATTATTATTATGCAAGGCTGTATTACAAATCCACATGAGAATTTGTGGTAGAAATGATTAGGAAAAGGAGACAGAAGCTGATCCAAAGCCAGTCTTGACTTCCCTTCCTTAAATTTTAAACCAAATCTGGGTTATGGTCCAGAAGGCAGCCCTAACATCTATGAATACAGTTTTTATTAACTCTCTTACAGACTTATCATGGAATCAGCCAGGTTAGAAGAGGCCTCCAAGCTCATCCAGTCCAACCTACCACCCAACCCTATCCAATCAACTAGAGCATAGAATCATAGAATCAACCAGGTTGGAAGAAACCTCCAAGCTCATCCAGTCCAACCTACCACCCAGCCCTATCCAATCAACTAGACTATGCCACTAACTGCCTCATCTAGACTTGGAGAAGAGTGGCTGGAAAGCTGTATGGTAGAAAAGGCCCAGGGGGACTTGGTTTATAGCTGGCTGAACATGAGCCAGAAGTGTGCCCAGGTGATAAAGATGACCAACAACCTTCTGGCCTGTATCAGCAATAGTCTGACCAGCAGGACTAGGACAGTGTTTGACCCTCTGTATGGGGCACTGCTAAGACCACACCCCAAGCACTGGGCTCTCTTTTGAGTCCCTCTCTACAAGGACATTTTGTAGCTGGAGCAGGTTCAGAGAAGCTGGCGAAGTGTCTGGACAAGACATGTTCTAAGGAGCAGCTGAAGCAACTGAGTCTGGAGAAACAGAGGCTGTGAGGATAGCTTCTCACTCTGCAGCTCTCTGAGAGAAGGTTGGAGTGAGGTGGAGGTCAGTCTCTTCTCCCAAGCAACACATAATAGAACAGGAGGAAATGGCCTCAAGATGCACCAGGGGAGATTTAGGTTGGATACTGGGAGCAATTTCTTTACTGAAAGAGTGGTCAGACTTTGGAACAGGCTGCCCAGGGAGGTGGTGGAGTCAGCATCCCTGGAGCTATTCAGTGACTGTGCAGACAGGGCCCTTCAGGATGCCTTTTAATGGCCATGGTGGTGTTGGGTAGACAGCTGGACTTGATCTTAAAGGTCTTTTCCAACCCAAACGATTCCATGATTCTATTCTATGGTTTTACATCATGCTTTTGTAGATTTCCATATTGAGAAGGATATTCAAAGTATTTTATCAATATGTAGCTGTGAGAAATATTTTGAATAAAATTAGGTGTGATTCACACCCTCTTTACATAACTCTTGAATTAATATTTGCTTCAGCTGGCTCTGTCTTCAGGCTTGCTTGAGATATCCTGTGAGGTTTCTGTATAAAATTACAGCCACTTGGAGAGTCTCCTTGGAGACTTCACAAGCTCTCTGACTTCAGCAAATTCATGTGGATGTCAAGGGTCATGGCTGGGCTGGCCACAAGAGGAGAGCCAGAGTCTCCCTATGAATGCCTCTGCCTTCCCAAAGAGAAGAGAAAGGCAAGAAGGCAGAGAGTTTGATGGGCTGGGAAAGAAACTAAACCATCTGGGATGGAAATAAGAACAATCCAATGAAATGGAGACAAAGAAAGATAAAGCAATATCCAACCAAAACCCTGTCACCACTGTCACCACTGATGCTGGGGGCAGGCACTTGGGAAGTCCCAGGCTGGACTCAGCAGCAGAAAGGAACTAGGTTGAGGAGATGGCTTCTGGAAATGGATTCAGGAACAGAGGGATCAGGACTGAAGGCAGAATAGACAGACTCCTCCTGGGACATCTGCCATTTAAGAGAGACTTGACTCTGGTTATCCTTCAGCTTGATCCTGAGGATTATATCCATGGGATGCAATCCCTTGTTGGTCAGTTAAGGGTCACCTGGGCTGCCTGCTCTTCCCTGTAGCTGCCACCTCTGATTCCCTGCATCCCAAGGTGAGGCACAAGATGTAGCAATGCCCTTGCTATGCCCAGGGGCAAGTCTAAGCTTAAGCCAGAGCCTTTCTGCAGCCCAGCCCTTGGCAGTAACTCTCCCCATCAGTGTTCTCACTGCTAGAAGCAGTCATTGTCTTGCAAACCTTCAGCAAGTGCCATCGCTGGGCAGAGACTGAGCTGAGAAGTCAAATCCCTGATCAGAATCGATTCTGATCTAGTTCACACCAGGACAGTGGGTCAAAATCATACATTTTCTTAACTTCTCTCTGTCATCTCCTGAGGGAAAACCCAGAGAAGCAGGATATTAGCAGGGACAGATTGTTTTGTTCTATCTGTCTCTTCCTAGTTCCAAATCAAAGCAAACGCAAGCTGCTATTTGGAGTCTCGCTGAAAGCACGCAATAAATGTCAAGATTTATTGATTCTGAGTGTTTCTGTTTCAGAATAAACAGATTGTTTGGTTCATCCCTTCTTATGCCACTTGAACTCTTTGAAGTGATGATTGTTCTGATTCTTTATCTAGTGCTCACTGACTACTGTTAGAAACTAAGGCAGGTCTTAGATAGATCACAGAATCATAGAATCCTAGAATCAATCAGGTTGGAAGGGGCCTCCAAGATCATCCAATGCAACCTTGTTAGAAACAAAGGCAGGTCTTAAACAGATCATAGAATCATAGAATCAATCTAGTTGGAAGAGGCCTCCAAGATCATCCAGCACAACCTTGTTAGAAACAAAGGCAGGTCTTAGACAGATCGCAGGATCCTAGAATCAGTCAGGTTGGAAGAGGCCTTCAAGATTATCCAGCGCAACCTTGTTAGAAACAAAGGCAGGTCTTAGACAGATCACAGAATCCTAGAATCAGTCAGGTTGGAAGAGACCTCCAAGATCATCCAGTCCAACCTAGCACCCAGCCCTATCCAGTCAGCTAGAGCATGGCACTAAGTGCCTCATCCAGGCTTTCCTTGAACACCTCCAGGGACAGTGACTCCAACCTCTCACCTGTACGCATGCAGGACTCTACACTTGCCTGAGCTGAGCTTTATGAGGTTCCCTTCCACCCACCTCTCCAGCCTTTTCAGATCATCACTCTGTTCTGTGCGTGTGGTAGGAGGTGGAGGTGACAGGATAATGTCAAGGACTGAGTTGTCTCAAGCCTTTGTATATTTGCTTTTTGTAGTTTTTTGTCCTGTATTTCTCTTGCTTCCCTGTACCTCAGCTCTTGAGGAGGACACAGAGTGTAGGGACCATTATTTCATTGCAAGCTGTTTCCCTTTTTCATGAAAGGTTGTTAAAAACTTCTATTAGCTTTACCTTTCTATCTTCAAGAAGCTCAGCGAAGCATTTTTGTTCTGAGCAGAGCTGAGGCAAGATTTGTCAAGGTAAATAATTTATTGGATGAGATCATCCATTGCAGCTGAAGAAAAGCCTGGCCACTTTCTGATCCATAAAACCTCCCACTGCTGTGCTGCTCTGAAATCATATCAATAACTCTCATAAAAGATGATCTTTTTTTGTCTCTCTGCAAATACAGACTTAATCAATTCTGTAGCCCAACATGGCTACTCCACTAGACTTCAAACACTGACTTATTAAAAGGTTGCAAAGGAAATGCTTGTGCCAGGCTTTGGAAGGTTATAATGGTGAGGGGAAAAAATGGACTTTGGCTCACTCTCTCTCCTTCTCCTGACCTGGCTTTGAAGGCTCAAAACATGGAAAAGATGAGGGTGAGAAGAGTTAATTTTTTGAGCATTTGTGGCAGGTTAGATGCAGGGCAGAAAATACTGGGGGTGAAGTCTCCTGGCAAAGACTCAGGTTGTGCTGCTTTGCATAGAGTATTGGGTCATTAGAATGTCCTCCACAAGAAGGAGCTGGAAAGCCTGGTGGGCAGAAAGTTCACTATGAGCCAGACATGTGCGCTTGTGGCCAAGAAGGCCAACGGTCTCCTGGGGTGTATTAAGAATAGTGTGATCAGCAGATTGAAAGAGAGTCTCCTCCCACTCTAATCTGACCTAGTCAGGCCACATCTGGACTCCTGGGTCCAGTCCTGGGCTCTCCAGTTCAAGAGAGACAGAGAACTACCGGAGAGAGGGCAGAGGAGGCTACACAGATGCTAGGGGGGTGAGACTGGAGCATCTCTGTGAGGAGCAAATGCAGAGACACCTGGGTCTATTTAGTCACAAGAGGAGCAGCCTGAGAGGGGATCTTCTCAATGCTGTTCAACATCTAAAAGTTGAGGGTCAAGAAGATGGAGCCACACTCAGTGGTGCCCAGTGACAAGACAAGTGGCAACGGGCACAAATTGGAACCCAGGAGCTTCCATCAGGAGAAACTTCTTGACTTTGAAGGTGCCGGAGCCCTGGAGCAGACTGCTCAGATAAGCTGTGGAGTCTCCTTCTCTGTAGAGATTTCAAACCCACCAAGACATTATGATGCTGGGCAGCCTGCTGTGGGTGACCCTACTTTAGCAGGGAGTTTGGGCTAGGGGATGTCCCAGAGGTCCCTTCCAACATCCACCATGCTGGGATTCCATGACTTTGCAAAAGCTGCTGCAAATTGCATGATGAAGACCGTGGTGCCCCCTTCCCAAAGCAGAATGAGCTAGATCTTTCTTCTCCAGCTACCCTTTCCCTCCTTTTACAGCACCTAACCCACATGTACCTGTCTAATTTTCTGTCCAGTTCATGAAGACTATATAAATATGCAGCTATTGAGTAGCATTTAAAGACATTCAATGGCTTACTCAGAAAATCTTTAAGTGCTCTTCTCCCATGGCTGACAAACAGTGACCTTTCCATTTACAACTCAAATGATGCACGAAGAAGTGACTGCACAGCCAGGAATACTGTCAAGAACTTAAAACCAATCCACAGCTCACTGTCTGAGCTACTCAGCAGCAACCAGTTGAGCCCAGCTCTGACATGGCAGGGTGAAAATTCCTGAGGTACAACAAATAATGGATATTGGCTACAGGTAAAAGAGCATGGTGGGAATGCATTGATTAGAGGTGCTGGAGCATATCCAAAGGTCAACAAAGCTGCTGAAGGTTCTAGAGAACAAGTCTTATAAGGAGCAGATGAGGAAAGTGGGTTTGTTTAGTCTGGAGAAAAGGAGGTTGAGGAGAGATCTTCTCATTCTCGACAACTCCCTGAAAGGAGATTATAGCAAAATGGGGGTTGGTCTGCACTGGTTAGACCACACCTTGAGTACTGTGTCCAGTTCTGGGCCCCTCAATTTAGGAGGGACATTGAGATGCTTGAATGTGTCCAGAGAAGGGCAATGAGGCTGGTGAGAGGCCTCAAGCACAAGCCCTACGAGGAGAGGCTGAGGGAGCGGGGATTGTTTAGCCTGGAGAAGAGGAGGCTCAGGGGAGACCTTATTGCTGTCTACAACTACCTGAGGGATGGTTGTAGCCAGGAGGAGGTTGCTCTCTTCTCTCAGGCAGCCAGCACCAGAACAAGAGGCTCTTCTCTCAGGCAGCCAGCACCAGAACAAGAGGACACAGCCTCAAGCTGCGCCAGGGGAAATTTAGGCTTGAGGTGAGGAGAAAGTTCTTCACTGAGAGAGTCATTGGACACTGGAATGGGCTGCTCAGGGAGGTGGTGGAGTCGCCATCCCTGGAGCTGTTCAGCTGTTCAAGGCAGGATTGGACATGGCACTTGGGTTGGACTTGATGATCTAGGAGGTCTCTTCCAACCTTGGTAATTCTGTGATACTGTGACTAAGTGACAGAGAGATTGGCCATTTGAATGCACTGCCTGGGGAGGTGGTGGAGTCACCATCCCTGGCGGTCCTTAAAAGGAGACTGGATGAGACACTTAATGCCATGGTTTAGTTAATTAGAAGGAAGGTGTTGGGTGATAGATTTGACTCGATGATCTCAAAGGTCTTTTCCAACTTGATTGATTCTGTGAAGGGGAGAAACAGCTTCAAGTTGCCTCAGGGTAGGTTTAGGTTGGGCACTAGGAAGAATTTTCTTCCCTGAAAGGGTGGAACAGGCTGCACAGGGCAGTGGTGGAGTCCCTGTATCGTAAGAGATTGAAAATCTGTGTAGGTGTGGTGCCAAGGGGCATTGTTTAGTACTGGGTTAGCAGTTGGGCTTTATGACTTTAAAGATCTCTTTCAATCAAAACAATTCTATGATTCAATGAGCTGGTGTTGGACTTGGCAGTGCTAGGTCAAAGGCTGGATTTGGTGATCTTAAAAGATCTCGTCCAACCAAAACCACTCTATGACTCCAGGGGTTTTCTAGTCACTCATTTTTTTGCAACCAAATGTTGCATTGCTGACAGAATTGCAATGCTTGTAGAAGGAAAGAAAAATGTTTAAGGCTTATTCTGGTTTATGAAAGCCAAGAATTGGTTCTTTTAGGTCCCAGCTGCTGTTGGAAAGAATTCACAGAATTTCTCAGTTTGGAAAAGACCTTCAAGATCATTGAGTCCAATCATTAGTTTCACACTGACAAGTCCTTGAGTAAACCAAATGCCTCAGCACAACATCTAATCGCTATGAATCTCTGTTGTTGGAAAGGACCACCAGGATCGGCCAGTCCAGCCTTCATCCCAACATCCTTCTTCACTAGACCATAGCCTTAAGTGCCACATCTACTCTCCTTTTAAACACCTCCCTGGGCAGCCTGTTCCAGTGCCTGACCACCTGCTCAGTAAAGAACTTCCTCCCAACATCCAACCTAAACTTTCCCTGATGCAACTCGAGGCCATTTCCTCTTGTCCTGTCATTAGTAATTTGGGAGAAGAGACCAGCTCCAGCCTCACTACAACCTCCTTTTAGGTAGCTGTAGAGGGCAATAAGGTCCCCTCTCAGCCTTCTCTTCTGCAGACTAAACAATCCCAGTTCCTTCAGCTGCTCCTCATAGGTTATGTTTGCTAGACCTCTCCCCAGCCTCGTTGCCCTTCTCTGCACCTGCTCCAGCACCTCAATGTCCCTCCTGTACTGTGCTGATCAAAACTGGACACAGTACTCAAAGTGTGGTCTCAGGAGTGCTGAGTACAGGGGCACGAGCACCTCCCTACTCCTGCTGGTCACACCATTTCTGGTACAGGCCAGGATGCTGTTGGCCTTCTTGGCCACCTGGGCACACTACTGGTTCATGTTCAGCCAGCTGTCCACCAGCACCCATTTCCTCCAGGCAGCTCTCCAGACACTCCTCCCCCAGCCTGTAGGGCTCCTGGGGGTTATTGTGGCCAAAGTGCATGACCTGCCACTTAGCCTTGTTAAACCTCATGCAGTTGGCCTCAGCCCATTGCTCCAGCTGCTTGTGCACAAGTATTGAAATGTCACAAAAGTATTCATGCAGAAAAGTAGGTGGTCTTATTGTCCCCAGCTTGCTGTCAAATGACATTGCTTCCATACTGATTCCTCCTTGTGATTGTGGCTCAGTGTCGCCTCTTTTGCTTAATTTAGGCTTAAAATTGCAACTTTCTGATCCATACCTTAAAATCCACAAATGACAGGGTGGCAAACTGATGCTTCTGTGCCTGTCTCAATGAGGCCTTTGAATTGACCTTCAACCATTTCTACAGCAATGATGGCTCACAGCGCTTCAAACAGTCATGAGTGATCGCTTCTAACTTCATTAATGACTCTACTAATTACATACTTAATCATGTCAGCCTGAAAGCTGAAAAAAATAAGATA
Source organism: Tricholaema leucomelas (assembly GCA_013400475.1). Lineage (NCBI taxonomy): Eukaryota > Metazoa > Chordata > Aves > Piciformes > Lybiidae > Tricholaema lacrymosa > Tricholaema leucomelas. The sequence continues at coordinate 822,435 of WAAF01014690.1, forward strand.
ACAAATCATGGCTCCTCTTTTCATAAATTCATGCCTCTTTTTGGTTTCATTGTAAAAAAAACAGCGGTGCAAAATAAATCAACTCTGTGCAAGCATGTTTGGAGCTTTGCAGAGGGAAAAAAAACAAAGACCACAAAAAATTGCTTTTATGGAAAGAAAATAAGGAAAGATAGTCGTGTGCCAGGATTCCAAGTCATAGTGGTGAGATTTATGCCTGTTCAGAAGCTCTTGCATGGTTTTATTTCCAAGGTATTCATCAAAAATCAGGGTAAAGGCCCCATCATGCTGAGAGATGTGGTTTAGTGGTAGGCTTAGCAGTGCTGTGTTAGTGGTTGGGTTCAAAGATCTTAAAGGTCTTTGCCAACGTAAATGATTCTGTGATCACCTTTGGAGAACTATAGTGCATATAAAGAAATGGGATTGGATTAAGCCTAGTAAAGAATGGAACAGAGGAAGCACAGAATCAGAATTACAGAATGTTAAGGGTTGGAAGTGACCTCTGAAGATCATTGAGTCCAAAGCAGGATCACCTAGGGCATGAATGCATCTAAATGGGTCTTGAAAGTCTCTAGAGAAGGAATTTCCACAACTTCTCTGGGCAGCCTGGTCCAGGGCTCCATCACCCTTTCAGTAAAGAAGTTTTTCTTCATGTTGAGGTGGATCTGCTCTGTTCCAATTTGTATCCATTAACCCTTCTCCTATCACAGGACAACACTGAAAAGAGACTGACACCTTCTTGGTATCCTTCAGATAATATTTATAATTATAAGCATTTATAAGATCTCCTCTCAGTCTTCTCTTCCAGACCGAACAGCCCCAGGTTTCTCAGCCTTTCCTCCTAAGACAGATGCTCCAGTGCCTTAATCATCTTCACTGCCTATCTTTGGCACTCCCTAGTACATCTCTGTCCTTCTTAAACTGGGCAGCCCAGAACTGGACACAATACTCCAGATGTGTCCTCAGGAGGGCAGAGTAGAAGAGGATGAGAATGTCCCTTGAACGGTTGGCTGCACTCTTCTTAATGCACCCCAGGACGCCACTTGCAATGGCCACAAGGGCACACTGCTGTCCCATGGGTAACTTACTGTACACTGGGACTCCAAGGTCCTTCTCCATGGGGCAGCTTTCCACTGATCTGTACCAGTGCACAGTGTTTTCCATCTCCAAGTGCAGGACTCCAGACGTAACTCTTGTTGAACCTCATTAGGTTATTAGAGCAGACAGGAAGCTCTTTTTTCTCATCCTGGTTCCTCAAGTGATTTCCTTTCTAGTAGACCTTTGATATCCAAGCAATAGTCAGTGAAATTGAAATAACATTTTGCCTGGCTGCTGTCCCAGGAACTCCCTGACATACAACTTGCTGAAAGGAGGCTGGAGTAATGTGGAGCTTGGTGTACTCTCCCTAGTAACAAGCTATAGGACAGAATATGGCCTCAAGTTGCACCAGGAGAAGTTTAGGTTGGATATTAGAAGAAACTTCTTCACTGAAAGGGTTCTTAAGCCCTGGAACAGGTTGCCCAGGTAGATGGTTCAACCACTATCCATGGAGGTGCTTAAAAGAGGCAAAGATGTGGTGCTGAGGGACATGGTTTAGCACTAGACTTGATGACCTTAGAGGTCTTTTCTAACTGAAACAATTTCATGATCTTACACCAACAGCTGGGGTACAAAGAACAGAGCCCATTTGTAGCACTTTCCAAACCAAATTTGCAGCTGAAAAGAATCGTGAAAACAAACAGGGAGAGAAGATCTCATCCATGACCTTTGCGGGGACTCTGAAGGTTGTGGAGTCTCCTTCCTTGGAGACATTCCAAACCTACCTGGAAGTGATGCTGGACAACCTGCCGTGGGTGGAAGTTCTGGTGATACATTCCCTAAAGGTCTATTTCATAGAATCAACCAGGTTGGGAGAGACCTCCAAGATCATCCAGTCCAACCTAGCACCCAGCTCTGTCCAACCAGCTAGACCATGGCACTAAGTGCCTCATCCAGGCTTTTCATGAGCAGCTCCAGGGACAGCGACTCCACCACCTCCAAATACTTCAGAAAATGTTATCAGTGTCTGTGGTGCATTTTATGCACTTTGGAGTGCTTCAAGGTTTTGATTTTCAATAGTAAAATCAGGATCTCCTGATGCAAGATGTGTAGATGTGGTGTTGAGAGACATAGTTTAGTGGTGACTTGCCAATCTTGGGTTAATGGTTGGACATGACAATCTTAATAGATCTCTTCCAACATGGGAATGACAGGACAAGAGGTAATGGGTTTAAACTGGAAGAGGGGAGATTTAGACTAGATGCTGGGAGGAAGTTCTTTACAGTGATGGTGGTAAGACACTGGAGCTGGTTTCCCAGGGAGGTTGTGGCTGCTTCCTCCCTGGAGGTGTTCAAAGCCAGCCTGGATGAGGCCTTGAGCAACCAGCTCTAGTAGGAGGTGTCCCTGCCTATGGCAGGGGGTTGGAGCTGGATGATCCTTGAGGTCCCTTCCAACCTAAACCATTCTATGACTCTATAAGCAGTTCCATGATTTGTTACAGAATCGTAGAATCAGCCAGGTTAAAAGAGACCTCCAAGATCATCCAGTCCAACCTATCAGCCAGCCCTATCTCATCAACTAGACCACAGCACTAAGTGCATTATCCAGACTTTTTTTGAATGTTTCCAGGGATGGTGACCTGATGGATGTTGCTTATTGGGGTTTTTTCCCCCCACAAATCTCAGGGGAAATATCAAGGTGAGAGACAGATCATGTTAAAGATGGATGAACACTAAGAAACTTTACCCACTAGGTCACCTGTGATACCCACAAATATCCAGGATATGTAGGAGTGAGCAGGATAATGCCCAGATTCCCCATAAAGCAGCATCATCCCAACATCAGCTCCCCAGAGAAGCACTGGGTCCACTGATAACTGAAATCAGATTGAAGAGCATTTTTTAGCAGGCTTTTCTCTCTCTCTCCCTCTCTCTTTTATTTATAGAGTTTGCCTCAGTGAAATCAGATGTTGCTGTTATCTTCCATATATGATTTATATATTTTCATCTGCTGGAGATGAAAAATGGCTTTCTTATTGCCTCACAGGCTTTGGAATAATTCACTCCAAAGAAGACAAAAAAAAAGGGGAAAGTTTGGCGTTCCTTCTGTATCTAGAGCTGCTTTTCATTTTGGTTGCACTCTGTAGGGAGCATGTGAAGAGCACTGAGTAAAGATCAAAGATAGCAAGCAGTTATTCTTCATCATTCCTAGAGCTTAAGAAAAACTGTACATCTCCCAGAAATTTGAGCTGTAATGAAAAAAAGTCACTTATAAACCTTTACTGACAACAGGCTTGTGCAAGAGGAGTCTCTCTAGTTGCCAATTCATGAGACTATATCTGAAATATTGCTGGAACTAACTTTGGTTTGATAGTGGCAGCATGCAAAAACATCACCTGTCAACTCAGGAGATGGGAAGACATCCATAGGGAGCTGGGCCCGTGTGAACCTTGTGAGGTTCAACAAGGCTGATTGAAAGGTCCTGTATTCAGCTGGTGCGGTTCTGGAGCCCCCAACACTAGAAGGACATGGAACTGCTGGAGCGAGTCCAAAGGAGAGCCACAAAGATGATCAGAGGGCTGGAGCAGCTCTGCTGTGAGGACAGGCTGAGAGAGTTGAGGCTCTTCAGCCTGGAGAAGAGAAGACTTTGAGGAGACCTTAGAGTGGCTTTCCAGTATCTGAAGGGAGCCTACAGGAAGGCTGGGGAGGGACTATTGACAAGGTCTGGTAATGTTAGGATGAGGGGGAATGGGTTTAAACTGGCAGAGGGGAGATTTAGATTGGATGTTAGGAGGAAGTTCTTTACAGTGAGGGTGGTAAGACACTGGCACAGGTTGCCCAGGGAGGTTGTGGATGCTTCCTCCCTGGAGGCGTTTGAGGCCAGGCTGGATAAGGCCTTGAGCAAGCTGCTCTAGTGGGAGGTGTCCCTGCCTATGGCAGGGGGTTGGAACTGGATGATCCTTGAGGTCCCTTCCAACCTAAACCATTCTATGGTTCTATGATTCTATGATTGGTAGCAAGCTGGGCTAGGAGATAAAGGGATGGGTTGCAACCCCTTAGAGGAGGATTTGGAGTTGCTGGTAGGTGAAAAGCTGGACATGAGCCTGCAATGTGAGCTTACAGCCCAGAAGCCATCTGTGTCCTGGGCTGCATCTCCAGCAGTGTGGGCAGCAGGTTAAGTAGTATGGGCTTCTAAGTAACCTTGATCTAGTTGAAGATGAAGTTGAAGATGAAGGCAAAGTGTTGTTGGTTCTTCATTAACAAGAGCAGTGTGGGAGGGAGTGGGGGGTGTGCTCAACTTGTGAAGTAGGCTGGTTTTTATGATTTGTAGTTGTTAACTAAACCAAAATGTTGAGTAGAATAAAAAGTAACTCTACAGTACATGCTACAGCAATGGGCTGCCCAGGGAGGTGGTGGAGTCACTGTTCTTGGAGGTGTTCAAGAAAAACCTGGATGAGACACTTAGTGCCATGGTCTAGTTGATTGGACAGAGCTGGGTGCTAGGTTGGCCTGGATCATCTTGGAGGTCTCTTCCAACTTGCTTGATTCTATGATTCCACAGTGCTGTCCTCAACTGTGCACTTAGCATAGGGGAAGTATGGAGCTGTTGGAGTGTGTCTACAATAATGTGGGAGGGATGGAAGCCCTCTGCTGTGAGAACACATTGAGAAATTTGGGGTTGTTCAGTCTGGAGAAGAGAAGACTCCAGGGAGACCTTCTCGTGGTCTTTTACTACTGAAAGGGGCCAGTAAGAAAGCTAAGAAGAGTCTTTTTAGCAGAGCCTGTTGTGGTTGGACGAGGGGTGATGGTGTTAAACTAAAAAGGGGAGATTCAGACTAGATAGAAAGGAGAAATATTTTACACTGAGAGTGGTGGGACACTGCCCCAGGTTGACCAAAGAGCTGGTAGATGCCTCATCCCTGGAACCATTGTAGGTCAGGTTGCTTGGGATTCTAAACCACCTGCTCTGATAGCAGATATCCCTGCTGACTGAGGGGGGATTGGGCTGGATGACATTTGAAAGTTCCTTCCAACCTAAACCATCCTATGATTTCATGAAAATTTGATTGGGACATGGAGACAAAAATGAAAGGCAGAGAATGGTAAAAGTCTGGAAAGAAAGAAAGAAAGAAACCAACCCAAGCATTATTGAATAGAATTTGTAAGCAGTGATCTGAGAGCTACCAGGAAATTTCTGTTAGCCCAATGTTTGAGACAGTTGAGACCTGGCATTTAAACTCTTATTTCCCCCATGTAAAGATGAGACCTATTTAGAGAAGGAGCAACTGAAGGAAGAGAAAGAATGGGTAAAACCCTGAGAAATATGAGCTACATCAAAATTAAGAATTGATGTACAGAGAGTCAAAGTAAATTGTAGGGATTGAAATAAAGCGAGGCCAGTTCAGGAGCTCCCCTTGAATCTTCACTTAAGTCATGAAACAAAATATTGTCTTTTAGTTCTGCCTGTTGCATTTGGACAATAAAATGATTATTTGCTAGAGATGGTAGCTATTAAATTATATTGGTAGGGGCTTCTTCTCAAGAGAAATAACATTTATGTCCAGAAGAGTGACAATCTCATTTTACCCACATCAGTATTCCTAGCTTGGTGTATTCTCCTTTCCCAGCACAATACAGACTACTAAAATAATTGTTGTTCTCTGTCCTTTCTATTGAGTTAAGAGCATTTTCAGCTGAGGCAAAGCAGTTTTTGAACCATAGCTTTTGCATTCTTGGAAATGTATCTTCACCACTCTGCACAATGCTTATATAATCACTAATATTGAATGTTTTCCACATGAAAATAACAAAGGAGGAGACACTGAGTTTAAATAGCAGCAGAATTCTGTTTGTTTCTTCACCTGGTGTTCAAAAAACCTGTAGGCATGGCACTTCAGAGCATGATTTAGTGTTGGGTTGATGGTTGCACTTGGAAGTCTTTTCAAACCATAATGGTTCTGTGATTCCATGATTCATCTAAATATTCTTTGATACAAAGAGACAGTGGAACATCCTAAGCTGTAGAAGCACTGAGGATAATGATGATCTAGTTGGGGATGTCCCTGCTTGCTGCAGAGGGGTTGAACTAGATGACCTTTAAAGGTCCCTTCCAGCTCTTGTGGCCAGGAGGGCCAATGACATTCTGGGAGGTATTAGAAGGGCTGTGGCTAGTAGGTCAAGAGAGGTTCTCCTGCCCCTCTACTCTGCCCTGGTGAGGCTGCATCTGGAGTATTGTTCAGTTCTGGACCCCCTAGTTCAAGAGGGACATGGAACTACTTGAGAGAGTCCAGTGCAGAGCCACAAAGATGGTGAAGGGAATGGAACATCTCTCTTATGAGGAGAGTCTGAGGGAGCTGGGGCTGTGCTTGGAGGAGACTGAGAGGTGACCTCATTCATGTTTATAAATATGTAAAGGGAGTGTTAGGAAGATGGAGCCAAGATCTGCTGGGTGATGCCCAGTGACAGGACAAGGGGCAAGGGGTGGAAGTTGAGGCATAGGAAGTTTCATGGAAACAGGAGGAGGATTTTTTTCCCTGTGAGGGTGACAGAACACTGGAACAGGCTGCCCAGGAGAGTTGTGGAGTCTCCCTCTCTGGAGATATTCAAGACCCATCTGGATGTGTTCCAGTGTGATCTGGTGTAGGGGATCCTGCTCTGGCAGGGGGGTTGGACTGGATGAGCTTTCAAGGTCCCTTCCAGCCCCTGACATTCTGTGATTCTGTGAACTCAGTGAATTCTAATATTTAGTGATGCTATGATAATCAGAACTCTCATCCATATGTTTCAGAGTAGTTTAAAAATGGAACTTCCTCCATTTTACAAGTGGAAACCAAAGGGTGTGCACAAGGTCTTGCAGATTGCCCTTAACACCATGAATAGAACTGGCAACAAGGGCTGGCGACTCCATTTCATCCTATCATTGGCAATGTGGAAGGCTGAGGTGTAGAAAACCAAACCTGCCTCTCAGAATCATTCACCTGGGAGGAAGAATCAGCCTCTCTTCATCCTCAGAGATGTGTTTCATTTTTACCAAGTGTAATAGAAAACAAACCTACTCTAAGCAAGTAATTAGTATAAACATGTTTCAGCTGAATTGATAGTGTCAATAAACTCTAAAGGCTTTGCTTGCTTTGTTTTGATTCAAATAGAGCAAGATTCAGATATTCATTGTTCTAAATTGTCTCTGAAACTCTCTCTGTGTCTATTTTGACAGTCCCTTTCTCAAAGCTATTCCCACCAGGATTTCCACCCACGATTGCATTGGCAAGACAATACAAGGGAAGCATCAGACTCTGCTTTATGAAGAAATGAATAAATCTCTTACATAGCAACCACCTAAAAGTAAAATCAAATTATCTCAGATGCTCTGATTTTAGACATTTTTAACTGCCTGTTGAGATATGTAAATGGATCTTGAGAGCATACAGCTGAATTTTCTTGCTTTTACTTACTACTTTTGCAGAATCATAGAATGGTTTAGCTTGGAAAGGACTTTTAGAGGTCATCTAGTCCAACCCTCCTGCAGTCAGCAAGGACATCTGCAACATCTGCAGGTTGCTCAGAGCCCCAAGCAAACTGACCTCAAATGGTTCCAGTGATGGGGCACCTACCACCTCTCAGGGCAAGCTGGGCCAGTGTCTCACTACCCTTACTGAAAACATTTATTCTTTCTATCCAGTCTGAACCCCCCCTCTTTTAGTTTAAACTCATCACCCCTTATCCCGTCACAACAGGCCCTGCTAAAATGTTTGTCTCCATCTTTCTTCGTGACCCCTTTCAGAAGTGAAAGACCTCAAGACTCTGTCAATTCTTTCACAGTCTCACAGTATCACCAAGGTTAGAAGAGACCTCATAGATCATCAAGTCCAACCCATTACCACAGAGCTCAAGGCTAGACCATGGCACCAAGTGCCACGTCCAATCCTGCCTTGAACAGCTCCAGGGACAGTGACTCCACCACCTCCCTGGGCAGCCCATTCCAGTAGCCAATGACTCTCTCAGTGAAGAACTTTCTCCTCACCTCAAGCCTAAATTTCCCCTGGCGTAGCTTGAGGCTGTGTCCTCTTGTTCTGGTGCTGGCTACCTGAGAGAGAAGAGCAACCTCCTCCTGGCTACAACCATCCCTCAGGTAGATTCCTCGCTTTCCTTTCACTTTCACAAGCCCTTTTTTGCTGCAGTGCAGTGAGCCTGCTCCCAGAACTGAAACAGAGGCTGAGCTGTGCTGCAGTTATAGCAAAGGTGGAATCCCCTATCACCAGTAGCACCAATTGCCTGTAACATCATCCTGCAACTAGACAAACCCCATGGCTTTCATTTTCCTATCCCGCAGATATCCAGAGTCCCTGAAGGGAGTGTGGAGGTTATGAATCACCAGGCTGTGATACTGTGATTTTCTGAGCTATTCCTCTGATGAATTTGCTTCCACAGAGGCTTGGTCAACTGATTTAAAGGTATGTGCACCAGATTTATCCATCTTTAACTTTAGACTGTGTCTCATGTACCAACTTTTCACACATTTTAAGGACTAGAAGACTGGGGTCACTCTTCCCTACCTTTAACTTTTACAAAGAAGAAGTCAAACAAAAGCAGTGAAGGAATAATAATAGATTTTGTTGACTCCCTATGCCAGTGAGAAATGAGTTTTAGGATGCAGGTGCTACATTTATATGAAGGATTTTCATCAATCTAAATTGTGGTTGGATCAAGGCCAAAGATTTTTGAAACTCTTAAACACAAAGATAATATTTTGAATGGGAGCTACCAAAAATCTCCCCATCTTAAGTGGAGTCAGAATCAGGAAGACTAGAAAACACCTCTAAAATCATCATGTCCTAGCATCAACTCAACACCACCATGCCCACATCATGAAGTGCCCTGTCTGCATGTTTCTTCAACACCTCCAGGGATGGTGACTCCACCACTTCCTTGGGCAGCCTGTTCCAATGCCTGACCACTCTTTCAGGAGAGAGA
>WAAF01014690.1:831492-881130 GCA_013400475.1 Tricholaema leucomelas
GAAGTGACCTTATCTTTTGTTTTGGTTTTCTTCCTTACACATCTCAGCAAGACTGTGAGCGAAGTAGACCTCACCATTGTTTTCATTTCTCAGCCTATCATCTAGTTCTTCTCACCAAAACATTCTAGCTAGCTTCAAACTAGCACATATCCAATCTAAGCCTCTCCTGCTGCAACTCAAAGCCATTTCCTCTTGTCTTATTGTTAGTTACCTGAGACAAGAGACCAACACCCACCTGACTGCAAGCTCCACTCAGACAGTTGTAGAAAGCAGGAAGGTCTCCTCTGGGCTTTGTCTTCTCCAGACTAAGCAATCCCAGCTCCCTCAGCTGCTGTGTCCAGAGGGTTCAGGCATAAAGACTTGATTCAAGCCTCTAGACACTATCTTAATAAATTTATTCAGCATTTTCACAAGTGCCATTTTGTGTGAAGATAGAAGCTCCTAGGTTCCAGTTTGTGGCCATTGCTTCATATTCTGTCACTGGGTACCATCGAAAAGAGTCTGGCTCCATCCTCTTGACCCCCTACCCTTGGGTATTGATCAGCACTGAGAAGATACCCTCTCAGCCTGCTCTTCTCCAAGCTAAATAGCCCCAGGTCTCTCAGCCTTTCCTCCTCACAGAGATTTTCCAGTCCCCTCAGCATCTTCATAGCCTCTCCTGGTCTCTCTCCAGTAATTCCTTGTCTTGCTTGAACTGGGGAGCTCAGAACTGGACCTAGAACTTCACATGTGGCCTGACTAGAGCAAAGTAGAGTGAAAAGATAACCCCCATCAATCTGCTGATCACACTCTTCTTAATGCACTCCAGGAGACCATTAGCCTTCTTGGCTATGATGGCACATTGCTGGCTCACAAAGAACTCTATGTCCACCAGGACTGCCAGTTCCATCCCCACAGAGCTGCTTTCCAGCAGGACAATCCCTCATTTATACTTTTGCAGGGTTTATTCCTCCCCAGTTGCAGGATCCCTCACTTGTTCTGACTGGTCACTTGCTCAACTCATCAGCCTGCCCTGATCACATAGACTGTGTCTAAGGAGTTAAATAGGGCTGCTTGGATTCATTCCTTCAAGAACTTGAAAGAGAAGAAAGAAAGTGTCAGAGCTATGAAACCAATCAGTTGTTAAATCCTTGTTCTCCCCCTCAGTGTGTTCAGTCATGTGTGATTACTTCAGATGAGATTTCTCTGAATCCAGAGCTGACAGCAGATGTTGTGCTCAGCCACTGTGATTGCTGATAGAAAAGGATTTAGTCTTATCTTCTCACGCTGGTTCTGTCTTGAAATTTCTGCCTGTATCAGGAATAATGTGGCCAGCAGGAGTAGGGAAGTGATTGCTCCCTGTACTTAGCACTGGTGAGGCCACATCTTGAATACTGGGTTCAGTTTTGGAGACCTCACTACAAGAAGAACATTGAGGTGCTGCAGTGTGTGCAAAGAAGGGTAAAGAAGCTGGTGGAGGTACTGGAGAACAAGTCTTATGAGGAGAGTGTGAGGGAATTGAGGTTAAGTCTGGAGAAAAAGAGGCTGAGGGGAGACCTCACTCTGTGTAGCTCCCTGAAAGGAGGTTGGAGTGAGTTGGAGGTTTGTCTCTTTTCCTGAGTAACAAGTGATAGGACAAGAATTAGCCTCAGGTTGCACCAGGGTAGGTTTAGGCTGGAAGTGAGGAAAAATTTCTTTCCTGAAGGAGTGGCCAGGCATTGGAACAGATTCACAGAATCACAAATTCACAGAATGTCAGGGGCTGGAAGGGACCCTGAAAGATTACTCAATCCAACCCCCTTGCCAGAGCAGGATCCCTTACACCAGATCACCCAGGAATGCATCCAGGTGGGTCTTGAATATCTCCAGAGAAGGAGACTTCACAACTCTCCTGGGCAGCCTGTTCCAGTGTTCTGTCACCCTCACAGGGAAAAAAATTCCTCCTCTTGTTTCCATGAAACTTTCTATGCCTCAGCTTCCACCCCTTGCCCCTTGTCCTGCTGTCGGGTGTCACCAAGAGGAGCCTGACTCCCTCCTTTTGACACTCACTCTACATGTTCATGGTCATGAATGAAGTCACTTCTCAGTCTGTTCTCCAAACTAAAGAGCCCCAGCTCCCTCAACCTTTCTTGATAAGGAAGATGTTCCACTTCCTTGATCATCCTTGTGGCTCTGTGCTGGACTCTCTCTAGCAATTCTCTGTCCTTGAACTGAGTGGCCCAGAATAGGCTACTCAGGTAGGTGATGGAGCTGCCATCCCTGGAGGTGTTTAAAAAAAGGTGTAGACTTGGCACTTCAGGATATGGTTTAATGGCAGTGATGGTGTTGGGTTAGTGGTTGAACTCGATGATCTGAAAGTCCTTTTTCAACCAAAACAATTCCATGTTTCTATGAAAAGGTAGGCTTCAGGAAGACAGGGTCTCCTCCCCCAAAACTAAGCTGTGCTTCCATGTGTTTGCATCTGAAACTAATCAAGTAGATAGATATAAGCTGGTGAGAGGCCTGGAACAAAAACCCTATGAGGAGAGGCTGAGGGAGCTGGGGTTGTTTAGCCTGGAGAAGAGGAGGCTCAGGGGGGACCTCATTGCTGTCTACAACTACCTGAAGGGAGGCTGTAGCCAGGTGGGGGTTGGTCTCTTCTCCCAGGCAACCAGCAACAAGACAAGGGAACATAGTCTGAAGTTGTGCCGGGGGAGGTCTAGGCTGGATGTTAGGAGGAAGTTGTTGCCAGAGAGAGTGATTGGCATTGGAATGGGCTGCCCAGGGAGGTGGTGGAGTCACCGTCCCTGGAGGTGTTCAAGAAAAGCCTGGATGAGGCACTTAGTGCCATGGTCTAGTTGACTGGACGGGGCTGGGTGCTAGGTTGACCTGGATGATCTTGGAGGTCTCTTCCAACCTGGTTGATTCTATTTTATTCTGTTCTGTATGAGGTGAGAAATTTCACTGGGGCTTGGGCTGGGAACCATCACTTTGTGCCTAAGAAAGTATGAAGTATTCAGTTATTTCATAGAATCATAGAATGGTTTGAGCTGGAAGGTACCTTAGAGGTCATCTAGTTCCAGCCTCCCCCTGCCATGGGCAGTGACACCTTCAAGACCAGGTTGCTCAAAGCTCTATCCAGCCTAGTCCCAAACACTTTCTATCCACATCTCTGGGCAACCCTTTGGAGTGTTTCACCATCCTCGTAGTAAAGAACTTCAAAGTGATTTCACTCAATCCTTGCTGATGGGCACTGCCTGGAGTGGTTTCCATTGATTTTCCAGTTTGTCTTAAAAGAGGAGGTGCTTCCTTTTCTCATATCGAGATGGAATTTTGCTCTGTCATCAACAACATTTCCAGGGTACATTTCTTTTTAAATTTATTAAGAAAAAAATCTTTTGTCTGCTGAGAGCCACATTCCAAAAGAGATCAGATTATTCCTTTGTTAATACCCATCAGTGTGCCAGGCAACGCATTAGTTAAAAGCAGTTTTGGGTCATGTTGTGCCATCAACCTTTTGAAGCACATGGAAAGTGGATCAGAAACAACAGGGAGTCCTGTTTAATAGGCAATTCTGTGCCTGAGGATATTTGCTAAGAGCTGCACTATTTTCTTGGATGAGATGAGAAAGAGCAAGGAAATTGGCACATCATTTGAAAATACAGTTCTTTCCATACAGCTTGTTCAAATTAAGGCAGTCCTGGAGCTCTGGATGGAGTTTAATTGGGTAGGCACAGGAGAAAGAGGGAGAAATTGGATAGCATTTCTTGTGACATGAACACAGCTTCCAGAAAGGGGGACTGCTTTTTTGGTTTTAATTAGGAAGTGAAGGGCTGGCAGTTGGTTGAGGTGGGCTACGATTCAGCAGAGCACTTTAACATGTAAGCAAATGAGACACAAGCAGGTCCTCAAGGTGTTTATTCAGCAAAATCTGCCCAGAGAGTTGGTTGACTCCACCTCTGGAAACATCCAAGCTGAAGTAGTAGGGGCTTCTAAGTAACCTTGATCTAGTTGAAGATGAAGTTGAAGATGAAGGCCAAGTGATGTTGGTTCTTCATTAACAACAGCAGTGTGGGAAGGAGTGGGGGGTGTGCTCAACTTGTGAAGTAGGCTGATTTTTTATGATTTGTAGTTGTTAACTAAACCAAAATGTTGAATAGAATAAAAAGTAACTCTACAGTACATGCTACAGCAATGGGCTGCCCAGGGAGGTGGTGGAGTCACCGTCCCTGGAGGTGTTCAAGAAAAGCCTGGATGAGGCACTTGGTGCCGTGGTCCAGTTGATTGGACAGGGCTGGGTGCTAGGTTGGACTGGATGATCTTGGAGGTCTCTTTCAACCTTTAGACAAGGAGATAATTTGTGATAGAATGGAATAGAATAGAATCAGCCAGGTTGGAAGAGACCTCCAAGATCATCCAGTCCAACCTGCTTGATTCTGTGTCCTTGATGACTGTCGGTGATGTGACCAGATGACCTTTAAAGATTCCTTTCAACCCAAACTGTTCCATGATTCCTCTGATCTGAGCTCTGCAGATAGGTGGTCCCTGTTCCTACAGTGTCTACATCCCTTGTGCTCTCCATTCTACTGTCCCTTAGGAAATCAGGGTAAGGTAGGCTCTCCTTTTACACCCATGGCAGTGAATAGAAAGGCAAGGCTGAGAAAAGTCAAACCTCTTGCAAAGTTCTCACAAAGCCACATGGAACAGCAGGCTTGTGAAAAAAACAGGCATCACCACAACTTTCTCTCCTACATTTTATTTGACAATGACAAGGGTCTGTTGTGACAGGAAAAGAGGTGATGGATTGGAACTAAAAGAGGATGATTTAGACTGGATTCACAGATTCATGGAATGACTTGGGCTATAACAGACACTAAAGATCATCTAGTTCCAACCTCCCCTTCTGCTAGACCGGATTGCGCAAGGCCTTATTCAACCTGGCCTTGAATAGCATCCATGAGCTCCCTGGGCAGCCTGCAAGGACATTTTTAGCAATGACAATGGTGATACACTGGCCCATGTTGCCCAGAGAGGTGGTAGATGCCCCATCCCTGGCAGCATTCCAGGTCAGGTCTTTTGGGGTCCTGAGCAACCTACTGTAGTTTAAGGTCATAGAATCATAGAATGATTAAGGTTGGAAGGGACCTCAAAGCTCATCCAGTTCCAACCCCTCGACATAGGCAGGGACACCTCCCACCAGAACAGGTTGCTCAAAGCCTCATCCAACCTGGCTTTGAACACCTCCAGGAAGGGAGCAGCCACAACCTCCCTGGGCAACCTGTTCCAGTGTCTCACCACCCTCACTGCAAAGAACTTCTTCCTAACATCTACTTTAAATCTCCCCTCTGCCAGTTCCATTATTACTTATCCTGTTATTACAAGACCTTGTCAATAGTCTCTCCCCAGCACTCCTGTAGGCCCCCTTCAGGTGCTTGAAGACTACACCAAGGTCTCCTCAAAGCTTTCTCTTCTCTAGACTGAAGAGCTCCAACTCTCTGTCTGTGTTCCTGTTCAATAAACAGGGCTGGGTCTAGATGATCTTTAAAGGTCCCTTCCAACCCAAACCATTCCCTGATTCTCAATCATTGTGGCCATTTGGCGCTCAGGTATGCTCCTTATTTTGCTCTGCATGGCTTGCTGTTTATCGAATGATGTTTTGTCTCTCTTTTGGGTTCTGTGTTGAGCCTACCCAACTTTGTTGGAGTATTTTCTGTGCAGACAAAGGTAGAAGAAATGTAGAAGTAGCAGTGATGATTTTTGACTGAAATAATTACTTCTTTTTTTAAAGAAGAAATACAAATTTCCCTTAGAAAGTATTTTTCAAGAGTGAAGTTGTTCATGATCAAATGTCTACATTTATAAAGGTTAAACCAAACTCAGTTTACAATTTTCATGATTCACATTCTTTTCCTGCTTCTTTTGATATTGAGCACATGCCAGACTGATGAAAATGCAAATATGTTCAACCACTTACAGTCTTCAAAAGATGAAAAATGCCTTTTCTATTCCACAGCCCTTCGAGTGGCTCTTTTGAGATGTTATCACTGAGTAAATATTCCAGGCAGTCTAAAGCACCCCTTGCCAATCAAAACAACAAAACCTGAAGTCATGTGGAGCTGTAAAACTTATCAAAATGAGTGGATGACTTTAGTAGAAAACCAAAACCAAGGAGTGGTGACAAGTGGAATTCTCTGCTTATTTCTCTGAGCGTCAGAGAAGGAAGTAAGTCAGAATCATGAGTCTGTTTCAGCTGAGGTATTGGCTAACTAATCCTGGATCAATTTTGTCTTTACTGAGAGGTCTTTTAAGTGAAATTATGAACGAATGTTTTAAATAGGAGCACCTTAGGGAAGGAGAAATGTGGAGGGGAAGATTTTGGTAGAATCAGACAATGTCAGAGGTTGGAAAGGAGCTTTGGAGGTCGTTTAGTCCAATGCCTCTGCTAAACAGGGTCACTCACAGCTGGCTGCACAGGATCACAGTGTCCAGGTGGGTTTGGAATCTCTCTACAGAGGGAGACTCCACAACCCCTCTGGACAGCCTGCTGCAGGGGTCTAGCACCCTCGCAACAAAGAAGTTTCTCCACATGTTCAGATGGAATCTCCTGGGTTCTGGTTTGTGCCTGTTTCCCCTTATCCTGTAACTGAGCACCACTAAAATGAATCTTGCCCCATCCTCTTGAGTCTCATCTTTTAGCTCTGGTTGAACACTAATAAGATCCCTTCTCAGTCTGATCTTCTCCAGGCTAAACAGCCCCAGGTCTCTCAGCCTTTTCTCCTCATAGAGATTCTCCAGTCCCTTCAGTGCATTTGGAGCTTCTCCTGGACTCTTTGCTATAGTTCCCTGTCTCTCTTGACCTAGGGAGCCCAGAACTGGCCTCGGTACTCCAGATGTGGCTCCACTGGCTTGGGAAGCTATCATTTCCCAAGGAAATAAGAGAAGTTTCATGATAAACCACTGATAAGAATTACAAATTATAACACTAAAAATAGTAAATTCTTTATTTAAAGCCCAGAAGTGCAACAAGAGGGGAACTGGCATTATTTTGAATGTATTAAATATAGTACAGAGAGAAATGTAGCTAAATGCAAACCAAAATCCATGTCAGAAGTAAGGGTAATAACTTAGAATCATTAGCATGGAGTCATTAATCATAGAATCAACCAGATTGGAAGAGACCTCCAAGATCATCCAGTCCAACCTAGCACCCAGCCCTAGCCAATCAACTACACCATGTCACTAAGTGCCTCATCCAGTCTTTTCTTGAACACCTCCAGGGACAGCAACTCTACCACCTCCCTGGGCAGCCCCTTCCAATGCCAATCATTCTCTCTGTCAAGAATTTCCTCCTAACATCCAGCCTGTACCTCCCCCAGCACAACTTGGAGGTTGGAAAAGACCTGTAAGATCATCAGCTCCATCCATCAACCCAACACCACCGTGCCCACTCAACTATGTGCCATGTTTATGTATTTTTTGAGCACCTGCAGGAATGGTGAGACCACCTCCTTCCTGGCCAGCTCGTTCCAGGCCTTGATAACCCTTTTGTGGAGAAGAAATTGTTTCTTATGTTCAACCTAAACCTCTCCCAGTTCAATTCAAGGCCATTTCCTCTTGCCCTGTCACATGTTCTTTGAGAAGAGAGTCTGACCCCTCACTAGAATGTCTTTCCAGGGAGTTGTAGAGAGAAAAGGACAATTAGAAATGAAAATACTAAGGCTGTCCATAAAGGGGGAGAAAATCCTGTATGTTCAAGGAATGCTTCTGCTCTTCATTTGCAAAATAGCAGAGTTGTGTGATTTAGTTTCTGAGGACGATTTTACACTTCCCATTTTTTTGGTGCCCAGGAGAAATGTGAGTCACATCTAGCCAGAGACAGATATCTTAAATATCAACTGGTTTTGATAAATGGAATCCAATCTGTTTGAGATAATCTTTGATCTTTTAATATACCAGAGAAACTCAAATACAAGCAGAATACAGAAGCAGATTCAGCTAGCTCAGACATTAGAAAGAGGTTCTTTACCACGAGGGTGGTGAGACACTGGAACAGGCTGTCCAGAGAAGCTGTGGATGCCTCATTCCTAGAAGATTAGACTGGATGAGGCTTTGAACAACCTGGTCCAGTAGGACGTGTCTCCGCCCATGGCAGGGGCGGTGGAACTGGATGAACTTCAAGGTCCCCTCCAACTCAGACTGTTCTATGATTCTGTGTAACTGGCATCATTTAGAATAGAATAGAATAGAATAGAATCAGCCAGGTTGGAAGAGACCTCCAAGATCATCCAGCCCAACCTAGCACCCAGCCCTGTCCAATCAACTAGACCATGGCACTAAGTGCCTCATCCAGTCTTCTCTTGAACACCTGCAGAGACGGTGACTCCACCACCTCCCTGGGCAGCCCATTCCAATGCCAATCACTCTCTCTGTGGAGAACTTCCTCCTAACATCCAGCCTATACTTCCCCCAGCACGACTTGAGGCTGTGTCCCCTTGTTCTGTTGCTGGTTGTCTGGGAGAAGAGACCAACCCCCACTTGGCTACAGCCTCCTTTCAGGTAGTTGTGGACAGCAATGAGGTCACCAAAAAGAGCAGAAAAGCTGTCAACAGAGCTGGGTGAAACAAGAGGAAGAGGACTGGAGGTTGAAAGTTGGTAGAAGCATTGGTTGACAACGAAATCAAAATGTAGAGGTGCAGGAGAAGTAAGTCCTTCAACAAAATGTTGTGAAGAGTGCTGAGTGGCCTCCATAGGCTGTGTGGGAGTGGGAAAGACACGAGCTTATACCAATATGATACACAGAAGGTTAATCCATTTACTGAAGCTAAGAGTGATGCTTATATAGTAGATTGGTACACACATACATAATTCTGATAAGTTTCATTAGCCAAAACATTTGCTTGTTCCCAGGGCTGGCCAGCCTGCCCCCCCCTTCAAGGCCCCCTTGCCCAGCTCAGTTTACAGACAGCAGCTAGACTTTCCCAGCTTCTACCCAAGGCCACTTCCCTGCAGCTGTGCCTCTTATCAGTTCTCAGACTGTTCAGTTACTCAGCCCTGTTCAAGCCCCTGGCAAAGAGTGTGCACTTTTCCTGTTCTCTGAGGTTACAGAATTGGTTAACTAGCAGCAACACAATAAACTTTCTGAAGTTTGGTCTTAGAATTGACCTTTCAGCACCCCAGACCATTAACAAAATTCATGTTAAACAGATGGTCTGGATCTGGGTTTGGACAGTGGACTTGATCTGGACAGGTTGGGTTTTAGAATCATAGAATCATAGGGTCATAGAATCAATCAGGTTGGAAGAGACCTCCAAGATCATCCAGTCCAACCTAGTACCCAGCCCTATCCAGTCAACTAGACCATGGCACTAAGTGCCTCATACAGGTTTTTCTTGAACATCTCCAGGGATGGTGACTCCACCACCTCCCTGGGCAGCCCATTCCAATGCCAATCACTCTCTCTGGCAACAACTTCCTCCTAACATCCAGCCTATAGTTCCCCTGGCACAACTTGAGACTGTGTCCCCTTGTTCTGTTGCTGGGTGCCTGACAGAAGAGACCAACCTCCACCTGGCTACAACCTCCCTTCATGTAGTTGTAGACAGCAATGAGGTCACCCCTTATTGCTGTCGATGCGCTGAGGCCAGTGGTGACATATGGAAAATGAGACCTCACAACACACTGAGTGTTATCAGGAAAGATATGTTTTTAATTAGCGCTGGGTGACAAGGGGAGGTCCTCCTCCAAAGTCCTTGCACACCTTCACCTGGTTCAGGTAGAATATTTATGCTACAAATTCATGCATATTCAGTACAGGGCTAGGGTTATTACACTTAGTTCTTGGAACAGGAGGAGATAGTACAATCAGTTCCTGGAACTCATTTCCATACTGTGCCAGCTCTTCATGCATGCTCATTGCCACCTGGTGGTCATCTTTTGGGGCCTTTGGGAGGAAGGCCAACGTCACCCTCAGGCTGACCTCTCTGCCTTTGGCCTCCTGGCATCAGTTGTGGGTCACATTCTTGGCTGGGGTTTCCAGTGTTCTCATCTTTGAATACAGTATTCTTCTTCTCCATGAGAGTGTTTCAAGACCCTTTCAAGCTTAACCCACCTCCTTTGTGTTTATCTGGTTGATGATGCTTAATGTCAGTGCTCACATAGTTAATGATGTAACTAGGTTGCTACATTCTATGTTCTTTATCCCTTTCCCCCATATCAGTGGTATGAGGTTCATCAAGGCCAAGTGTCTGGTTCTGCCATTGGGTCACAACATCCCCATGTAATGCTTCTGGCTTGGGGAAATGTGGCTGTTAAAAGTCAGGGTGGGAAATGATGTCAGAGTGTTGTTCAACAGATGGTTTACTGTGAGCCAGAATGTTCCCATTTGGCCAATGCCAACAGCATCCTGGCTTAGCTCAGCAACAGGATGAGAGGGAAAGGTCTCAAATTGCACCAGGGGAGGTTTAGTTTGAACATGGGGAACAATTTCTTCCCCCAGATGTTTGTCAAGCCCTGGAACAGGCTGCCCAGGGTAGTGGTGGAGTCCCATTCCTGGAGAGACTGAAAAGCCATGTAGATGTGGTGCTGAGAGACATGGTTCAGTGGTGACCTGGCAAGGTTGGACTCAATGATTTCAAGGATCTTTTTCAATCAAAACAATTCTGTAATTTTATGATTCTGTCATTGTATGATTCTATGATAATGAAAGAGGGGTTGAGAGCTATTGCCAACAGGTAACTGTCTTGAAATAGAGGTCTTGGGAGGATTAGGAGCAGCCTGGCACCAAGTATTTACATCAGTGAGAGTGTCAGTGATAAGCATTGCCCAAAATGGGAATACATATGGTGTAAGGGTTTGTGGAAGAGAGCAGTTTGAGACCCAAACCTAAGAATGTGCATTACATGGTAAGCCAAAACTACTTCAAACCAGAATGGAAGTTTAAAAAGACAGAGAAATGTGAAAATCTCCATCTAAGAGCAATAGAAGTACTCCCCTGTAGAAGTGGGGATGATACTGTAGGGAGTTGAAAATCATTGAAGTTCAAAGGGAAAACCAGTCAAGGTCTCGCCAGGTGATGTGACAAAAGGGTAGCATGAGTCTCCTCAGTGAACTAAGAGGAGGGAGGAGGAGGCACAGGTGGACTACCAGTAGGATTTCTGCACACGATTCTGATGTGCACATTCTTGAAGTCCTGATGGACAACAGAATGACCATGAGCCATCAACATGTCCTTGTGGCAAAGAAGGTCAGTGCTGTCCTGGCATGCATCAAGAAATGTGTGGCCAGAAGGTGAAGGGAGATTCTCCTTCCCCTCTGCTCTGTCCTAGTGAGGCTGTATCTGGAATACCGTGTCGGGTTCTGGGATCTCAGTTCAAGAGGGACAGGGAATTGCCAGAGGGGGTGATGAAAAAGGCTGCAGAGGTGATTAGGGGACTCTCCTCTTATGAGGAAAGACTGAAAGAATTTGGTCTGTTTAGTCTGGGAAAGAGAAGATTGAGGGGGGATTGCATAAATGCTTGTCAGTACTTCAAGGGTAGTTGTTCTGAGGATGGGGCCAGTCTTTTTTCACTGATGTCCAGTGACAGGACAAGGGGTAATGGGCACAAACTTGACCATAAGAAGCATCTAAGCATGAGGAGGAACTTTAAGGGTGATGGAGCACTGGAACAGGCTGTTCAGAGAGGTGGTGGAGTCTCTATCTCTGGAGAGATTAAAAATCTGCCTGCATGTGTTTCTGTGGCCTCCTTTAGGGTTGGGTTTGGTGATCTCCAGAACTCACTCTGTGTGAATCTCAGATTTAACAAATGCTGCGGAGGGCAGAGACTGGGAAGAACTTTAATGATTTGACAGAGATGAAGAATAAAGCTGGAGTGAAAAATTCATCGTGGCTAGGACATAACATAAACAGTTGCTGAATGCAAAGCCCCAAATTGTTGCTTGTGCTGTTTGATTTATAGAACTTGACAAAAATTCCCTGTGAAACACAGCAAGGTTGTTCCTAGCTTTGCAAACACATTTTCTGCAACAGAAAACAGCCTGGGTATATTCCCCAGCCTAGGGATGGAGAACAGCTAACATTTTCTGTTATTTATTTTCAACTGCAGCATTATTAAACCCACTGAAACAGCTCCAGCAGCGATGTGAGGAAGGCAGAGTTCATCACTTGTTAGAACAGGCACAAATATTCGTATTTCTTGCCCACCTCTGATTATTAATGTGGTGCAGAATTAACATATCTAGCAATTGGTGAGGTCCAGGCCCATAAGTAAAGCTTCTAGGTGCAATTACAATGCACATAACATAACAATAATAATGAAGTATCATCCTTGGAGTATTTCTTTCAGATATTAACTGCCATTTGCCTGCCTCCAATATTTTAAGTTCCCATTTACATTCATCTAAGGGGAATGGTAGTAGTTATAAAACTAAGTTGGCTCTAACTGTCTTACCCAGTGAACGGTTTCCAGAGTAAATAGGGACAGAGTGTGGCATAATTCAGTTTAATTGGGCAGGTTGTGTTTTAATAAGGGTTATTTGAGCTACTACTCCAATATTGATTTCTTTTTTAGTTTGTCTGACATGTCTGGAATGTCTCCTCAGGTGGAGAACGTGTCAACACAGACAGGAAATCACAGAATAATCATAGAATCAACCAGGTTGGAAGAGACCTCCAAGATCAGCCAGTCCAACCTAGCACCCAGCCCTATCCAGTCAACCAGACCATGGCACTAAGTGCCTCAGCCAGGCTTTTCTTGAACACCTCCAGGAGCGGTGACTCCACCACTTCCCTGGGCAGCCCATTCCAATGCCAATCACTCTTTCTGCCAACAACTTCCTCCTAATATCCAGCCTATAGTTCCCCTGGCACAACTTGAGAATTTGTCCCCTTGTTTTGTTGCTGGTTGCCTGGGAGAAGAGACCAACCCCCTCCCTGGCTACAGCCTCCTTTCAGGTATTTGTAGACAGCAATGAGATCACCCCTGAGCCTCCTCTTCTCCAGGCTAAACACCCCCAGCTTCCTCAGCCTCTCCTCACAGGGCTGTGCTCCAGGCCTCTCACCTGCTTTGTTGCCCTTCTCTGGACATGTTCCAGTACCTCAACATATCTCTTGAATTGAGGAGCCCAGAACTGGACACAGGACTCAAGGTGTGGCTGGACCAGTGTTGAGTACAGGGGAAGAATATCCTACCTTGTCCTACTGACCACACTGTTCCTGATCCAGGCCAGGATGCCCTTGGCTCTCCTGGCCACCTGGGCACACTGCTGGCTCATCTTCAGCTACTATCTACCAGCACCCCCAGCTCCCTTTCTTCCTGGCTGCTCTCCAGCCACTCTGTCCCCAGCCTGTAGTGCTGCTTGGGGTTGTTGTGGCCAAAGTGCAGAACCCTGCACTTGGCATTGTTCAATCTCATCCCATTGGCCCCTGCCCACCTATCCAACCTGTGAAGGTCCCTCTGCAGGGTTCCCCTACCCTCCAACAGATCAACTCCTGCTCTTTGCTTGGTGTCATTTGCAAACTTACTGATGCTGGACTCAATCCCCTTGTCCAGGTCATCAAAAAAGATATTGGAGTGGGTCCAGCACTGATTCTTGGGGAACACCACTAGTGACAGCTGCCAACTGTTTGTGACACCATTCATGACCTCTCTCTGGGCCTGAAAATGACCTATGAAGGTTATCTTGTCCAAATCAAAGTAGATCTTTGCTAAGTTTACAATATGCTTGATAAGCAGGCTGTGTGAAATTTTTTGGATTCATTATTGGATGACCAGATTTTGATTGCTCTGTGGAGAAGAGCTTGGTGGTGCTGGTGGGTGAGAAGCTGGATGTGAGCTGGCAATGTGCGCTCACAGCCCTGTGCTGACCATGTCCTGGGCTGCATCCCCATCAATGTGGGCAGCAGGTGGAGGCAGGGGATTCTGCCCCTCTGCTTCACTCTGCTGAGGACCCACCTGCTATGCTAGGTGCAGCTCTGGAGTCCTCAGCACAGGAGAGACAGGGACCTGTTGGAGCAGGAGGTGAGAGGAGATCACAGCAGTTATGTGATGAGATCTCTTCTAATTAGATGTTTTCTGTGGTTCTGTGACTGGAAGCCCTCTTCTCTGAGGTCAGGCTGAGAGAGTTTGAGTTGTTCATCCTGAAGAGATAAAGGCTCCAAGGAGACCTTCTTGTGGTCTTTCAGTACTCAAAAGACACTGCTCTGGCAGGGGGGTTGGACTCAATGATCTCTTTGGGTCCCTTCCAACCCCTAACATTCTGTGATTCTGTGAAGTACTTCAAGCACTATGAAGAGGCCTGTAGTGACAGGAGAATGAGTGATGTGGTTTAACTAAAAGAGGGAGAGTCAGACTAGAGGAAAGGAAGAACTGTTTTATGCTGAGGGTGGTGATACCCAGCCTGGATTGCCCAGAGAGGTGGTAAATGCCCCATCCCTGGAACCATTCCAGGTCAGGTTATTTCGGACTCTGAGCAAACTGCTGTAATTGCAGATGCCCCTGTTCAGTGCAGATGCCTTGGATGAGCTTTAAAGGTTCCTTCCAACCCCAAACTATCTATGATTGTATGATTGTGGGTGCTGTTATATTTGAGAGATACAGTTGCAATTGCTGAAGCCTTCTTCATCTAGAGTGGGTGTGATTCTATAATCAAGTCCATAAGGCCACTTGCAGCAGCAAGAGTTCTCAAACTGAAGTCCTTAAGTGCCTATCACAGCAACAGTAGAAATCACTGTGATTTTTTTCCCCTGCTTTCATTTCACTCTCAGCTCTTTCGATTGCTTTCAGAGCCTCTACCCCCTTCATCTTGCCTGACATCCCAACTTTGTACCTCTATATCCACCCACGGAGGATTTGGTGTTCAGAAGGCTGTGGAATATCAGATTATCTACAAAGTTCAAAGCAGAAGATGTATTCCATGTTCTTCTCCTTGAAAGGGGGAGAAAAACCCTTACATCTGGACCTATGGCAACATAATCAGATGCCAAATATTTTCTTATCATAGAATCATAGACTGGTAGGAGTTGGAAGGGACCTTTGAAGATCATCTACTCCAGCCCCCACTGTACATACAGGTATTACAGCAGTTGTTTTCCAGTCCCACATGCTAATAGAATAAGCACATCAGTCTCCCTCTCTGTTTATTCCACTCCAAACGAGCTGATTTGATTATGCAAACCCATGTGCTTATCTCCTCTGATTTCTTCCAGGAAACCATATTGAAAAGCCTGGAAGCTAGAAGAGCTCCAGCTGGAAGCTAGAGCAGGGAAATGATGTGATCTGTAATAAAGCCTACACCTTGAGAAAGATTTAATGTTTTCTTTGCAGACCCAAGTGCAGCATGTTCCCGTCGCAGTGATTTGTACCAGGAGTTAATAATTAATGGAGCAATCTAAAGCTTGAAACAGTAGATAGGAGGCTAAAATAATATGAGAGGTAGAATTAGTGTCTGGTGTAATCTCACAAAGGGTGAGAAATAGCCAATTTTGATTACAGACTATTCTCTGAGTAAAAGATCTTGGTTTAGAGGATCATTCTGTCATGGTTTTCACAAGTCAGCTTGAAGAGCTCTAGTTAAGTAGATACCTGATGTAGAGCATCATCGTCCCACATCTAGCCTGCTGCACATGGTATTCTATGTCCTGCCCCATCAGACATCTCATTAGTGGACTGGTCTGGCTATCTCCATGGTAACAGGGAGGGAAGGGGGGGCAGAAAAAGTCACATTTCTCTAGCAATGTTAGGTAATGAACATCTTGTTTGGCTGTGGCAGCCAGCACAAATGCTTCATCAGTTCTCACAGATCCTGCTTCTCCCTCCTCAGCTCCAGGAGCAGCAGCACAAATTACTTGAGACCAAAAGAAAAACTGTAAATCACAATCCCTTTAAGGTGCACATGGTCTGATGGACCAGAAAGCATCCCCTTGAGCTACACTGTTGTCCTGGTTTGAGCTACAGCAGAACCAGTTCTGGTCAGGGATGTGACTTCTCAGCTCAGTCTCCGCTCAGTGAGGGCACTTTCTGAAGTTCAGGGCAGGTTTGCACAGCCAGTGGCTGCTTCTAGCAATGAGGACACTGATGGGGAGAGTTACTGCCCAGGGCTGGGCTGCAGAAAGGCTCAGGCTTAGGCTTGGTCCTGTGCAGACAAAGGGCAATGCCACATCTTATGCCCAACCTTGGCCTGTGGGAAGTAAGAAGTAGTACCTACAGGGAGGAAGGCACAGGACAGGTGAATCTCAGCTGGCCAGCAAGGGATTGCACCCATGCACAGCATCTTCAGAATCAGGCTGAGCGATCACCAGGGTCAGGCCTCTTCTTCGCTGGCTGGTGTCCCAGGCACACTCTGTATCTTCTGCCTTTGATCCTAATCCCTACATTCCTGAATCACTTGCAGAACCCAGCTCCTGAATCTAGTTCCCATGTGTTATAGTGCCTGGCCCCAATATGGATGGGGACATTGCCATCAGGGATTGGGTTGGATCGTGGTTTGCATCCCTTTGTTTCTATTTCATTGAATTGTTCTTTCCATCCTTGCTAGTTTAGTTCCTTTCCCGTCCCATCAGTTTTTCTCCCTTCTTCCCTTTCTATTCCCTTTGGGAGGCAGAGAGGTTCATGGAAAGCCTTTGGCACTCATCTCATGGGTGGCTCAGTCCTTACCCTTGCCAACTGTCTTCAGTCTTTGGGACGTATTTCCTTATCACCTCTTACTAATGGTGACGGAGGACTCTGGCCAATATGTATTCTTTTTGCTAAGAAGTGTTTAGCCTCCTCCATATCTTTCCAGATCAAGTACAAGTATTTTCCTCTTCATCCTCTTCTCCAGTTCTTTGTGTTGCTTTGCAGAAAAACTATCTTCACATCTTCATGGACTCACAAAATGGTTTGAGTTGCAAATGATCTTTGAAGATCATCTAATCCAAACCTCCTGCAGTCATCAGGGCCATCTGCAATCAGAGCAGGTTGCTCAGAGCCTCAAACAACCTGACCTGCAGTGGCTCCAAGGATGGGGCATCTGCCACCTGACTTGAACCAAGGTCTCAATACTCTCAGGGTAAAAGTATCCTTCCTTCTCTTTAGTCTGAATCTTCTTCTTTTAGTTTATCACAGTATCACCAAGGTTGGAAGAGACCTCATAGATCATCAAGTCCAACCCTTCACCACAGAGCTCAAGGCTAGATCATGGCACCAAGTGCCACGTCCAATCCTGCCTTGAACAGCTCCAGGGACGGCGACTCCACCACCTCCCTGGGCAGCCCATTCCAGTGTCCAATGACTCTCTCAGTGAAGAACTTTCTCCTCACCTCAAGCCTAAATTTCCCCTGGCGTAGCTTGAGGCTGNTATATAATCATATATATATATATACACACCAAATAGTCATATTTATAGTAATGGTAAATAGTCATATATATACTTATATATGACTCTACTATTTCCACACTATACATGAATTTATTGCAGCTATTCCATGGCATAGGGCTGCTGCATGGCTAATGCTGGAAGACTGTTTATATTTATTATGATTTATCAAAGACATAATTATTATTCAAAATTACAGTCTCCCAATTGCCTACATTCAATAAAAATGTTGCAAAGCAATTGAGAAGTTGTACTAAAAATAGCCCTTCCCTTGTTTTCAACTGCAACTCAAGCCATTGTTTACTAATACTCTTCTCTCTTAATTATGTTCTGTCTGCAGTAGACTAACTGCAAGTCTGCAATTAAATCATTAGATCTGAACATCTTCACCCCCTCCTCCAAACTAATTCAACAAAGATAAAATGCATTGTAGAATTCCATCTTCTGAAGAGTTTTAAGAAGGATATGGACCTGACAGAGTAGGTCCAGAGGAGAGCCACAAGAATGGTCTGAGCTTTGAAGTATGAGAATTGTTCAGCCTGGAGAAGAGAAGGCTCCAGGGAGACCTTATAGTAGCTTTCCAGTGCTTGAAGGAGGCCTGTAAGAGAGATGGGGACAGATCTTTTAGCTTCAAGGACTTGTTGAATATCAGAATTTGGTTGTAAATTTAAAATCCAGCACATGAAAAATCCTTAAATACTAGAGGCAGGGATGCCAAACACTTTATTTTATTCACAGAATCGTTTTGGTTGGAAGAGACCTTTAAGATCATCAAGTTTAAGTGTTTTTCATCTTGTCCCATTGGAAAGAAGAGACCAACTCTTACTTCACACCAACCTCTTTCCAGGGAGTTGTAGAGTGAGGTCTCCTCTCAGCCACCTTTTTCCATGCTGAACAACTTCAGGTCCCTCAGGTATGGCTCAGAAGTCTTATGATCCAGACCTTTATAGTCTTTCCTCACTTTTTGGCATTTGGAGACTAATTAATATATTTTCTTTTCCATTTCACGTGATTAATGATCGTAGAATTATAGAATCAAGCAGGTTGGAATACACCTCCAGGATCATCCAGTCCAACCTAGCACCCAGCCCTGTCCAATCAACCAGACCATGGCACTAAGTGCCTCATCCAGTCTTTTCTTGAACACCCCCAGGGACGGCGACTCCACCACCTCCCTGGGCAGCCCATTCCAATGGCAAATCACTCTCTCTGTGAGAGAGCAGATCCCCTCTCTCTCTGCTCTTGTCCAGGCTAAACAGCCCCAGGTCTCTCAGCCTTTCCTCCTCACAGAGCTGCTCCATTGTCTGATCTTGTGATAATGAGCATCACTTCTCTAAATCCAGACTTCCTTTTGAATTTGTCTCTTATAAAACAGTTGACCAACAACTTTGGCCCGGCATTGGAACAGGCTGCCCAGGGAAGTGGTGGAGTCACCATCCCTGCAGGCATTCATTGAACATGTAGGCATGGCACTTAACCACATGGTTTAGTGGGCATGGTGGTGTAGGGTTGATGGCTGGACTTGATGACATGAGAGGTGTTTTCCAACCTGTATGATTCTGTGATTCTAAGGGAAGTTTCCCCTGCTGGCATAAGAGAAAATCATGAAGTGATGTCAGAAGCTTCTGGGTTGGTTTTTTTTTCATCCTAATGAAAGGTCATTAGCTACAATAGAAAAACCACCAGATTCAGTTCACTGGTTTGTAATACTTTTAACAGGATTACATTTTATGTGCCAACAGTGATGGCAATTTTCTGACACCCTTTGCTTATTAATAAAATAAACATTATACTTCAATGTGTCCCCTAAAAGCCTCCACATTTTAGAAGTCCATGACAGAATTTTTGGGCTCAAAGGGTATGTCTTGTGAAAAATAGAATTCAAAGCATCATTAGACACTGAAGAACATAGAATCATTAAGGTTGGAAAGATCTCTAAGATCAGGTCCCTGCTTTCATTTGTTTCTTATGTTGTTCCAACATCCTTCTGTCCTCTGCTCTCCTTCAGACCTGAAACAAAAGATGACGTGGAAAGAGATTTATTTTAGTCCAAAGTGAGGATAAATATGTTAGGCATTTCAGCCATCCAGACTTAAAAAGGATTTTAATCTCATTTGATAAGCCTTCCTCTTGTCCACCTTGCTGTGGTGTCTCTCTGACTCTGCCCTAAGCTGCCAGAGATGTCAGCGGCTCTTACAAGTGTGGTGGTTTGAGGGGTCTCAGGTTCCCTTAATGTGCTGATTTTAAGCTAATTGGAATATTTTAATGAGAGAAATTAGCTCATTGGCTGCAAAAAGAAAATAAAAGTGATGTCTATACCACCCATAGGTTCTGTTGAGAGATACAAACCCAAATAAAGCCAGTCAGTTTGTGGCTGCTGCCCTTGCTTGCTGCCTTAACTCCTCTGCCTGGATCTGTGTAACCCCATCTAATCTTTTCCCTTCTAACCTCTTGCCAACATTTTGCTTCTCACTCTGCACATAAGGGGGATTTTAAGATAGGGGAGGGGGTGCAGAGAAGGTGGGATGTTGGTTGGGAGCTCTCCTGGGCGATTCTTCTGTTCAGGAGAGGTTTTTTATTTCTGCATTAATTTAACTTGTATATGATTGTATAGAACTGTAAATATCTGTACATATGTTGTACATATATGCTTGTGAATTGTCTCATGCTATAAATACTACTTCATTACTTAACTTCCAGCCAGCTGAGTTGGCCTAGTGTAATGTAAGGGGGGTGGGAAACTCCCAGACTGTCACACTTGAGAATCATAGAATCAGTCTTATTGGAAGAGACCTCCAAGATCATCCAGTCCAACCTAGCACCCAGCCCTATCCAGTCAACCAGACCATGGCACTAAGTGCCTCAGCCAGGCTTTTCCTGAACACCTCCAGGGACGGTGACTCCACCACCTCCCTGGGCAGCCCATTCCAATGCCAATCACTCTCTCTGTCAAGAGCTTCCTCCTAACATCCAGCCTATACTTCCCCCGGCACAACTTGAGACTGTGTCCCCTTGTTCTGTTGCTGGTTGCCTGACAGAAGAGACCAACCCCCACCTGGCTACAGCCTCCCTGCAGGTAGTTGTAGACAGCAATGAGGTCATTCCTGAGCCTCCTCCTCTGCAGGCTGCACACCCCCAGCTCCATCACCCTCTGCTTGCAGGGCTGTGCTCCAGGCCCCTCACCAACTTTGTGGCCCTTCTCTGGACACGTTCCAGCACCTCAACATCTCTCTTGAATTGAGGAGCCCAGAACTGGACACAGGACTCAAGGTGTGGCCTGACCAGTGCTGAGTACAGGGGCAGAATAACCTCCCTTGTCCTACTGGCCACACTGTTCCTGATCCAGGCCAGGATGTCATTGGCTCTCCTGACCACCTGGGCACACTGCTGGCTCATGTTCAGCTACTATCCACCAGTACCCCCAGGCCCCTTTCTGCCTGGCTGCTCTCCAGTCACTCTGTCCCCAGCCTGTAGTGCTGCTTGAGGTTGTTGTGGCCAAAGTGCAGAACCCTGCACTTGGCCTTGTTAAATCTCATCCCATTGGCCTCTGCCCACCCATCCAGCCTGTGAAGGTCTCTCTGCAGGGCTCTCCTACCCTTCAACAGATCCACACCTGCTCTTTGCTTGGTGTCATCTGCAAACTTACTGATGCTGGACTCAACCCCCTAGTAGAGATCATCAATAAAGATACTGAACAGGACTGGGCCCACAGAGACAAGTCCTGTCTCAGGGGACAGACCTGGTGGCCCCCAGGCCCCAGTGGCCGTCACTTTGTCATTCAACCCCAGAACCCTGCTGACACTCGATAAGTGGGCAGCAGTCCAAGCCCTCTTTTTTCTCCCCTCCTTTGGATCTCTGAGGGAATCTTGTCTGGATAACTCTGTTGGAGTAACCCTGCCTGAGGCCTTCAAGGCCACAGCGAAATTCCAGCTGCACAACTTAGGCCTTCTTGGGCCTACAACGGGAGACAGTGGGGGAGTGTGGGGAAGAAAATGAGCCCTGGGGTTTTGGTGGTTTAGCTTGGTTGGGGGGAAGGGTTTGGGGGAATTTTCATGTGTCCTGTATATGTGTTAGGTGTGAAGGATTCATGTATGCCATATCTTTTCCTGCACATCTCACTGGAGTGAGTCCAGAGGAGGCCACAAACATGCTCAGAGGGATGGAGCAGCTCTGCCATGAGGACAGGCTATGAGAATTGGGGCTCTGCAGCTTGGAGAAGGCTTTGAGACCTTGGAGTAGCCTTCAAGTACCTGAAGGGGGGCTAAAGGAGGGCTAGAGGGGCACTATTCACATGATCTTGTACTGACAGGACGAGGAGTAATGGGTTTAAACTGGCAGAGGGGAGATTCAAACTAGATATGAGGAAGTTCTTTCCAGTGAGGGTGGTGAGACACTGGCACAGGTTGTGCATGTTTATTATGTAAGTAATTTATTTACTTATGTTATGGGTTATGGGTTTAAAGTGCAAGAGGGGAGATTTAAACTGGATGTTAAGAAGATGTTATTTGCAGTGAGGGTGGAGAGACACTGGCACAGGTTGCCCAGGGAGGTTGTGGCTGCTCCCTCCCTGGAGGTGTTCAAGACCAGGTTGGACAAGGCCTCGAGTGACCTGTTCTAGTGGGAGGTGTCCCTGCCTATGGCAGGGGGTTGGAACTAGATGATACTTGAGGTCATTTCCAACCTAAACCATTCTATGATTCTATGACCTTTAAATACAACTTTTCTGTATTCCTCTCCAGTTCAGTAAGGGCCTTGTAGTTTGACTGCCTTTTCTTTTAAATTACAGTAAAATAATCCAAGTCTGCCTGCTCTATAAACCTACAACCTACAAATCATCCCAACTCTTTAAAAATCAATGAGAGTCAGCTGGGTGGAAATTCTATCACATTTTATGCTAAACAACTGATTTCTGGTGATGCTCAAGGGATGGCAGAACATCCTGATGAGCTGGCAGGTGTCGATGGCTTCCTGAGCTGAAAGCCCCACTGTACCTGCTTCTGTTATCTCCTTACAGCTACTCATCTGCCAGAAAACCCTCTAAGACTTGCTCTTGCCCTCTGAGTGGGAAAGGAATAGAATAGAATAGAATAGAATAGAATAGAATAGGATAGAATAGGATAGGATAGGATAGAATAGAATAGAATAGAATCAACCAGGTTGGAAGAGACTTCCAAGATCATCCAGTCCAACCTAGCACCCAGCTGCTGGGAGATGCAGTACCAGTTTGTAACAGTCTTGGAAATTTCAGGTTTACTTAGCATCACCAGTTGGTAGTAACTGGGAGCAGAGGCTAAGCTCTCTATGCCTGTTGCAAAAAAACCTCAGTTGTGGCTCTGCTGGAATCTTAGTATCACAGTATTACCAAGGTTGGAAGAGACCTCATAGATCATCAAGTCCAACCCGTTACCACAGAGCTCAAGGCTAGGCCATGGCACCAAGTGCCACATCCAATCCTGCCTACAGTATCACAGTATTACCAAGGTTGGACCAGATAAGGCTTAGAGAAAACTATCTTTTGTTGTAAAAGCACTTCTGGAATCATAGAATCATTTGTTTTGATCAGAAGAGACATTTAAGATCATTGAGCCCACCTATTAACCTGGCTCTGCCAAGTCACCGTTAAACATGTTCCTCAGCACCACCATGCATCAGCATAGAGGAGGGGGTGACCTGCTGGCAAGCAATTCTGTGGAGAAGGATTTGGGAAATCCTAGTGGACAATAGGCTCGACATAAGCCAGCAACGTGCCCTGGTGGCCAAGAATGTCAGTCCTCTCTGGAGGTCCATTAAGAAGAGTGTGAGCAGCAGGTAGAATGAGATTCTCCTTCTCTATTTCATCCTAGTGAGGCTGCGTCTGGAGTCCTGGGTCTAATTATGTTCTCTCCAGTTCAAGAGACACAGGGAACTACTGGAGAATGTCCAGTGGAGGCTACAAAGATGCTGACGGGACCAGGGCATCTCTGTGAGTTGGAAAGCCTGAGGGACTTGGAGGCTGTTTAGCCTGGAGAAGAGCAGCCTGAGAGGAGATCTTCTCAGTGCTGATCTATAGCTAAGGGTGGGCAGCAAGAGTATGGGGCCAGACTCTTTTCAGTGGTGCCCAGCAACCAGAAACACAAACTGGAACTGGAACAGTTCCATCTGACTGGGAATAAAAACTTCTTTGCTCTGAGGGTGCTGGATCTCTGGAGCAGGCTGCCCAGAGAGGTTGTGCAGTTTCCTTCTCTGGAGAGGTTCCAAACCTCCCTGGACATTGTGATCCTGGGCAATCTGCTGTGGCCCTGTTTTAGCAGAGGGGTTGCACTAGATGATTTCCAGAGGTCCCCTTCAACTCCCATCATGCAGGGATTCTTTCTGACTCAGGATGTGCTGAAGAATACCGTTCCCAAGAGTGACTCCTGTGTCTGTTTCAAAGCCCCTCCTTCTCCTGTGCCTTTCCAGAAATGAAGGGGAGTCTTGAGACACGGAGAGAAATACCAACATATGATCACCCTAGGGGAAGTTATTTGCCTTCCATTAGATACTCACTTTATGAAGAACCAGGGAAGAGCCCAGTTCCTGCTCCTCTATGCTCAGGAGCATGTTGGACTTGACGATCCTGGGCAATCTGGGCGATCTGGGGGGATTGGAACATGAGCCAACAGTGTGCCCAGGTGGCCAAGAGAGCCAGTGGCATCCTGGCCTGCATCAGGAATGGTGTGGTCAGCAGGAGCAGGGAGGTCATTCTGCCCCTGTACTCTGCACTGGTTAGACCACACCTTGAGTACTGTGTCCAGTTCTGGGCCCCCCAGTTTAAGAGGGACATTGAGATGCTTGAACGTGTCCAGAGAAGGGCGACGAGGCTGGTGAGAGGCCTCGAGCACAGCCCTACGAGGAGAGGCTGAGGGAGCTGGGATTGTTTAGCCTGGAGAAGAGGAGGCTCAGGGGTGACCTTATTGCTGTCTACAACTACCTGAGGGGTGGTTGTAGCCAGGAGGAGGTTGCTCTCTTCTCTCAGGCAGCCAGCACCAGAACAAGAGGGCACAGCCTCAGGCTGCGCCGGGGGAAGTTTAGGCTCGAGGTGAGGAGAAAGTTCTTCACTGAGAGAGTCATTAGACACTGGAATGGGCTGCCCAGGGAGGTGGTGGAGTCGCCGTCCCTGGAGCTGCTCAAGGCAAGGTTGGACGTGGCACTTGGTGCCATGGTCTAGCCTTGAGCTCTGTGGTGAAGGGTTGGACTTGATGATCTATGAGGTCTCTTCCAACCTTGGTGATACTGTGTGATACTGTGTGACTTGATCAAAGATCTCCAGAGGTCCTTTCCAACTCTCTACTTGAAAATATAGTTTCTTGCATTAAAAAAAGTTAACCTAGATGCCAGCTAAGATAGGTGCTGTTCAGGTGAATAAAATAGAGTTGTCTTGCTGATAGGAAATCATTTGAATGCAGTCTATGAGATAAAATGTAACTTGTACTCCAGGAAACCAAAATGACAAGACATATGGTAGTGCTATTGCAGATTGCTTTGGCAGGGACCTGTTTCATTTCCATCCCTTTGCATCTGCCTGGACTGAGTTATTCTTAGCTGTCTCTCACAGATTAATATCTCCCAGGATGTCAATTCAACATCTTACTGTGGCAGCTTTCCCTGGTTCCTTTTTTGTTTGTTTCAGTGCAAATTCTTCATGATTGTTTCCTCTGAATTATTCTTCCTCTGAATTATTCTTCTTCTGAATTATTCTTCCTCTGAATTATTCTTCCTCATCTCCTCTGCATCATTCTTGCCCTTTATTAGTATATAACAAATGTTACTTTGATTCCTGACTTGGGATCCTTTTTTTAATTTATTCTTTTTTTCTTCCAACTTCTCTCTGCTATCATTATTGGCATCTTTGTGTAAAGCTCCCAAAGCCCTGTACATGTTAGGAGTGACTTTCTCTACTGGGATGCTGGATTTACATCTCCCATCCAGGGTGCTGTGTAATGTGATCTTGGGTAAACTGCCTTAGGTGAACCTGCTTTAGCAGGAGGGTTGGACTGGATGATCTCCAGAGGTCCCTTCTCACTCTTGCCATGCTGGGATTCTGTGATTACAAGGCAAAAAGAGCTTCTTTATGAATGAGCTGCTGCCAGACTCTGCTACGCCAAATGGATTAAGCCACCATCAGTCTAGTTAAGTGGGTTAAAATTCCAGCCCTCATTGAAACACAGTTTTCACTACTGAACTCAGCATAAACCTGCAGAGTTGCTCACCCTGATGGTGGTGGTGAATTAGAAAATGTGATAGAAGCACATTTTCTGTTCCTCTCCACTGTCTGGTGGACAAAAGAGGGAAATCTGCCTGTTGCCTGAATTTATTGCTGCTGTTGAAGTTATTATGGCTGCTAAGTATTGGGTTTGCACACCTCCATGCTGCCTTAAGCTGCTGAGGAGGTGGGTTTCAATAAGGTTATCAGACTGGCTTACTCTCCTAGAAAACTGCAATTTCTCACTTTCCCAAGATACTGCATTCCTTGGCAGAGGGCCATACAGGATGGAGCAGTGACATCTTAATCCACTATGGCTAAATCCTTGTTGGTTCATTTCTCCTAGCCTCAAGGAAAAATCAAATAGAGTTTTCACAGGAGATAGTTGCCTTCGTATCAGAATATGACTATGAGGGTGGCATTGTCTTCTCACTTGCTGTGTAATAGGCTTTTGCTGCACTTTACTAACGTTATCTCAGCTATGTGCTTCCTAGAGCCTGAAGGAGAGCACAGGATTTTGAAATTAGTCCCTGTTCACAAATAATTGTGTTTAATCTAGGTGATACTCCTCAGAGAAGGTAACACTATGGCTCTTGCCTCTCCAGTCTCCAACAACTGCATAGACCAGCATGTCAAGGGAGGTTCTCCTCCTGCTCTGCCCTAGTCAGGCCACATGTGGAGTCATGGGTCCAGTTCTGGGCTTCCCAGTTCAAGACAGACAAGGAAATACTGAAGAGAGTCCAGTGGAGGCTGAGAGACCTGGGGCTGCTTAGCCTGGACAAGAGCAGAGAGAGAGGGGATCTGCTCATTGCATCTGCTCTCTCACAGAGAGAGTGATTTGCCCTTGGAATGGGCTGCCCAAGGAGGTGGTGAAGTTGCTGTCCCTGGAGGTGTTCAAGAAAAGACTGGATGAGGCATTTAGTGCCATGATTTAGGTGATTGGACAGGGCTGGGTGATAGGTTGGGCTGGATGATTGTGGAGGTGTCTTCCAACCTGCTTGATTTTGTGATTCTATGAATGCTCAGCAAGAGCTGGAGGGTGAGGGGCCAGAGGAAAGGACCAGACTCTTTTTCACTGATTCCTAGTGACAGGATAAGCGTTATTAGGCACAAAGTGGAACACAAGAAGATTCAGATAAGCACAGGGAAAAACTTCTTTAGCTTTGAGTGTGAAGGAACGTTGGATCAGTCTATAACAATGGAACCACACTGGAGATATGATTAGTACTTGAAAGTATACACAGCTTCATTTCTGTTCAAAATGTCTCTCTGAAAGCCTAATATATACAACCCCAGAATCCCAGCATGGTAGGAGTTGGAAGGGACCTTTATGGATCATCTACCCCAAGCTTGCTGCTAAAGCAGGGTCACTCACAGCAGGTTGCCCAGGATCACAATGTCCAGGTGAGATGGGGATCTCTCTAGAGAAGGAGACTCTGCAACCTCTCTAGGTAGGTTTCTCCAGGCTTCCTTCACCGTCAATGCAAAGAAGTTTCCCCTGCTGTTCAGATGGAGCCTCCTGGCTTCCATTTTGTGCTTGCTACCCCTTATCCCATCTCTAGGTGCCACATGTTCAGTTGTTTGCAAGAATTTTAAACTCCAGAGAGTAAGAGGAATTTTGAGGGGAAGGAAAATCCTTTTTTTCCCCTCTAAATATTTTTCCTAGTAAAGTGAACTGTTGATGAGACTTAAAGATGACATCTTCTGGTAGAGAGAATCCTGTACTCATTCTTTTTTTGAACCATCAGTTTAAATCACTTGCTCTCTTTAGAACAGAAGTGAAAACATTGCTCATTTCCCTGTCTATGAATCTATGTCATTTAGGAATACAAACAGATTGTCCTCAAAAGACAGAAGTACTGCATAACTCCTTGTTCTGGTATGGAAACATACAGTACCAGTTCTGCAGCTGGTCAGGGGTGGTAGAGTCACGGAATCATGCAATCACAGAATGGTAGTGGTTGGAAAGGACCTCTGTAGATCACCCAGTCCAATCCCCCTAATAAAGCAGAGTCACCCATAGCAAGCTGCCCAGGGTCACAATGTCCAGGTGAGTTTGGAATCTCTGCAGAGCAGAAGACTCCACAACCTCTTAAAGGTTTGGAAACTCTATTGGAACATGAAGCAAAATTCATTCTGTTGGACTTGGAAGTAAAAGCTGAATCTGTGTGAATTTGAGTGATGCTCACCATCTATTTTTATAGCATTTAGCCAGAGTGTTTACCTAAAATGCCATTGCAAAAGAGCTACAGAACCAAAGGAAATCATCTGTTGCAAAGGAATGTTATTAATGCTTGGATGCAGTGAGTTGTTAATTAATCACAGTGATATTATCAAATCAGTGCAAGGAATTCTGTACCTCCAGAGCTCTGCTGAATGCTCACTGTCTTTTTAGTCAGGCTGCTGAGAAATCAGTTCTTCTTTTTTAAGGCTCTCACAAATGTCAGAGACAGTGCCTGGCATAGGTTTGGTACCTTTGTGTGTCATTTGGTGTCTACCCACTGAAAATAGAAAAGTCTGGATCAGCTGAGAAGACCCCAGGGTGCTGCACTGTGAGACACTTGGTTTCCAGATGTCTGGATGCTTGGCAGATAATGCAATGTCTAAATCAGCACTTGTGTGGGAAGATTAACCCTACAGGAACATGCCAGAGTGCTGACAGAAGAGCTTTGTGAGATGATGGTAGCAGAAATTCTGTACATCTAAAATCTCAGTCACCATCAGCATCCACAGGCTCTTTTCTTGCATGCTGAGAGGCATCTCCTCTGCTTTAGAGCTGTAGTGCTCCATTTTCACGTCATCCTGGGCCCTCCTGTGATGTAAGAAAGAAATATTTAGGGCAATGATCATCAGGTGAAGCTACACCTCAAACACTGGGTTCATTTTTGGGCCTCTTGTTACAGGAAAGATATTGAGGTCTTGGAGCAAGTCCAGGGAAGAGCAACCAAGCTGGTGAAGTGTCTGAAGAAGTCATCTGGTGAGGAGCAGCTGAGAGAACTGGAATTGCTCAGTCTGGAGAATTTGAAGGGAGAACTTCTGACTCTCTACAACTCCCTGAAACAAGGTTGGAGCCAGGTAAAGGTCAGTCTGTCCTTCCAAGTAAAAAGAGAGGGCCTTCTGACTCTCTGCAACTCCCTGAAATGAGGTTTGCACCAGGTAGGGGCTGTTCTGGTTTTCCAAATAACAAGAGGAAATGGCCTCAGGTTGCTCCAGGAGAGGTTTAGAATGAACACTAGGAAAAATTTCTTCCTCTGGAACAGGCTGCCCAGAGGGATGGTGAAATCTCCATCTCTGAAGGAATTGAAAAGCCATGTAGATGTTGTCCTGAAAAACATAATGAGGTTGCAGTGAGGTGGAAGTTGGTCTCTTCTTCCTGGCAACAAGTGATGGCACAAGAGAATATGGCCTGAAATTATGCCAGGGAAGGTTTGGGTATTTGGAGGGATTTCTTTAGTGAAAAAGTGATCAGGCATTGGAGCAGCTTGTTCCAGAAACGTGGACATGGCACTTCAGGACATGGTTTGACGGCCATGGTTGTCTTAGGCTGATTTTCAGACTCAATGATGTTAAATCTTTTCCAGCTGAGACAATTCCATAATTCTATGACTCAGTGGTGATCTGGCAGTGCTGGGTTAACGATTGGACTTGATGATCTTAAAGCTCTTTTCCAGCCCAAACAATTCTGTGATTCTATTTTAAGTTCAGGACAGAGAATGGAAATCTGAGCTACTGCGTTTCCACAGTTTCTGCATGATTCATTAGCAGAGAACTTGTTCATTCAAATTTAAGTCCTGCTGTTTCCTGTTAATAGAAGCTGAAATGTCATCAGGGGCTGGTATCTTAGAATCATAGAATCAAGCAGGTTGGAAGAGACCTCCAAGGTCATCCAGTCCAACCTAGCACCCAGCCCTATCCAGTCAACTAGACTATGGCACTAAGTGCCTCATCCAGGCTTTTCTTGAACTCCCCCGGGGACAGTGACTCCACCACCTCCCTGGACAGCCCATTCCAATGGCAATCACTCTCTCTGGCAACAACTTCCTCCTAACATCCAGCCTATACTTTCCTCAGCACAACTTGAGACTGTCCCCTTGTTCTGTTGCTGATTGCCTGGCAGAAGAGACCAACCCCCACCTGGCTCCAGCCTCCCTTCAGGTAGTTGTAGACAGCAATGAGGTCCCCCCTGAGCCTCCTCTTCTCCAGGATAAACACCCCCAGCTCCCTCAGCTTCTCTTCATAGGGTTTGTGTTCCAGGCCTTTCACCAGTGAGACCTATCATAGTGAGACCTATTGACTGTGTAAGGTATCAGACTAAGATATACTCCAGGCTATTCATTTGCCCTGTGCAGCCTACATCAAGACATTTGAAGAGATCATAATCTTGTTAAGTGATAACAGCAGTGCAAACATGCTTCTCAGACAGATGGGTAAGGCAGCAAAATAAATAAGCAGAGAGCTGCAAACAATAAATATTAATCTGTACTTTGCAGATGCAGAATATCTCATGTGCATTAACCACATTAATCTTTGCAGTAACAACAAAACCAATTGAAATTTGGGAGTTCAAAATCATCCAGAAGACCTGAATTAGAAACCCATCCTGGTTTTTATTGTAGCTGTTTGCCAGAAGGATGCAAATAAAAATGGCAATGCATAATTGTTATTTAAATGAGAACAAAAATTAACTTTTGGGTTGGTGCCTTGATCTTGTTTTAGTGCCTGCTTGTGCAAACCAGGAAGGTGTTGCCAAGATTCCATCAGAAGCAAGGGCACATACAGACAAGCTGTGAAAGGCTCAGGAAGGAGCCTTCAACAGATTCCTGAATGAGTATCTACACAAGTGTCAAATAGTCAAAATATAGAGGGAGGTTCTTCTCCTCCTCCTCTACTCTGCTCTGGTGAGACCTCACCTGGAATATTGTGTTCAGTTTTGAGCTTCCCAGTTCAGGAGAGACAGGGATCTACTCAAAAGAGTCCAAGATTAAGAAACTGGAGCACTGCCCTGTGAGGAAAGGCTGAGAGACTTGGGGCTTTTTGGACTGTTGAGGAGAAGACTTAGAGGGGATCTAATCAATGTTTATAAATATATGAGGGCTGAGGGTCGAGAGGGAGGTGGCAGCTTCTGCTCAATTGTGCCCTGTGACAGGACAAGGGGCAATGGGTATAAACTCCAGCACAGGAAGTTTCACCTCAACATGAGGAAGAACTTCTTTACTGTAAGGGTTGCAGAGCAGCGGAATGGGCTGCCCAGAGAAGTTGTGGAGTCTTCTTCTCTGGAGATTTTCAAGACCCGTCTAGATGCACTCCTGTGAAGCCTGCACTAGATTTTGATCCTGCTTTGGTAGGGGTTGGACTTGATGATCTTCAGAGGTCCTTTCCAACCCTTTATACCTATGATCTACTTAGTGCCATGGTCTAGTTGACTGGATAGGGCTGGGTGCTAGGTTGGACTGGATGATCTTGGAGGTCTCTTCCAACCTGGTTGATTCTATTCTATTCTGTTCTATCATGTGAATGGCTCATTCCATGCCCTCTAAAATAATAAATACAGGCATTTCTTCTCATTTGGCCTGGTAGTCTCCATCTCTAGAGCTATTCAGAACCCACCTGGACATTCTTCTGCGTGACCTTCTCTAGATGAACTTGTCTTGGAAGGCAGCTTGGGCTTGATGGTCTCCAGAGGTCCCTTCCAGCCCCTACCATTCTGTGATCCTGTGAGTAGTGTTTTATTTAAGGTTCTACCTAAGGATACAATCTATCCCTAATTATTTGTATATATATATGACCAAAAATGTTTGTTTTTCCTTTCCTCAATGCCCAGAATGATTTTCCTCTTGAACCTCATTCTTTGTTCTTTTCAGTAAAGCAATAAATGCTCCAACTTAATGCATTAAATATGAAAAGACTTACTGAAGGGGCCCAACCTATAAATGATTCAAAAGCCCATATGCTGGGAAGCATCTATTTGAAAACATTAATTATTAATTCCACACTTTAGAT
This sequence comes from Tricholaema leucomelas, assembly GCA_013400475.1. Taxonomy (NCBI): domain Eukaryota; kingdom Metazoa; phylum Chordata; class Aves; order Piciformes; family Lybiidae; genus Tricholaema lacrymosa; species Tricholaema leucomelas. Next base: position 863,021 of record WAAF01014690.1, read on the forward strand.
GACTCCTATAAGATAGCAGTTTATTAAGTATTGGCTTCTGTTAAGCCCACCAAATATGTTTTATCTATACAAATCTCTGTCCCTGGAGGTGTTTAAAACACAGAGAGATGTGGTGCTGAGGGACATGGTTTAGCACCAGACTTGGCAGAGTTAGATAATGGTCAGACTTGATGACCTTAAAGGTCTTTTCCAACTAAAATGTTTGCATGATTTCCTCCATGGTCAGATTTGCAGTTTACCTCCTGAGCCAGCTGCTGGAAGCACAAGTTTCTAGAAGGTCATTAGGCATGATAATGGACACTGCAGTAAAGATGGCCAGTCACTGATATAGACACAAACTCATCTGTCTCTTTTTATGACTCTGCCATCTCTTCTGCAAAAATAAGAACTCTCTTGGCCTACTCAAAGACCAGGAATTTTGCTTAGACTTCATTGCAGTTATTTCAGGCCACTCATTCCAAGAAGGACAGTGAGTTGCTGGAGCATGTCTAAAGAAGTGCAACAGGGCTCCTGAAGGGTCTGGAGAATAGAATAGAATAGAATAGAATCAACCAGGTTGGAAGAGACCTCCAAGATCACCCAGTCCAACCTACCCCTATCCAGTCAACTAGACCATAGCACTAAGTGCCTCATAGGTCTTGTGAAGAGCAGCTGAGAGAGCTGGGGGTGCTTGGCCTGAAGAAAAGGAGGCTCAGGGGAAATCCCACTCTCTAAAACTACTTGAAAAGAGGTCATATTGAGGTGGGTGTTAGTCTCTTCTCCAAGTAACAATGATAGGAGAAGAGGAAAAGGCTTCAAGTTGCATCAAAGGAGGTTTAGATTGAACATTGGGAACAAATATCTTTCTTCTAGTGAGGAGCTGTGAATTATTTTGACGTTACTGCTGCTGGATCTGTGTGAGCTGATCTGAATGCTTTTTGTCACTTCTCCTCCTCCCCAGTCAAGGTGGTCATTCTCGATGATCACACTGTCTCTGAGCCAGAAAGGAGAGGGCAGATCCATAAAGGAGACCGATGTGACGGAAGTCTTTTCATTCAGTCAATTCCCCATATCCCAGGAGAGACAGTTTGAGACTTGGTATTTTTTTGCAGTTCCTATGGCCAAACTGTTCAACAGCCAAGCAGCCATCCCACAGGATTAAAAAACACCCTGAGTTGTTCACAGCTCATTAAGTTTGAATTCTATCCAAGTGAGGTTGAGGAAGCCAGTCCTTATAACCAGGAATTGCCCACTTGGAGGAATGCTCCTGAAGCATAAAGAGCATATTCAAAGGGAATCAATGCTTAGAGATACCTTCTCAATGCTGATCAATAATAGCTGAAGGGTGGGGGTCAAGAAGATGGGGCCATACTCTTCTCAGTGGTGCCCACTGGCAACACAAGGGGCCTTGGGCACAAACTGGAACCCAGGAGATTCTATCTGAAGAAGAGGAAATGGCTTCTTTGCTGTGAAGGTGCTGGATACCTTGAGCAGACTGCCCAGGGAGGTTGCAGAGCCTTCTTCTCCAGAGAGATTCCAAGCCCACCTCGCCATTGTGACCCTGGGTGATTTGCTGTGGGTGACCATGCTAAAGCAGGTTGGACTTGATGATCTCCAGAAATCCCTTTCAACCCCCACCATGCTGTGAGCCTGTGCAATGTTCTCTACTGCTGACTGGAAGCAGTGATGTAGCATCAGTGATTCTGGGAGAGCTCTGGGAAACTTTAAACCAGCAAAGCTACGTCAAAGCTTCCCTGTGATTCCATGACAGAAGGAACCTGCTCTGAAAGTTAGGAACAGTCCAGAGCTATCCTGTCATTTCTTTGCAGTCACTTGCCAGTAAATGGGTCCGGATGGAGGTCTGCTTGCAAGGGATTGAAAGATTTTGTAGGGATGGAAATTCCTTGCAGTAGAGATGTCAAGCAAAGGAGGGAGTCAACTGAGAGACTTCAAATCATGAAATTGCATCATTTGGACAAAATAGAATCACAGAATCACAGAAACATTCCAGTTGGAAAAGACCCCCAGGATCATCGAGTTCAACCATTGTCCCTATTCTACAAAGTTCACCCTTAAACCATACCCTCAAGTACCACATCCAAACAGCAGCCTCTCCAAAGCATCGTTTCAGGTAGCTGTAGGCAGCAATGAGGTCTTCCCTGAGCTTCTTTTAATATCAAGTGCAACTATTAATCCAGCATTGCCATGTCCCTCTGCACCACATCTCAGTAGCTTCTAAACACCTCCAGGGATGGAGATGCAACCATCTCTCTGAGAAGCCTCTTCCAGTGGCTGATAGTCCTTTCAGTCCTAAATCTCCCCTGATGCAACCTGAGGCCATTTCACAGAATCACAGAACCTTAGAGGTTGGAAGGGACCTCCTGAGATCATCAAGTCCAACCCCACTGACAAATGAGGATTCCCTGGGTAGTCTGCAGGAATGCATCCAGGTGGGTTTTGAAAGTCTCTGGAGAAGGAGACTCCACAACCTCTCTGAGCAGCCTGTTGCAGGGCTTTGTCACCCTCACAGTAAAGAAGTTTCTCCTCATGTTGAGCTGAAACCTTCTATGTTCCAGTTTGTAGCTGTTGCTCCTTGTGTTATTGCTGTGGACTGAAAAGAAATTGGTCTCATCCACTTGACACCCATCTCTCGGATATTTGTATACATTGATGAGATCTCCCCTCAGTCTTCTCTTCTTCAGACTAAACAGCCCCAGGTTTCTAAGTCTCTTTCTGTAGGGAAGATGCTCAAGTCCCAGAATCATCCTTGTAACTCCCTTTCCTCTCATGGAGCAACGCATCCAAAATATTAGTCCAGGTCTGATTCAACACCATGAAAAAACGATTGGTGAAATCAGTGTTAGAAGTAGTTTAGGGCTTCCTACTCCACTATCACCCCACAGTTCTCAGCACTAAAAGGCTTCTTGATATTGCTTTCAGTTTTAATTTAACCTCTTCTTTAAACTCTGTCCTGGCCAGGGCTTTTGTTTTTCAAGTGCTTTCTATTTTCATTGTGCTGAGAGATCTGGTACCCTCAGCACTGCAATGGACTAGTCAGATAGCCAAGCCTTCAGAAAAAGTATAGATTGGTAGAACCATAGAATCATTAAGGCTGGAAAAGTCCTAAATCTCCCCTGATGCAACCTGAGGCCATTTCACAGAATCACAGAACCTGAGAGGGTGGAAGGGACCTCTTAGATCATCCAGTCCAACCTTCTACTCAGCACCTCCATAACCACAAGACTATGTCCCAAAGTGCCACATATACTTGTTTGTTAGACACCTCCATGGATGGTGACTCCACTACCTCCCTGGGAAGATTGTTCCAATGTCTGACTACTCTTGCAGTAAAGAAATTCTTCCTATCCAATCCAAACTTTCCCTGGCACAGCTTGGGGCCATAAAAGTACAGTAAGAAAATATAAGAAATTCCTTTTTGGCTTTTCTACTTCAGTTACCAGCAAAGCTTCATCATTAGTTGTTGGACTAGATGTCTCCATAGGTCCCTTCCAACCCCTGTCATCCTATGGGAATGCCTAAATGTTCATGCTGAAATAACAGACTCTACTCTGACATCCTTTGCATTAGCTTTATCCTGCTATCCCACATTACCAACCCAGATGACTCTGGAGAAACCTTTTATGGATTTAAAATAACCCAAATGAAATCAGCACCTAACAGCTTCCATTTCCACTCAGCACTCGTTGGCCACATGCATTTTTCATGACCATTACTGCTAGCTCTTTGTCTGCTTTGCCATTTGCAATGAGCTTCTGCACTGTGGATTTCTGATCTGAACCATTTTCCGCTCCCCTTTTGAAGACTGATTAATGATAAGGATGATGGCTCTCCTCACTGTGAGGGTGCTGGAGCCCTGGACCAGGCTTCCCAGAGAGGTTGTGGAGTCTCCTTCTCTGGAGAGACTCCAAATCTACCTGGACATTGTGATCCTGGGAAACCTTCTGCGGGTGGCTCTGCTTTAGCAGGAGGATTGAATTAGATGGTCCCCAAATGTCCCTTCCAACCCCCACCATGCTAAGATTCTGAGTGACAAAAAAAGAGCTATGTGCTCAGCGTTGTAGTGGATTGGGAACTTTCCCCTCCCACTCTTGACATTTACCAGACCAGTTCAGCCAGTTTAGAAGTAAAATAAAGCTGCATTTATGACAAAGCTAAATTTAGAAGCATATATGCACAATATATTTACAAGTGTTCACAATGGTTGGACTTGATGATCTGTGAGGTCTCTTCCAACCTTGGTGATACTGTGATACAACTTAGAAATAACAGAGAAATCCAAACTTCCCCCAGAAAAAGAAGAGAATCCCAGAAGGGACCAACCTCACACTATCTCTCTCTTAGTGGAAGAAATAAGAGAGAGAAACAAAGAGATCCAGCACTCAGGAACAAAGAGGAAAGAATTGTTTATACTTTGGCTTTTTATACCTTTTAGCAAACTAAATGAATTATATAGGGCCTGGAAAATAAATCTTATGAAGAGTGACTGAGGGAGCTGAGGCTGGTTAGTATGAAGAAGAGGAAGCTGAGGGGAGACCACATCATTGTCTACAGCTACCTGAAAGGACGTTGTGGAAAGGTTGCTGCTGGTCTATTCTCAGAGATAATTACTGATAGAACAAGAGGGAATAGCCTCAAGCTGCAGCTGGGTAGGTTTAGACTGGACATTAGGAAACATTTTTTTCCCAGTCAGAGTGGTCAGGCATTGGAATGCGCTGCCCAGGGACCTGGTTGAGTCACCAACCCTGGAGGTGTTTAAAAGTCACACAGGCTGGGGACAGAGTGGCTGGAGAGCAGCCAGGAAGAAAAAGACCTGGAGTACTGGTAGATAGTAGCTGAACATGAGCCAGAAGTGTGCCCAGGTGGCCAAGAGAGCCAATGGCATCCTGGCCTGGATCAGGAATAGTGTGGCCAGTAGGACAAGGGAGGTTATTCTGCCCCTGTACTCAACACTGGTCAGGCCACACCTTGAGTTCTGTGTCCAGTTCTGGGCTCCTCAATTCAAAAGACATATTGAGATACTTGATTATGTCCAGAGAAGGGCAACGAAGCTGGTGAGGGGCCTGGAACACAGCCCTATGAGGAGGGGCTGAGGTGACCTTATTGCTGTCTACAACTACCTGAAGGGAGGCTGTAGCCAGGTGGGGGTTGGTCTCTTCTCAGGCAACCAGCAACAGAACAAGGGGACACAGTCTCAAGTTGTGCCGGGGGAGGTCTAAGCTGGATGTTAAGAGGAAGTTGTTGCCAGAGAGAGTGATTGGCATTGGAATGGGCTGCCCAGGGAGGTGGTGGAGTCGATGTCCCTGGAGGTGTTCAAGAAAAGCCTGGATGAGACACTTAGTGCCATGGTCTGGTTGATTGGACAGGGCTGGGTGCTAGGTTGGACTGGATGATCTTGGAGGTCTCTTCCAACCTGGTTGATTCTACAATTCTATGATATGATTTAAGGGTGAACTTTGTAGATGTAGGGATATTGGTTGATTCTGAGGGTCTTTTCCAACTGAATGTTTATGTGATTTCTGTGATTATTATTCCTTTACCTCCAATGATCTAATTACTCTTATTAGAATATTCCAAAGAGCCTTAGACCTGCACAAGTATGAAAATATTCCTCTGAGGTAAGGGTGGAATTTCAATGTATGACTGCCATGTGGAGAGCTGCAGTACTGCTTTAGATGGTTGTCCACACCAGTAGAGGCACACTTTCTGGTTTTGACATGTCTCTGTCTCCCATCTTCTAAAGGGAGCATGATCCAATGAAATGAGAGAAGTCAAGTGATGAATCAATTACTAATGAGCAGCTTCTAGTACTAGGACAGTGTTGAATAGAGCATCACAAACCTATTAAAAGATCTAGAAACTTTTCACATCTAGGTGGCAAGGTTCCACCTGCAGTGTTGTGTCCAACTCTGGCATCCTCAGCAGAAGGGAGACATGGGAGCAGATCAAGAGGAGGCCACAACAATGACGTGAGGGCTGGAACCCTCTGCTGTGAGGACAGGCTGAGAGATTTTGGACGTTCAGCCTGGAGAAGAGAAGGCTCCAGCGAGACCTTCTTGTGGCCTTTCAGTGCATAAATGGGGGTGATCAGAAAGCTGAGGACAGACTTTTCAGCAGAGCCTGCTGTGAAAGTACAAGGGGTGATGGGCTTAAACTAAAAGATTTAGACTATAGAGAAGGAAGAAATTTTTCACAACGAAGGTGGTAAGACACAGTTCAAGGTTGTCCAGAATGGTGGTAGATGTCTCATCTCTGGAACCATCCCAGATTAGGTTGGGTAGGGCTCTGAGCAACCTGATCTAGCTGAAGATGTCCCTGTTCAGTGCAGTGGGTTGGTCTAGATGACCTTTAAAGGCCTCTTCAAGCTGAAAACGTTCTATGATTCTACTATTTCACTTTGGGCTCTTTGTTGTTAAACTTGCATTTTATAGAAGTGACAGAGTGCTGAGGTGTCTGTAAAACTGATCCAGCTGAGACAATGATTTTCACACCTCCTTTTTTAGATTCAGCTAAAACTAGCTTTTGATCCTTTTTGTCTAATGTGGGATGAATTGATGGTCCAGAGGTTTGGAAGGTCTAAAATGTAGGAAGCTGTAGAAAAAACAGAATCCCATGGGTAGGAGCTGTTATTCATGGTTAAGATTTGCTAATTGAGATGTCAGCAGATCTGCTTAAGAAACTTGTCTAGCTGTGAAATCCATCATTAGCAGAGTGTTGAAACAAAGGCATCTTCAAGATCTTCTAGCTGAGGTAGTTTTCACCTGGTCAGGTGACAAAGAAATGTCAGCAGGGGAAGTAATTTCTTTCTGGGAAAAGAGTTTCCAGGATTGCACTTTTCTCCTTTTTATGCCTTAACAATCACATGAAGTTCTTGGCATGACTGCAACTCTTTGAAGGACAACACATGTTCAGTGACTTCTGTCCTGCAAGAGATTTACCAGGTTTGGCAGACAATTATGCTTTTAAATGGTGTGTTGGTTGGAGGTTAATTGGAAATTAGATCCTTGGTTGTAAAAAGCAAATAATAATGAAGTCTGTATCATGCCTTGGTTTGCTGAAAGGTATAAAAGGTCAAAGTACAAACAATTTGCTCTTCCAACCTGGTTGATTCTCTGATTCTTTGCTCCTGAGCATTGGATTTGTTCACTGCTCCCTCTAATCTCTTCCACTAACCCCGGCTAACATTTCCAGATAACAAGTGAGCTTTGCTGATTGTTCCTTGACTGTATTCTGTCTGGGAGAGGGTGGCTTTGAGGCCCTTCTGGACAGTTGCTTTCTCCAGGAGGGAATTTGGTTTTCTTTATTCTTTCTGACTTGTGTATAACTGTAAATCCTTGTAAATATATTGTGTATATATGCTTGTGAATTTACCTTTGCTGTAAAAAGAGCTTTATCTTAACTTCCAAGCCATCTCAGCTGGTCTGGTAAATTTCAATCCTGTCTGTGTGGGAAGATCCTTAACTCACTTCAAATGGTCCTTCTCAGTTCTTGTGACCAAGATCCCAGTTAAACCCAGAAGAGGTCACTCCTATCCCCTCTACTGTTTCTACAGGAAAGATTTCTGAGAGGACACCAAACAAAGATGTTGGAGAAGATGATTCATGGACGTGTATCAGTTTTGCTGGGTTTTTTCCCATTTGAAACAAGAAAACAGAGATGGAATTGTGGCACCACAGAGTTGCAGAAGCTGTGCTTGGCAAAGAGCTGTCTGAGGTAGGTTAACGAAAATAAATCACAAAGTGGGATGTGAGAGGAAGAGCAGATGCAGGAGAGATGCTTACCTAGAAATAAGAAGAAGCTCCCCAAAACATGTTAAGAAAGCAGGATGTTGACATTATTTTCCATGATCTGTTCTTCTAGGAAGGTGATGAGGCTGAGGGTCAGGGTGACCTTCTGTCCTTTGCTGTGATAACTGCCCGACATTTGTGGTTGACTTTGCACTGAGATGGTGAAACCATACTTGAGTATAGATGCATGATTGTCTCCTGATCATGAGACAGTTTGGTTTTTGAGGGAAGACTTCCAGCAGAGTTCACAGAATCACAGAATGTCAGGGGCTGGAAGGGATCCCAAAAGATCCTCCAGTTCGACCCTTCTGCCAGAGCAGGAGCACCTAGACCAGATCACACAGGAATGCATCCAGTCAGGTTTTAGATATCTCCAGAGGGGAAAACTTCACAACCCCCTTGGGCAGCCTGTTCCAGGTTTCTGTCACCCTCACAGTGAAGAAATTCCTCCTTGTAATTACATTAAATTTCCTATGCCTCAACTTCCACCCATCATTGGGCATCACTGAGCAGAGCCTGGCTCCATCCTCCTGGCACTCACCCTCAAGGCTCTACTTTTCTCTCCCTAAACTGGTGTTAGAAAGCTCATCCCACTGCCTTGGTGGGGAAAAAAAAACAACAACAAAGAGATTAATTAAAGTTATGATGGGCATGTGAGGCAAAGTAAGTCTGTGGAAAAGGAAGGAAGTTACCACAGATCAGAACAGGAATTGTCTAGGTGCATTATGTGACCCACAAGAGGACTGAAAGACTCCTGACTACCTGGCTAGGTCAGACATTTGAAGAGTGTCCTGTGTCCTGGTTTGAGTTAGAGCAGAACCAATTTTGTTCAGAGATTTCACTTTTCAGCTCAGTCTCTGCACAGTGAGGGCACTTTTTGATGTTCAGGGCAGGTTTGCACAGCCAAGGGCTGCTTCTGGCAGTGACGGCACTGATGAGGAGAGTTGCTGCCAAGGGTTGGGCTGCAGAAAGGCTCAGGCTTAGACTTGCTTCTATGCAGACCAAGGGTATATGCCACATCTTGTACCCCACCTTGGGCTGCAGGAAATCAGAGGTGGCACTTGCAGAGAAGAGTGAACAGGACAGGTGACCCTCAACAGGTGATTGCAAACATAGACTTCATCTCCAGGAGGACGCTGAGAGATCAGAGTCAAGCCTCCTTTTCAATGGCTGGTGTCCTTGTAGGACTCTGTTCCTTCTGCCTTTGATCTCAATCTTGAATCTAGTTCCACTATCCAGCTCCTAAATCTGTTTCTCATCTGCTGCTGAGTCCAGGCTGGGACTTCCCCAGCATCTTCCCCCAGCTTCAGTGGTGACAATGGTGACATCTTTGCCATCGAACAATATGTTTAATATTGGTTTTTACCTCATTGTCTCTCATTCATTGGATTGTTCTTATTACCATCCTAGCTGGTTTAGTTTCCTTCCCAGCCCGTCATTCCCTTTCCCTTCTTCCCGTTCTCTTCACCCTTGTGGAAAGAAAGTTACCCAATGATGATTCTAAGCTTTAATTAAGATTTCATGCAATTAAGCTTGAAGTCTTGCCTTCTCTTTTATGTACTACATGTGCACCACTGTGAAATACAACAAAATATGTTGCGTCTCTGCTTCTACAAAAGCATTCTCCTCAAAGCTGTCTAAAGCCCATTAGATATGTCTCTGCCTGCAGCAAGAAAATCAACACATGCTGTAAATCTCCTGCTTCTCTCATTTCCTTTGGCTGATTCAATTGCTGTGAGGCAGCAAAGAGCAAACAGAAGATATCTTATTGTGTTCTGTATGCTTCTGTAATTATCATGCTTTTCCAAATGAAAAAATAATGTATTTTCCCACTTTCTTACTTTGTCTCTTCCTCGACAATTGCTGTGAGGCAGAATTTCACACCAGCTAAAGCAGTCACACACCCTCCAACCTGAAAACAATTTGGTTATGTCAAGGCTCAGGGCTAGGCTAACTAATACATGCTTTCTGTGAACCACTCTCCTTTCCCAAAGAGAAGAGAATGGGAAGAAGGAAGAGAGTCTGATATGTTGGGAAAGAAACTAAATCAGATGGGATGGAAATAATAACAATCCAATGTAATAGAGACGAAGGAAATCCAAACCAATATGGAACCCAACCCCTGATGGCAATGATGCCATCATTTTTACCACTGATGGGCAAATTCTGGAGTGGACTCAGCAGCAGATGACAACAAGTTTCAGGAGTTGGATTCTGGAATGGCATGCAGGAACACACAGATCTGCATCAAAAGCAGAATGAATTCTGCGGGGTGCGAAAAGCCATGCGACGACTCAATATGAGCTAGCATCATGGTGATTCAGCTTTACTGAGAGAGCATCAGGGTTCAAGTTACAGAGGACTAACTTTCTGGTCATAGTAACATAAAAGTAAACACATCCAACATGTGGTGTGGTACATCCAAAGATTAGAATTTGCATATTCCCCCCTGTAGTGTCTTTCATAACTTCTGGTTAAGGTGAGTAAAAGTGATGCATCCAGTATGCAACGCAGTGCTGTTAATCTGCATATTCCTCCCCACTTGTGGTTACTGCTATAGCTGAGATTCCCTCCTATCCTGGACACAGTCCCAGGGAGCTGCTTATCAGAAGGCTCAAGGCCACATTCCTTTGAGCTTCTTCACACACAGCTCTGTGACTTACTGCTGGAATGTGTCCAGAGAAGGGCAACAAAGCTGGTAAGGGGCCTAGAACACAAACCCTGTGAGGAGAGGCTGAGGGAGCTGGGCTTGTTCAGCCTGGAGAAGAGGAGGCTGAGGGCACATCTCATTGCTGTCTACAACTACCTGAAGGGTGGTTGTAGCCAGGTGGGGGTTGGTCTCTTCTCCCAGGCAACCAGCAACAGGACAAGGGGACACAGCCTCAAGTTGTGCCGAGGGAAGTATAGGCTGGATGTTAGGAGGAAGTTCTTCCCAGAGAGAGTGATTTGCCCTTGGAATGCGCTGCCTAGGGAGGTGGTGGAGTCACCATCCCTGGGGGTGTTCAGGAAAAGACTGGATGAGGCACTTAGTGCCATGGTTTAGTTGACTGGCTAGGGCTGGGTGCTAGGTTGGACTGGATGATCTTGGAGGTCTCTTCCAACCTGGTTGATTCTATTCTATTCTGTTCTATTCTATTCAGACCTTACATCCAAGGCTTGATTGTACAAGCTTCTAGGGGCTCGTACCCCCTTAAGCCAGTTCCCAACAGAATTCCAAGCAGAACCCTCCAGACTAAGCATCTTGGTGAAGAAGTAGACTTATCAACACCAGTTTGTCAACTTCTGTACTCAGGTGCTGTCACCATACTTCAGTGATGAGTCATAGGATTGCTTGGGTTGGAAGAGATCTTTAAGATCAAGTTCAAGAGTCAATCCAGCACTGCCGTGTCACCACTAAACCACATCCTGAAATGCCATGTCCGCGCAGCTTTTAAATCCCTCCAGGGATGGGGTCTCCATCACTTCCCTGGACAGCCTGCTACAGGGCTTAACAGTCTTTTTGGGGAGGAAATTGTTCCTCATGTCCAACCTAAACTTCTTTTGATACAACTTGAGGCTGTTTCCTCTTGTCCTATCACTGGTTATGCTATAAGAGGAATCAAGCTATATCAGGACAGTTGTGCCTGCTGAAAGTAATGGGAGATTTGATTTTATATTTGGATGGACTATGTGATGGTTTTGGAGTTATCCATCCCCCTACTCTTAAGAAATCACCCAGACTAGACTCATATGAGCTGGAAGTTAAGGAATGAAGCTTTATATTTGCATCTTAGCACAATATACAAGCAGATATTTACAATATTTGCAGCTACAGACAGAAATATACAAGTTAAAGGTAATACAGAAGCACAAAAGCCCTTCCAGAAACCAAAATCCCCAGGAGGGGCTCCCAACCACCCTTCCACCTCCTTTCTGCCCTTCTACCTTATCCCAAAGTCTGCCTTACGTGCAAGGTGAGGTTAGAGGATTGGCAAGGGTGGGGGTAGAAGGCAGAAGGATTAGTTACACAGAAGCAGGTCAGGGAGAAGGCAGAGGCTCTGACAGAGACCCACATACACTGTCTTACCTGTGTTTTGTGTTCTTGTTTTTATGCATCTCAGCAAACCTATGAGTGAAATAGCCATCACCATTATTTCATTTTCACAGCCTAGAATCTAATTTTCCTCACTAAAATATTCCAATCAGCCTCAAATTAGCATAGACTATGATACAAAAAAGTCCACTGCTTGTTTCCCACTGACACGTTTAGAGGCTGCTTTAGCGTTCCTGAACGACAAGTTCAGGAACAAGTTCAGTGCTGGGACCAGTGCTCTTTAACATCNATTTAGAGGCTCCTTTAGCGTTCCTGAACGACAACATACAAATAGCTTTGAGTGAGTTAAAATGAGGACAAAAGCAAATGATGCTTATTTCCTTGTCCTTTGCAACAACTGGGAGTTTTAATTACAGAAAAGACCCATCAAATGGAGACAACATACAGCAAACCAAAGCAGAATGAATAACCTGAAGCCCTTCCAGACTAATAAGAATGACTAATTTGTGAATCAAAGGCTAGCTGAATGTTCTCCAGCATCTTCCCTGCTTTGAACTGTTTAATCCGAGTACCTTCTTCAAACGAGGATATCAGTTTTAGCTGAAACAAACAAGGCTGACCCTTACTAATCTGAGTACAGAAGCATGTGTTAGGCAGGAGTTTGTGTAACAGAAAGCAGAGGCTGTTGCAGCTCAACAAAGGCTGCAAACGATGCCAGCTTGGGCCTGCATGAGTGGCTTGGCTGGACCTGGGCTGAGAGCAGTGGCCAAGGGGACACCAGAGAAGGGTGACAGGGAGCACTGAGAGGGTGCTGCTGAGAGAGAAACATGGGCCAGTGCCTGGAAGCAGCACAGCATCTGCTGATTGTTCTCAGGCCTGCCCTCTTCACAGCCAGAGCTGGGGGTTGGTTTATTTTCCTTTCTTTTTTGACTATTTTTTTACCTTTTTTGATTCAATTTTCCCTTTTTTTCCCCCTGACCCTTCCCTCCCCTTTCTTACTCAATGTCCCCTTTTTCTACCTGCTTTCTTTTCTTTCTTTCTTTTTTTTTTTTTTTTAACTGATTTCCTCCCTTTTTAACGAATTCTTTCAATTTTTTGTTCATTTTAACCCTTTGGTTCTTTCCCCCTTTTTAGAACTCATTTCCCTCCTTATTTTTTAACTAATTCCTTCCATTTTTGGCTTATTTTTTCCCTTTGATTCTTTTCCCCTTTTTTTTTTAAACTCATTTTCTCTCTATTTTAAAACTAATTCCCTCCATTTTTGATTCATTTTCCCCTTTGATTCTTTCCCCCTTTTTAAACTCATTTTCCCCCTTTCTGTAAATAATTCCTTTTTTAAATTATTCTTTCCCTCTGTATTTGACTCTTTCCAATTATTCTGACACTTACCCCTCTTTTTTGGCTCATTTTTTCCTACTTTTTGATGAATTCCTTCCTCTTGATTACTTCCCCCCCCCCCTTTTTTTATGTTGACATCTCAGGCCAAGAAGGACATGGTGGGTGAATATTAACACTCATTTTGTTATTCCTGAACAACTCTCTGGCCCTCACTGGCCAGGAGTCTTCCCTGTGGCATTGATCCACCCAAACCCACTAAAACAATCCATTTTTTCACCATTTTGGTTAGATTTCCCTCCTCATGGAGCACAAACACCCTAGTTTAGTGGTGAGCTGGCAGTGCTGGGTTAATAGTTGGTTTTGATTACCTTGGGAGATCTTTTCCAACCTTAATGATGCTGTGATTCTATGATAATTTTCTTTTCATCATAGAATCACCCAGATTGGAAGAGACCTCCAAGGTCATTCAGTCCAACCTATCACCTAGCCCTGTCCAGTCAACTAGACCATGACACTAAGTGCCTCAGCCAGGCTTTTCTTGAACACCTCCAGGGACAGTGACTCCACCACCTCCCTGGGCAGCCCATTCCAATGCCAGTCACTCTCTCTGGCAACAACTTCCTCCTAACATCCAGCCTAGACCTCCCCCGGCACAACTTGAGACTGTGTCCCCTTGTTCTATTGCTGGTTGCCTGGGAGAAGAGACCAACCCCCACCTGGCTACAACCTCCCTTCAGGTAGTTGTAGACAGCAATGAGGTCCCCCCTGAGCCTCCTCTTGTCCAGGCTAAACAACCCCAGCTCCCTCATAGTATTTGTGTTCCAGGCCTCTCACCAGCTTTGTTGCCCTTAATGGAAGATCAACTTTGCTTTTTTTTTTTACTTGTATCTTTTTTTGTTGTTGTTGTTTGTTTGTTTTGCCCTTTTTTTTTCTTCCCCTTGATATTTTTTCTTTTTCATTGCAATTGCCCCCAAATTTAACACAGCTCACTTGAGGACAGCTGCCTGGTCTCAGCCAATGCTGCTCTACTTTCAAGTGTTTAATTGGCCTCTGAAGAGCAATTAACTCTGTGTGCTGTCTTTTTAATCTATGTATTTGCCTGTAATTGATGCAATACACAAAATATACAATTTCATGTGAAGTTTCTGTCAGATGTATGATGACAAACCTCTTGTGTGTAAGCAAAAAAAAAGGTATATCTGATGATCCATGAGGAATCCTGGGAACTACACACCAGTCAGACCACTCAGACTCACCTCTGTGCTGTCCAACCTAAACCATTCTATGATTTTATATATTTAATGTCTGATCTTTTGCATTTTTACATTTAAATCATAGAATCATAGAATGGTTTAGGTTGGAAGGGACCTCAAGGATCATCCAGTTCTACCCCACCACCATAGGCAGGGACACCTCCCACTAGAACAGGTCGCTCGAGGCCTCATCCAACCTGGCCTTGAACACCTCCAGGGAAGGAGCAGCCACAACCTCCCTGGGCAACTGTTCCAGTGTCTCACCATCCTCACTGGAAAAAACATCTTCTTAACATCCAGTTTAAATCTTCCCTCTCGCGCTTTAAACCCATAACTCCTCATCCTGTCATTACAAGACCTTGTCAATAGTCCCTCCCAGCCCTTCTGTAGGCCTCCTTCAGATACTGGAAGGCTACTCCAAGGTCTCCTCAAAGCCTTCTCTTCTCCAGGCTGCAGAGCCCCAGCTCTCATAGCCTGTCCTCATAGAGCTGATGCAGCCCTCTGAGCATTTGTTCGGCCTCCTCTGGACTAAGTGGGCAAAAGCAGCAACTTGAGGAGCAAATTGCTCTGAAAGAATGTCTCTGCTGAATGTTTAACCATAAGAAGTAAACATTTCATTAGTTTGCAATAGTGTTGGAGCTAGTAATAAGGGTAACATCTTGTGAAATATATTTAGAATCCTATGGTGATCATAAAAGGTATTTCTCTGATGTGTTTTCTCTCAGGGAACATCATTAATTTTATAGAATCATAGAATCACAAAATTGTTTTGGGTGGAAGAGGTCTTTAAGATGATTAAGTTCTACTTCTAAGCCAGTGCTGCCAAGTCCACCACTAAACCACGTCTCTCATCACGTTATCAGCATATCTTTAGTCTCAGTGTTTCACACTACACTGGCATGACTGCACTTTTCTTTTTGAAAGCAGTGGAAAGATAGACAAAAATAAAGCACACAATCATGGAATGGTTTAGCTTGGAAGGGACCTCAAAGGTCATCTAGTTCCAACCCCCCCAACATAGGCAGGGACACCTCCCACTAGAACAGGTCACTCAAGGCCTCATCCAACCTGGCTTTGAACAACTTCAGGGAGGGAGCAGCCACAAAATAAAGAAGACAATGTGAAAAAAACCCAGTGATGGATGATAGAATAGAATAGAATAGAATAGGAGTCAACCAGGTTGGAAGAGACCTCCGAGATCATCCAGTCCAACCTAGCACCCAGCCCTAGCCAGTCAACTAGACCATGGCACCAAGTGCCTCATCCAGGCTTTTCTTGAACACCTCCTGGGATGGTGACTCCACCACCTCCCTGGGCAGCCCATTCCAATGGCAATCACTCTCTCTGGCAACAACTTCCTCCTAACATCCAGCCTAGACCTCCCCTGGCACAACTTGAGGCTGTGTCCCCTTGTTCTATTGCTGGTTGCCTGACAGAAGAGACCAACCCCCACCTGGCTACAACCTCCCTTCAGGTAGTTGTAGACAGCAATGAGGTCACCCCTGCCTGAGCCTCCCCTTCTCCAGGCTAAACAACCCCATATTTTTCATATTTTTCAGTTTGGTGTAGGCACTCTGAAATTTTAGAGCTATTTAATGTTTGAGCTGAAAGTTCATTTTATATGAAACAAATAATTTTGATGGTTAAGTCTTTCAATAATCCAATTCCTAATCAGCGGGTTTAGGCTACATCTGAGCCTTGTGACCTCAGCATCTGAAGATAGGTGTGAATCATAGTGTTGATCTTCACATTTATCTCTCTGCCACACTTCTTTCTCCTCTCCTCCCCCCCTTTCTTTATATGGCAAATCATAAAATCAGAGAATCACAGAATAGTTTGAGTTGGAAGGCAGCTTTAAAGGTCACTAATGCAAACTCCCTGCAGTCAGCAGGGACATCTGCAACTAGAGCAGGCTGCTCAGAGCCCCAGGCAGCCTGACCTGGAATGATTCTAGGGATGTGGCATCTACCACCTCTGTGGACAACCTGGGTCAGGATCTCACCACCATTGGTGGAAAAATATTCTTCATTCCTTGATTTTGTGATTCTCTCTAGTCTGAATCTCTCTTCTTCAGTTTAAACCCACCAACCACTTATCCTGATACAAAAAGCCCTGCTAGAAAGTCTGCCCTCATATTTCTTATTGGCCCCTTTAAGTACTGAAAAACCACAATAAACATTTTAGACCCTTTCAGTTCCTAGCTCAATAGTTTGCTATGGATGACTGAAAGTGTAGTTGTGTCTTTATCTGCTTTCTGCTACTTTTGCTTCTATTATTTTTCCATTCCAAAGTGTGATTGGTGTCAGTCATAGTATCAGTTTGATCCATCTGAAACAAAACTCTTGGATTTTATATAAACATCTTAAACACTGGGTTCAGTTTTGGGTCCCTCACTTTGAGAAGGACATGGAGGTGCTGGTGCAAGTCCAGAGAAGGGCAGTGAAGCTGGTAAGGGGTCTCTAGAATACAGGTCTTGTGAGAAGCAGCTGAGGGAAGTGGGGTTGCTTAGCTTGGAGAAGAGGAGGCTGAGGGAAAACTGCATTGCTTTCTCAAACCTCCTGAGCAGAGGCTGGAATGAGGTGGGTGCTGGTCTCTTCTCCTGTGTAACTAGTGGTAGGACAAGAGAAAAAGGCTTCAAATTGCACCAGGGGAGGTTTAGGTTGTATATCAGGAACAATTTCTTTCCTGCAAGAGTGGTCAGGCATTGGAACAGGCTGCCCAGGGAGGTGGAGTCAGCACCCTTGGAGGTGTTAAAAATATACATAGACACAGCACTCTGGGACGTGGTTTAGTGGGCACGATGGTGCTAGGTTGATAGTTGTGGAGCTGATGGTCTTAGAGGCCTTTTGCAACCTTGGTTTTTCTACCAGAACCACACTAGTGACATTTCCAAAATAGGACTGAAATTTTTATTGCTTTCCAAAATCAGTAGCAGTTTCATTTCCTTATCTGAATCTTAGTCAAGTCTTTTCCATTTAAGAAGGGAACACTTTTATAGCACAGCGCTTGCAAGGACTTAAATAGTGAGATGCACTTTGCAGAGTTTTCCATTCTCTCCACACACTGGTGAGTGGGAAGAGCAGCACTTTCAAAGAACACAATGCCATTAACACAGTAAAGGTGAATCTTCTCTGGGTGGAAATCAATATAGCAGCCTGAAGAGACTACCTGCTGGAACAAAGAGAAGCAATCCACAGTGAAAAAGAGCCATCCTCAGTAAAGCTAAGACTTGAAAGCAGATGGAGAGAGTGACCATAGAATCACAGAATTGTTTTGTTCAGGGGTCAAATTGTTCCTTGTGTCCAACCTAAACCTCCCCTGGTGCAGCTCGAGGCCATTTCTTCTTGAGCTATCACTTACTCCTTAGGAGAAGACACTAACCCCCAAGTAGCTCAACCTCATTTCAGGAAGCAGTAGAGAGGAAGAAAGTCTTTCCTCTGCCTCCTTTACTCCAAGCTGAACGACTGCTGCTTGTTCTCCTGAAAACCACCAGCTTCAGTGCCTTGCTTTTGGCATTAAACTCAAAGCTCAATTTAAAATGCTGTATATATTTTAATGTTAACTCTCCAAATTTCAGATTTTAAACATATATATTCATATTTTCATATACCTTTTAAAAAACAAGCTATTATTCTCTTTCTACATAAATGTCCTGTAATTAGCAAGAAATTTCAAAGCATCACAGTCTCACAGTATCACCAA
>WAAF01014691.1:5505-30238 GCA_013400475.1 Tricholaema leucomelas
GAGGAGGAAGTAGGAACTGAATCATAGAATGGTTTAGGTTGGAAGGGAGCTCAAAGACCAGCCAGTTCCAACTCCCTGCCATAGGCAGGGACATCTCCCACTAGAAGAGGTCGCTCAAAACCTCATCCAGCCTGGCCTTGAACACCTCCAGGGAGGTTGCGGAGCACAGAAGCACAGAATGGGATCAAAGATCACAACCTCCCTGGGCAGCCTGTGCCAGGCTCTCACCACCCTCACTGCAAACAACTTCTTCCTCACATCCACTTTCAGTCTCCCCTCTGACACTTCAAATCCATTCCTCCTCCTCCTCTCATTCCCAGACCTTCTCAACAGTCCCTCCCCAGCCCTCCTGGAGCCTCCTTCAGCTCCTGCAAGGCCACTCCAAGGGCTCCTGGAAGCCTTCTCCTCTTCAGCCTGCACAGCCCCAACTCTCTCAGCCTGTGCTCAGAGCAGAGCTGCTGCAGCCCTCTCAGCATCTTGGTGGCCTCCTCTGCACTGCCTCCAACACTTCCGTGTCCTGCTTGTGCTGGGGGCTGCAGAACTGCACCCAGGGCTGCAGGTGGGGTCTGAGGAGAGCAGAGCCAAGGGGCAGAATCCCCTCCCTTGCCCTGCTGGCGACACTAAATGAAACAATCTCCAGCTCCTGCCCATCAGAGGGTCTCACACACTTCGTTTCGTAGAATCATAGAACTGTTGAAGCTGGAAGAGACCCCGGAGTTGTTGGCACGAAGTTCTCCATGGGCAGCAATTGGCATTCCTGGCCAAGAAGATCCCAATGGGCATCTTGGGGGCATTAAGAAGAGCGTGGGCAGCAGGTCAGAGGAGGTTCTCCTGCCCTTCTGCCCTGGTGAGAGCACAGCTGCAGCATTGTGTCCAGGTCTGGGGTCCCCAGTTCCAGAGGGACAGAGAACTGCTGGAGAGAGTCCAGGGGAGGCTGTGAGGATGCTGAAGGGACTGGGACAAGTCTGAGGAGGGAAGGCTAAGCCCTGGGGCTGAGAGCCTGGAGAGGAGCAGCCTGAGAGGAGGTCTGAGCGATAACTATCTGAAGAGTGGGGGGCAAGAAGGTGCCAGGCTCTGGCCAGTGCTGTCCTGTTACACGACAAGGAGCATGGGGCACAAATTGCAACCCAGGAGGTTCCACCTGAGCAGAAGGAGAAACTTCTGTGCTGTGATGTTGCTGGAGCCTGGAGCAGGCTGCCAGAGAGGCTGTGGAGTCTCCTCCTTTGGAAGCTTTCAAGTCCCCCCTGGATGTGTTGCTGGGTGCCCTGCTCTGGGTGCCCTGCTCTGGGTGACCTGCCCTGGCAGGGGTTGGATGCTCTCCAGAGGTCTCTGCCACCATTCCAAGATATCCTGTAGGATATCCTTCGGCTGGCACAAAGCCTGCAGCTCCCTGACCGCTGCTAACCCAGCACCACTGAACCGCATCCCTCGGCACCACCTCCACAAGTCCTTTAAACGTGCCCAGGGATGGGGACTCCACCGGCTCCCCGGGCTGCCTGAGAAGCCTTTCTGGAGAAGACATTGTTCCTGATATCCAGCCTGAACGTCCTCTGGGAACAACCCGAGCCTGTCTCTGCTCGTTCTGTGCCTTGTTTGCGGCCACGGGAAGGCGCCAGGCCCAGCCTCGATCGCCTCTGCCTGTGGCGTACAGCACCGCTGCGGCCGCGCCGAGAGCTGCAGCTGCCATGTGCGGATCCCTCCTCTTCGGCTTTGGGGCTTTTAATTTCCAGTGCAGACGGAGGGGAAAAAACAACCCCACCGAGCCGCTCCCTGGGCGTAAATTGCCTTCGAAGGGCTGCCGAGAAGCCCGGACGGCAGCGGCGGGATGCGACTCCCGGTGCCTCCCCTTCCCTTTGTGCTCCCCCAGCCGCGGAACGCAGCTCCCTCCCGGGGCCTTCCCGGCCCTTCCCCACCGGGCTCCTTTGTGCTCTTCCCGCCGCTGAGGGCCCGGCCCGGACGAGCAATGCAGTTCCCCCCCGGGGCCTTCCGCGGCCCTTCCCCGCCGGCCTCCTTTGTGCTCTTCCCGCCGCTGAGGGCCCGGCCCGGCCGCCGCCCCCATCCCCATGGAAACCCCGAGCGGCCCGGGCGGAAAGGGCAGGCCAGGAGGGACAAAGAGGAAGGGGAAAGCGCAGGCAGAGAGGGAGGAAGTCGCCGACAAGACGCAGGAGCGAGCCCGGCCGAGGAGTGGGGAGCAGGAGCGGGGAAGTGGAGCGAGAGGGCAGGGGGGGAAAGGGCTGGAGCCGCGGGGAGGCTCGGAGGCACCGGTGCGGGTCCTGGGGCGTTGGAGAAGCCCCTAGAGGGGCCCCGCAGCCTGCCGGGGCCAGCTTGGCCTTGGGGGGAGCCAGCGGCCGTGCGGATGGGCCTGGGCCGGGACCCAGCCGAAGGGGCGAGGAGGTGGCTTGGGTGGGTGTGCAGGGGACAGAGGAGCAAGAAGAGCCGAAGTTGATGGAAGGAGAAGTGGGAGCGGACTCGGTGCCCTCGGGAGGCCCCTTCCAGCCCCCACCCCTCTATGGTGCTATGGCAAGAGCTGGAGCAGGACCCGGCAGCAGCAGAGGTGTGAAGAGGCTGAGGGCCGCGCGTAAGTGCCAGGGGCTGTGTTACAGCCAGGGACCTGCTTTTGTGTTGGAGCAAAAGGGATAAAAAAAAACCCCGAAACATCGAGACGAGGCAGAGCCTGGGGCGGAAGGGACTTGGCAGAGCTTGGGCACGCCGCTGGCACGGTGCTGCCTGCGCTGGCAGCTGCCGGGGGTGGCACCGCCGTGCCCCCAGCCCAGGAGGGCACTCGGGACACAGCCAAAGCTCTGTGGAGACCTGCGGCAGTGCGCAGGGAGTGTGGCACCGGCGGGAGGATGGCAGCTTGCAGCCGAAATTGGCGATTTAGGGGTAAAACAATGTTATTTTCTTGGTGCAAGTGGCCGAATGCTGTGTTAGAACTGCCCTGGAGCTGCTGAGGGGCCGGAGGAGGCCACCAAGATGAGCAGAGGCTGCAGAACCTCCCCCGCAGGGACAGGCTGGGAGAGTTGAGGCTGTTCAGGCTGGAGAGGAGAAGGCTCCAGGGAGAACTTAGAGCAGCTTTGCAGTAGCTGAAGGGGCCTTAGGAGAGCTGGGGAGGGACTTTGGACAAGGGCTGGCAGCAGTGGGGGTGTCTCTGAAGGTGCCTTGGCCCCGTCGCTGCTTGCTGGCATCCCCCGTGGTGCATTCTTGCAGCGATCCTCGGTGCTTGGACTCGCTGACGGCAGAGCTCTTTCCAAGCAAAGCAGTTCTGGGGTTCTGTGGTCTGTTGTGGAGGCTCACAGCATCCTCCCTGCCCCAGTGTGTGCCCCAGTGGCACGTTGTTGGCATTGCCACTGAGAGCAGAGCAGGAAGCTCTGCAAACTCCGTGGAGGGTAGTGGTGAGGAGCAGCTGAGTCCTTGTGTGTGGTGCTGGAGGGTTCCAGGCCTGGTGTCTGCTCACAGGACTGTGCCACTGCCGAGTGCGCAGCTGGCAGGCGCTGGGGGGGGGTTGATGATTCGTTTGGTGCTGGCATTTTTTGGTTAGTTTTAATGTTTCGGGGATTTTTGTCGTTCTTTTAGTAGGGTTTAGTTCCCCCTCCCAGTTCCCGACTGCTGTGCTGTTGTGTGCTGCTGTCCCCAAAGGCTGTGAGCCCTGCAGGAGGTGATTGCTGCTTTGCAGCTGACTTCACTTTTCACTCCAGCCTTGGCTTTGTTCCCGGTGCCCAAGTGAGAGCCATAGGGAGGTGGTACACGGTCGTGCCAAGGCAATAAGGTTGGGGTGAAGAGCTGCTGGTGTGGGTGGCTCTGGGGACTTGTGCCTGCTCAGCATCCCCTGCAGGAGCTGATCTTGGCCACCTCAGGTGCTGCCTTGCTGGAGCTCATCCCTCTGACTGTGCCAGGCTGAGGGTGGTGTTTCCTCTTATGGTGGAAATTATCAATCTGTTCTGAATTACCAATATTAATTTCTATATGAATATTAATTTTTATTATTTAATATTCCAAAATTCGGGGAAATTCCCTGAGATCCTTTGGATTTTTGGTCAGCAGGAAGCAGTTGCACCAAGGGTATTTGTGAACATGGAATTAAACAGTTTAAACAGTCAGAACTTGGAAGATAGGAATGGGAAAAATGGAAGCTGAGGGAGCTGGGGGTGTGCAGCCTGGAGAAGAGGAGGCTCAGGTGGGCAGCAGAGCCAGTGGCATCCTGGGCTGGCTGAGGAGCAGTGTGGGCAGCAGGAGCAGGGAGGTTCTTGTGCCCCTGTGCTCAGCACTGCTCAGGCCACCCCTGGAGTGCTGTGTCCAGTTCTGGGCTCCTCCATTGCAGAGAGATGTTGAGGTGCTGGAAGGTGCCCAGAGCAGGGCAGCAAGGCTGGGGAGGGGCCTGGGGCACAGCCCTGTGAGGAGAGGCTGAGGGAGCTGGGGGGGTGCAGCCTGGCCCAGAGCAGGCTGAGGGCAGAGCTCATTGCTGTCTGCAGCTCCCTGCAGGGAGGTTGTGGCCAGCTGGGGTTGGCCTCTGCTGCCAGGCAGGCAGGGCCAGAAGAAGGGCACTCAGGCTGGCTGCGAGGAGGAAGTTGTGCCCAGAGAGAGTGATTGGCATTGGGATGGGCTGCCCAGGCAGGTGGTGGAGTCACTGTCCCTGGGGATGTGGAAGCCAAGCCTGGCTGGGGCACTGAGTGCCATGGTCTGGTTGATTGGATAGGGCTGGATGAGAGGTTGGGCTGGAGGAGCTTGGAGCTCTCTGCCAGCCTGCCTGGCTCTGGGATTCTGTGGAGCCTCAGCACTAACTCCAGCAGATGCACTCCGATGCTTTGGTCCCTTAGTCTCCTGTACAAAGACACTTCCAAACCCCAGGGTAATGATCCCGGGGTAAAATACAAACTATTCCAGGCAAAGGGAAGGAGAGAAGAACTGAGTTGCTGCTGCTGAGCTGGTGCAAGCTGCTGTGACTCCCAGTTAATGAGCCGTGAATGGGTGCTGCTGCCGGGGGAGGCTCAGTGCAGAAAGGTTTCTAAATCGCCCCCCCATGAAATACATCGTTTTGGAAGTGGAACTGGCCAATAGGCACCAGTGTCATTGTTCTGGCCAAGGAAGTCAAAGCTTGATGTCTTCTGTGACCAGGTTGAGGGCAGCACAAGACACCTGACAGGTGGTGCTAATCTCCCTGCCCTCAAGGCTTTGCTGGGCCCAAACCCTTCATTGTTTGCTCATTCTTCTCAACTTCCCAGACCCGCAACAGGAGGAGGAGAGCAAGGGTTAAACCAGTCTGGTAGGATTTATGCCCTACCAGGCCACCTCTGTCCTGCTCTGAGCAGGGTTAGTCTTGGACACCCAGCCTGGAGCCTCCTTTGAGGATCCCAGCTGAGGTCTCAACCTCCTGGGTACCTCCAGCCACGCTGGACACCCTCTGCTGTTCCAAGCATCCCCTGGCTGCTTGCCTCAGTTCCCCCTCAGGGCTGTGCTGCCCTGGGTGGTGACAGGACAAATGCTGCTCGTTGCCAGTGTCTGACCTTGGCCAACTCCCTCTGCTGAAGAGGGAGGTTGTGGCCACAGCTGCAGAGTTAGAGCACACCTAAGGGTGTTGGATCTGGAGTGAGATTTGGAAAGCAGAGGAGAGGAGCCTGGGGGTGCTGGTGGGCAGAAGGTGCCCATGGGCCAGCAATGTGCCCTGGGGGCCAAGAAGGCCAAAGACATCCTGGGCTGCATGAGAAGGGCTGTGGTGAGCAGATCCACAGAGGTTCTCCTGCTCCTTTGCTGAGGCCACAGCTGGAATCTTGGGTCCAGCTCTTGGCCCTCAGCTCACAAAGGAGCTCAGGGAAGTGCTGGAGAGAGTCCAGCCCAGAGCCCCAAAGCTGCTGCAGGCAGAGAACAGCTCCTGTGAGGCCAGGCTGAGGCAGCTGGGGCTGGGAGCTGGCAGCAGAGGAGCCTGATGGCTGCCCTCAGTGCTGGGCCAGAGCTGTGCCCAGGGCTGCCCAGGGACAGGACAAGGGGCACTGGGTGCCAGCTGGGGCAGAGGAGGTGCCAGGGGAACAGAAGGGAAAACTTTGTCCTGGGAGGTGCTGGAGCCTGGAGCAGGATGCCCAGAGAGGTTGTGGAGTCTCTTCTGGAGCCTTCCAAGCTCTCCCTGGATGTGTTCTGTGTGCCCTGCCCTGGGTGCCCTGCTCTGGATGATCTCCTGAGGTCTCTTCTCCCTCCTAATGTTCTCTGATTCTGTGACTTCTGCTGGGATCTTCCTTTTCTGTCGCTGCCTTGGCACCTTTCAGTCTGTTTGTGCTCTCCTTTCTCTGGGTGGCATCAGTCTCAGTCACAGACTCAGAGGACTGTTTCAGCTGGAGCAAACCTCCCAGTCCTGCAGTGGTCTCACAACAGCCAGGACAAGTACAGGCTGGAGGTGTCTTTGCTTGTGGGCTGCTGTCAGCTCGAGTTTTCCGCTTTGTGGATTGGATGCAGTCTGCCCTTGAGAAGTGTCAGCTCCTTGCTCTCCTTCCTGCCGGGTTCCTGCTTCAGCCTCCTGCTGAGCAGCAGAAGCACTCTGCACAGTTCACTAATCCCACTTTCCTGTGAAGAGTAAAGAAAGAGGATCTGGGTTTGCCTGCTGGATGCTTCAAATCAGGGGAGCTTGCTAGGGACAGAGGTTTCTTGGGCACCATCTCGCTGCTGGGAGCTGCCTGTGGAATTTGGCTGTGGCTACAACTGCCTTGCATCTTACCTGGGATGTGAAGGGAACTCCTGTGGGGATTAACTGCAGCAGCAGCTTAGAGTCACAGCACAGTCTGGGCTGGAAGCCACCTCAGAGATCATCTACTCCAACCCCCTGCCATGGGCAGGGACACCTCTCAGCTAGACTCAGCTGCTCATCCAGCCTGGTCTTGAACACCTCCAGGGAGGAGGCAGCCACAACCTCCCTGGCAGCCAATCCCAGCATCTCAGCACTCTCCTGAAGAACTTCTTCCTCAGCTCCATTCTAACCCTGCTCTCAGCTCCAAACCATCCTCCCTTGGCCTATCTCTGGACACCTCAGGAAAAGTCTCTCTGCAGCCTTCCTGCAGGATCCCTTCAGGCACTGGCAGGCAGCTCTAAGATTACACTCAGCTTATCCTCATCATATCCTGCTCCAGCCCTTGGATCATCTTTGTGGCCTCCTCTGGCCTCCCTACAGCAGCTCTGGGTGCTTGTGCTTGTGCTGGGGACACCAGACCTGGACACAGCATTGGAAGTGAGGTCTCAGCAGAGCAGAGTTGTCTGTGTTTAGCTGACAGCTGAGCTGCTTTTTAAGAGCTGTGACTGAACTCTGAGTTTGCAAGCATCAGCCCCTGGCTGAGCTGGGCTCTTGCCCAGCAAGGTTCAGCACAGCCCCAAAGGCCACCCCTGGCACCAAGGGCAAAAGCTTCTGAAACTGCCTTCTGTGTCTCCTAATGGCATTATTGGGGGACTGGCTGCAGGAGGCCCTGTTGAATGCCTTTGAGATGAGCCCAGGCACAGCCAGGCTGGGAGGCCTTGAGGACACCTCAGATTTGGTGTTGGAATTATGTGCAAGGTGCCCAGACTGCATTTTGGGAGCACCTCTGCTGTGAGGAGAGACTGAGGCAGTTGGGGCTGCTCAGTCTGGAGAGGAGAAGGCTCCCAGGTGACCTTCTTGTGGCCTTGCAGTATCTTGAGGGGGCTACAAGAAAGCTGGGGAGGGACTTTGTAGGCTGTCAGGGAGTGATAGGGGTGGGGGGAATGGAACAAAGCTGGAAATGAGGAGAGTCAGACTGGAGGTTGGGAAGAAGTTGTTCAGCATGAGGGTGGTGAGAGCCTGGAAGGGGTTGCCCAGGGAGGTGTTCAAGGCCAGGCTGGATGAGGCTGTGGACAGCCTGATCTGATGTGAGGTGTCCCTGGGCATGGCAGAGGGGTTGGGATTGGATGATGCTTGTGGTCCCTTCCAGCCCTGACTGATTCTCTGACTCTGGCTGGCAAAAGAAGAAAACAGCAAGAAAGGAAAGATTCCAAATTAGGGAAAAGACAAGAATGGACCTTGCAGGTTGTGAGGATCTGGGGAAACCCTTCCTGGTGGATTTGTGGGCTGCATAAGAAGCCTTTGTCTTGAGCTGCCTGGTGACTCAAGGAGAAGGTTTCATTTCACTCCGAAATGGGTCAAGAACTGCCTGGAGGGTGAGGCCCAGAGAGCATTGGTGAATGGTGCCACATCCAGCTGGCAGCTGGCACCAGTGTGTGGGATCAGTGCTGGGCCAAATCCTGTTCAATATCTTTATTGATGATGTGGAGCAGGGCATTGAGTCCAGCATCGGTAAGTTTGCAGATGACACCAAGCTAGGAGCAGGAGTGGAGCAGCTGGAGGGTAGCAGAGCCCTGCAGAGGGACCTGGCCAGGCTGGATGGGTGGGCAGAGGCCAAGGGGATGAGACTGAACAAGGCCAAGGGCAGGGTTTTTCACTTTGGCCACAGCAACCCCAAGCAGCTCCAGGCTGGGGCCAGAGTGGCTGAGAGCAGGCAGGCAGAGAGGGCCCTGGGGGTGCTGGCAGAGAGGAGCTGAAGATGAGCCAGCAGCTGGAGCAGAGGAGGTGCCAGGGGAAACTGTCCTGTGAGGTGCTGGATCCTGGAGCAGGCTGCCCAGGGAGGCTGTGGAATCTCCTCCTCTGGAGACATTCAAGCCCCTCCTGGATGTGTTCTGGGTGCCCTGCTGGTCAGAAAAGGATGTGGAGGTGCTGGTTGGCAGCCATCTGAAGATGAGCCAGGGGGATGCTCAGGTGGCCAAGAAGGGCACCAGCAGCCTGGCCTGACGCAGGAGCAGTATGACCAGCAGGAGCAGGGAAGTGATTGTCCTGTGCTGGGCACAGGGGAGGCCACAGCTGGAAGCCTGGGGTCAGGTTTGAGCTCCTCACTGCCAGAAGGACATTGAGGAGCTGGAGCAGGGCCAGATAAGGGCAAGGAAGGTGGGGGAGGATCTGGAGAAGAGGGCTGGGGAGAAGCAGCTGAGGGAGCTGCAGGTGGTTAGTGTGGAGAAGAGGAGGCTGCAGTGAGGAGGAGGTTTGGGCTCTGTTTCCTGATACTGCATAATAGAAAGAGTGGAAATGGCCTGGAATTGTACCAGAGGAGGTTTAGGTTGGAGATGAGGAACAATTTGTGTCCTGCAAGAGTGGTGAGGGTTAGGGTTCCCAGCTGCCCAGGGAGGTGGTGGAGTCCCCACCCAGGAGTTGTTCCAGAACTCTGTGGCCATGGCACCTGGGGTCAGGGTTTGGTGCCCATGGTGGGGCTGGGCTGATGAATGGACTTGGTGGCCTTAGAGGGCTTTGGTTTTGCATTACAGTTCTTCAGCAGCTGAGGAGGGAGGCAAGGAACAGAAACTGCCAAGGGATTTGTTCTGTTGTGGTTGAGCTCTGTGCACGGTGCTGCTGCAGCCTCGTGCATGGAGGACACAGAGGAAAGCAGAGGTTATAGAAGGGACATGCAGCTGTGGGGTCCAACTGGTCATGGAATCATGGAATCAGGCAGAGAGGGACCTGAGGGTGCTGGGAGAGAGGAGCTGCAGAGGAGGCAGCAGTGCCCAGGTGGGCAGCAGAGCCAATGGCATCCTGGGCTGGCTGAGGAGCAGTGTGGGCAGCAGGAGCAGGGAGGTTCTTGTGCCCCTGTGCTCAGCACTGCTCAGGCCAGCCCTGGAGTGCTGTGCCCAGTTCTGGGCTCCTCCATTGCAGAGAGATGTTGAGGTGCTGGAAGGTGCCCAGAGCAGGGCAGCAAGGCTGGGGAGGGGCCTGGGGCACAGCCCTGTGAGGAGAGGCTGAGGGAGCTGGGGGGGTGCAGCCTGGCCCAGAGCAGGCTGAGGGCAGAGCTCATTGCTGTCTGCAGCTCCCTGCAGGGAGGTTGTGGCCAGCTGGGGTTGGGCNTTGGGTTGGAAGAGAGCTCAAAGCTCCTCCATCTCCAACCCCCCGCCATGCCCAGGGACACCTCCCCCAGCCCAGCCTGCTTAAGGCCTCATCCAGCCTGGCTTGGAACACCTCCAGGTTGGGGGCAGCCACAGCCTCCCTGGGCAGCCTGTGCCAGGCTCTCCACACCCTCCCTCTCAGCACTTTTTCCTCCTTTCCCCTCTCACTCTTCCCTCTTCATGCTTCATTCCATTCCCTGAATTGGAGTTCTGAGGCTTCCAGTAGCCCACCTGCAGGTGCCCTGCCACAGTAATCCTTTCAGCACAGCTGAGAACTCTGCACCCCTCTGGCTGCTGGGTCAGAGCCAGGCTCAGCCTGAGGCCATCCTAACTCATTCAGGCTGGAAAAGACCTGTAAGGTCATCAAGTCCAACTGTTGACCCAGCACAGAGGGGGTCACCTCTGAACCTCATCCCTGCCCTAATCATTGCCCACCATTGGCATGGCCTTGCCCTGTGCAGGTGGCACACATGGTCAGGTGTGGCCTTCACTGGGCTACATCACTGTGCCATGGGGGGGCTTGTGCAGGCTTCTGGCTGTGGTTATGTCCCTGGGGGTGTGGACAGGTCAGTCTGGGATGTGGTTTAGTGGCCATGGTGGTCACAGCTCAGTGGTTGGACATGATGATCTTAGAGGTCTTTTGCAACCAAAACAACTCTGATTGATTTTTGCTCTGGGATGTTCTCAGCTGGAGAAAGCTGAGCCAGGTTGGGTCTTTCTTCCAGTCTCCTCATCTCTGAGCTCAAAGCCTCAGGTAAGTCTTGCTCTGCCCAAGCTGTGTCTTGTCTTTCACTGTTGTGCCTAATGAAGAGCGAAGGACCCTCGAATCCGTGTGGCTGAGGAATGCAAACTGCCTGCTCACAGCAAGGGGTTGTCACGGGGTCGGCTCAGCAGATGTAACAGGAAATTTCCTGTTGATTTGATGCCATCTTCATTTTTTTTCCAGTGGAGGATGCACACAGAGAAGCATTAGACCCTTGATTGACAGCTTGCTTAAAGCAAAAGCCTGGTAGCTGCTTCTGCTTTGATTTCTGCGTTCCCAGCCCAGGTTTCTGTGTTTTCCCTTGTGGCAGGCAGAGCTCCCTCAGCATTGTCAGTGCTCAGCCTCGGGTGCTAAATCCTCTTTCATTTTATCTCTCTTGGCTTCTGCAGCAAGGATGCTGTGGCGATGCTAAGGGAGATGCAGCAATTAACTCTGCTCCAGGGTTTAGCTCTGCCCACAGCCGAGCTGGAGATGCTGCGGAGAGGCTGCCAGAGATGCAGACCGAAGCCTGCAGCCAGGTTTTTGCTGCATCCCTGCTGCTGAGCCAGGCGCAGCTCCTACCCAGAGCTGATGGAGGAAGGTGAAGCCTGGAGATGTCGATTGGCAGCGGAGCTGGATGTGGGCACTGGGGGGGGTTGGCTCTGCAGTAGCAGGGTGTGGATCCCCCTCTGGCTCAGGGGGGCTGTGGGGTTTGAGGCGCGGAGCGGAGGCTGTGCTGCCGGTGAGGTCTCTGTGGCGCAATGGACGAGCGCGCTGGACTTCTAATCCAGAGGTTCCGGGTTCGAGTCCCGGCAGAGATGATCTCCAGGCAGGTGGCTCTTTTATTTTTCCCTGCACGCTGCTCTGCTGGGTCCCCAACCCTCACTTTTAGCATCCCCCCCCGCAAGGGCTTCGGATGGGAGCAGAATGCCCTCGCAGGATGTCCTCTCCACGGCCTGCTCTCAGGCGTCTCTCATCACATTCCCCTTTCTTCATCCCTTTTGGTATCTCCTGAATGGGAGGTGTTTTAACCCCACTTTGTCCCTCCACTACTGCTCAGGGATCTCATCTTTGATACCTTCTAAAGGACTCTGTGTTCTGGTAGGAGTCAGGTGAGCAGGCAGTGGCTCAAAGACTTCTTAAGGCACGTAAAGTTGCATGGAAACATCAGGAGGGATTTTTTCCCCTGTGAGGGTGACAGAACCCTGGAACAGGCTGCCCAGGGAGGTTGTAGAGTCTCCCTCTCTGGAGACACTCAAAACCCACCTGGACATGTTCCTGTGTGATGTGCTGTAGGTGATGCTGCTCTGACAGGGGTGGGACTGGGTGACCTTTGGAGGGCCCTTCCAGCCCCTGGCACTCTGTGATTCTGTTGCCATCTCCTGTGAGGTTTTCAAATGTATGGGGGCAAACAAAAGAGTAGGTCTGCATTCTGAATTCCCACCTGTGGAAATTCCTTGCAAGTGTTCTTATTCTTTTCCTTAGAAGATGGCAGGTTTCCTGGCAACCTCCTCTTCATCCCTTCCCAAGTAGCAGAGTTTCTTTGCCAGAAGTTACTGGCAGGTAGCTTCTGCCGTGAGCTTGTTGCTCTCAGCAGAGAGGAAGCAAAGAGGGGAGCTGTAGGTGTGTGTAGCTGTGCTTAGAAGGTGAAGGAGATTCAGTAAGTGCAGGGCTGGAGCCAGACATGGGGACCTCAGTACAGGAAGGACCTGGAGCTGCTGGAGAGGGTCCAGAGGAGGCCATAAAAATGCTCAGGGGGTTGGAGCAGCTCTGCTCTGGGGACAGGCTGAGGGTGTTCAGCCTGGAGAAGAGAAGACTTCAGAGCAGCTGCCAGTGCCTGAAGTGGCTCCAAGCTGGCTGCAGAGGAGCTGCTGGCAACAGCCTGCAGGGACAGGAGCAGGGACAATGGTTTGGGATGAGAGCAGAGCAGGTTGAGGTTGGCTGTGAGGAAGAAGTTGTGCAGCAGGAGGCTGCTGGAGCACTGCAGCAGGCTGCACAGGGAGGTGCTTGGGGCCCATCCCTGGAGCTAGGCAAGGTGAGGCTGGGACAGGGCTGTGGGCAGCCTGCTCTGGGTGGGGCTGTCCCTGCTGAGTGCAGGGAGTTGGACTGGATGAGCTCTGGAGGTCCCTTCCAGCCCAGACCCTTCTGTGATTCTGTGATCTGAGTCATCACAGGATCTGCTGATTTGTCTCCTCAGAGCTTCTGGTGTTGCTGTGCAAGAGAGAAGAAGAAAGTTCCAGAGAGCCTACTGCAAGGGCACCTCTCCTGTCCCAAGTTCTTGTCTCAGTCATCTGGGTACCACTGGCAGGGATGTTGGGGAAAGCTCCTTCTGAGGGGCAGTGGAATGAATTCTGTACAGATATCTGCATCAGGGTGAGAAAAATAATGTCCTGGGAGCAGTTCCTGTGGATCACAGGAAGTGCAGGCAGCTCCGCTCCGACTGTTCTGTTCAAACTAAAATGAAGCTCTCTATGGAGCAATTACAAAGTCCACTACATGTATGAGTTGTTCTAAAACATGTCTCATCGAGTCAGACCTCAGATGTTAGCAACTGGATAAGCAAAGGTTAAGAAAACCACAGGTTCCTGCTTTACTTTGTTTCGTCTGCTGTAATCGTTCTTTAAGGTCATTTCAACCCTCTATTTACTTACCTCAGTACTGCTTCCCTTTATACATTCTGAACCCATGGCTTATGTTCCAATATGTCAAGATCAAGCAACTGTACAGCACTAAAATGTTGGGAACTGGCTGAAGGAAAGGGGGCACAAGCCCCTAGAAGCTTGTACAATGAAGCCATGGGCGTGAGGTCTGAGTATTGGAGCTGCAGTGAACCACAGTGCTGTGTGTGAAGAAGCTAAAGGAATTTGTCCTTCAGCCTTCTGATAAACAGCTTCTGTGGGACTGTGTCCAGCTTAGGAGGGAAGTTAGCCCTGAAAGACAC
Source organism: Tricholaema leucomelas (assembly GCA_013400475.1). Taxonomy (NCBI): domain Eukaryota; kingdom Metazoa; phylum Chordata; class Aves; order Piciformes; family Lybiidae; genus Tricholaema lacrymosa; species Tricholaema leucomelas. Next base: position 19,101 of record WAAF01014691.1, read on the forward strand.
CGCAGGTGGGAGGAATATGCAAAGTCCAGTCTCTGGGTGTGCTGCACTGCATGCTGCATGTGCTCACTGTTCTCACCGTAACTACAAGGTATGTCCCTTGTGACTTGAACCCTGATGCTCTCTGAGTAAAGCTGAACTGCCTTGAAGCTAGCTCATGCCCTACGAGGAGAGGCTGAGGGAGCTGGGATTGTTTAGCCTGCAGAAGAGGAGGCTCAGGGCAGAGCTTATTGCTGTCTACAGCTACCTGAGGGGTGGTTGTGGCCAGGAGGAGGTTGCTCTCTTCTCTCAGGCAGCCAGCACCAGAACAAGAGGACACAGCCTCAAGCTGCACCAGGGGAAACTTAGGCTTGAGGTGAGGAGAAAGTTCTGCACTGAGAGAGTCATTGGCTACTGGAATGGGCTGCCCAGGGAGGTGGTGGAGTCGCCGTCCCTGGAGCTGTTCAAGGCAGGATTGGACGTGGCACTTGGTGCCATGGTCTGGCCTTGAGCTCTGTGGTAAAGGGTTGGACTTGATGGTCTGTGAGGTCTCTTCCAACCTTGGTGATACTGTGACAGTGTGACACTGTGAGACTGTGACACTGTGATACTGTCCCTTGGCTTTTCCAACCCCGCACTACAAGTCCTACCATTCCCAACAGTCATGAACTTACAAATCCAGGTCCAGAACAACCATCCAAGTGCTTGAATCATTCAAACTCTCAGAACATCCATTTTTAACTTCCAAATCTTGTCCAAAAATAATTATATTCTACCTAGCCCCACATTGAGCCAAATTAATTGTCTTGGTTCTAATTTAAAGTTCCAGAGACTCAAACACAGTTGATAGAACCAATAACAATTTCCAGGATGCCCTTCCCTCTTCCCCCTTCTTTCCCAAAAGAAAAGGAATTAAATGGAGAGAGAGGAAAGGTAAAGCAGAGCCAAATCAGTGATCTCACTGCGAGTTGGAAGTTAAAAGAAGAAAAGTTTAACAATAAATAAAAGGTTTATGAGGTAGGGAAGTGACAAAGCTGTAGGGAAGGGGAAAACAAGTAAATATACAACCAGATCTGATGGCAGTGAGTTTTGTCTGCCCTGTGGGTGATGGCCACATCCTGAAACAAAGAGGAACAGGATGGTGATTGCTGGGGAGCAGGAAGGCAGAGGAGACTGGAACAGGAAGTCCCCCTGCTTTTGTGGAGCTTAGGAAGGGAGGGGTGAGCTAACCACCACCACCACCACCCGGCAGCATTCAGACCCACCCCTGGGGAGGGGTCAAGGCCACCTGGGGTCAGGTTCAAGATCACTCCCCAGGAGGGTTAACCCTGTGCACTACCACTAAGAAAAAGGCAAGAAAAATTTATCCAGCAGCTGAAGGGGCTCCAAGCAGGCTGCAGAGGAGCTGCTGGCAACGTCCTGCAGGGACAGGAGCAGGGACAATGGTTTGGGATGAGAGCAGAGCAGGTTGAGGTTGGCTGTGAGGAAGAAGTTGTGCAGCAGGAGGCTGCTGGAGCACTGCAGCAGACTGCACAGGGAGGTGCTTGGGGCCCATCCCTGGAGCTAGGCAAGGTGAGGCTGGGACAGGGCTGTGGGCAGCCTGCTCTGGGTGGGGATGTCCCTGCTGAGTGCAGGGAGTTGGACTGGATGAGCTTTAGAGGTCCCTTCCAGCCCAGACCCTTCTCTGGTTCCATCACTGCCACCTTCTGCAGACCCTAGGGGCACCACCAGCCTTACTTGCAGGATTTGTAGAGGATCTCTTCAAACACCAGGACAGGCCAAGGATGGTGAGAGGTTGGCCAGCAGGGAGGGAGTAGACCACACCAGTCACAGATGTGCCCAGCAGGGACTCCATGGCACTGCCCAAGGGAGAGAGGCAGCAGTGAGCCAAGAGATCAGGAGATGGAGGGGGGAAAACCAAAGAGCAAAGCCAACCTCACTGCAGCAACGACTTTGGCTGAGTTTTATGCCTCACCATTTCACCCAGGAGAGGTGCCCCCACCATGCCACTCAGTAGACAGTGGTGCCCTCACTATGCCATCCAAGAGAGGTGCCACACCATGCCACCCATTGGAGGTGCCCCCATCATGCCACCCAGCAGGTGCTCACTATGTGGCCATGTGTTGCCTCCTCCAGCTCCCATCCCGAAGGGGATGCCAGGGGACATGCAGGCTCAGCAGAGGAAGAGGAAGGCTGCCAGGCACTGCAGGCTGGCACCATCCCAGAAGTCTCTCCAGAACCTCGGAGCTTTGCTCTTCTCATCCCAGATAAAGACTCCAAAGATCCTGGGGGGAGGCAGAGCCACAGCCTGAGCTCCTGGAAGGACTCCTGGAGCAGACTCTGCTGCAGAAAGACAACCACAGGCAGAGTCACTTCCATGGTGTTGTGGTAGGCCTGATAGGCCCAAGATAGGCTCACACATGCCCTGCCTTGCCTAGGCAGGATTTTCTGCTCCACCAGAGAGGCAAGCATGGGAAATGGACACAAATGAACCTGGAGCCACTGAGCCTGGCCTGCCCAGGGCCCTGTGGTGTAAGCTACACACACTTAGCTTAGTGCAAGGCCTGTGCTGTTCCCAAATTAGGGCAAAGTGAGCCTGTGGCTTTGCCTGATATGGTGAGGTTTGGCTAACTGCCATCCTGATTGGCTATTCTGTGGCCAAAGGGCAATGAATCTCAGCCCACACTGATAAAAGGAGATACACAGGTGAACAACCTGCTTTGGCTTCCTGCTTTGCCTCCCTGCTTTGCCTCCCTGCTCTGCTCCCCTGCTCTTTGCCTGCTCTCTCTGCTGTGCCCAGCCCTGCTGCTCTTGCACACTGCCTTATTGCTTGCCTGCTAAACTCCACTGCCGCGAGTTACCAGCAGCAGACCCTGGATGCCTGTGTGGCCAGCCTGACATCCTGCTGAGACTGCTCCACATCTGCCTTCTGCACCTGAAGGTGCTGCTCAGAAGTCCTGGACATGCACACAGATGGTGCAGAAGGAGCCAGCAGACAAGGTCAGAGATTGTCTGCGTCCTGTCCCCAGGAGCCAGGAAGATTCAAGCCTCAACGTCCAACAAGGCAGAGTCCCCTGGCAGCATTTGGGCCCTGTCTGGACTGTGGCTACCCCTGTGAGGGTAACAATAACCTGTGAGTAAATGCTTCAATGCCTCTTTGTAATTCTCCACTGCCTTCTGCCATAGAGCAGGCAGAGCTTGAGCCCAGCTCCTGGGCAAGCGGCACAGGGACCGCAAGCGGCATCTGCCCGCGGAACCTTCTCTGCCAGGGCAGTTAACGTTGATCTGTTTTGCTGGTTCTTGCCAGACCTGGATCTTATCCATGGAATGTTTCCATGACCCTGTGAGAACCCAAATGTTCCGAAAGTCAGTGGTCAGGGCTGGCAGAGTTCTGAGTATCACAACTAATAAACAGTATCAATTTTGGAAACTATCCTCTGGCAGCAATTAATTTCCCCTCCCCAATATGTGGCTAAAAGGCAGCAGTGAGACAAGCACACAGAAGAGCTCCTGCAGCTGGAAGGACCTGGCAATGCCCTCGAGACCTCTACAGACTCCTACAGCTCCATGCAGATCTAACCCAAACCCAGACCTCAACCCTTAGCCTAACCCTAAGTCTGACTCAAACCCTAACCTAAACTAACCCTAACCCCAACACTAACCCTGACCCTAACCCCTACAGACCTCTGTAGATCTCAGCAGACCTCAACAGATGCATGCAGACCTCTGCAGACCCCTTCAGACTTGTGCAGACTACTCCAGTCCCCTGCAGACTGCTACAGACTCTTAGAGACCACTCCAGAACCCTGCAGAGCCCTCCAGACCCATACATACACCTGCAGCCCCCTGCAAAGCTCTGCAGACCTCTACAGAGACCCCCAGATCCCTGCAGACCTCTACAGAAGGGCCCTGCACACAGCTACAGACTCCTAGAGACCCTTGCAGACACCTCCAGATCCCAAGAGACTCCTCCAGAGCTCTGCAGATCCTTTTAAAACCTCTCCAGACACCTACAGACCTCTTTAGACCCCTAGAGACACCTGCAGACCCCTGCAAACCCCTGCAGAGCACTGCAGACCCCTACAGAGCTCTATAGACCCTTTGAAGACCTCTCCAGACACCCAGACCCCTGCAGACATTTACAGGCATATGCAGAGCCTTTGCAGACAGCTTAAGACCCCTCCAGAGCCCTCCAGACCACTCCAGGCCCCTCCAGACTCCTACAGACCCTGGCAGACCTCAAGAGACTTTTACAGCCCCTCCTCTAGACCTCGACAGATCTATACAGAGCCCTGCACACCCTTACAGAGCCCTGCAGAATCCTAGAGCTCCCTGGAGACCACTACAGACCCTGTCAGAACCCTGCAGACCCCTACAGACCCCAAGACATCCCCACAGGCCCCAACAGACCACTTCAGACATCTACAGATGCAGCTATGCAGACCCCTGCGGACTTCTACAGACCCCTGCAGATGCAGACCCCTAAAGACTTCTACAGACCCCTAAAGACCCTTACAGACTTCTACAGACTGCTGTAGAACCCTAAAGACCCCTAAAGACTTCTGCAGACCCTTACAGAACCCTGCAGAGCCCTTAAGACCCTTGCAGACCCCTCCAGACCCTTACAGACCCCTCCAGACCTCTGCAGACCCTTACAGACCCTTACAGACCTCTACAGACCCCTAAAGACCTCTACAGACTCCTGCAGACCCCTCCAGACCCCTGCAGACCTCTGCTTGCTTTTTAGGCTCCAAACTCTTCCCCCCGCCCCCCCCCCCTCCAGTTTACCAAATTTTGATGAATTTCCCTGAATCTCCTCCCCCAGCAGGAGAGTTTTGAGTCACTCAGGGGAAGTTTTGTAGGTTCCTCAAGAACTGGGAAGTGAAACCAGCCTGGGAGTGGATCCTGGCCCCCAGTGTCGGGAGATGCCCTCAAGGGAAGGCTCAGTTGTGCTCCTCGAGGCTGGGCCACTCTAAGGACCAAAAGGACCTCAGCAATGAGATGGAAGCCACCACAGTGACCACCAGCACAGCTTCTTCTCCGGGCTGGGTTGAGCCACCAAGCCCAGGTCTCTCCAGAACAGATTTGGAAGCCCAGCCACATCCTGGGGGCTCCAAAAAGACCTCAGCTGCCCTTTTTTACCCTTTCCTCTCTCCTCTGGAGCTTCAAAGAACCTGAACTAACTCAAGCTGGTTTCCTCCTTCAGTCCAAGGTGTCCAAACTTGTCCCATCCTGCAGGTCAGAGACAACGTCCCCAAAATTGCTGTCTACAGCTACCTGCAGGGAGGTTGTGGCCAGCTGGGGTTGGGCTCTGCTGCCAGGCACCAAAGGACAGAACAAGGGGACAGAGTCTCAAGTTGTGCCAGGGCAGGTTCAGGCTGGAGGTTAGAATCATAGAATCAGCCAGGCTGGCAGAGAGCTCCAAGCTCACCCATGCCAACCTCTGCCCCAGCCCTACCCAACCAACCAGACCATGGCACTCAGTGCCCACAGCCAGCCTTGGCTTCAACACCTCCAGCCATGGGCACTCCACCACCTCCCTGGGCAGCCCATCCCAGTGCCAATCACTCTCTCTGCCAACAACTTCCTCCTCACAGCCAGCCTGAGCCTGCCCTGGCACAGCTTCAGCCTCTGTGCCCTTCTTCTGGCCCTGCCTGCCTGGCAGCAGAGCCCAACCCCAGCTGGCCACAACCTCCCTGAAGGGAGCTGCAGACAGCAATGAGCTCTGCCCTCAGCCTGCTCTGGGCCAGGCTGCACCCCCCCAGCTCCCTCAGCCTCTCCTCACAGGGCTGTGCCCCAGGCCCCTCCCCAGCCTTGCTGCCCTGCTCTGGCCACCTTCCAGCACCTCAACATCTCTCTGCAATGGAGGAGCCCAGAACTGGGCACAGCACTCAGGGAAGTTCTGCACAGAGAGAGTGATTGGCATTGGAATGGGCTGCCCAGGGAGGTGGTGGAGTTGCTGTCACTGGAGGTGTTGAAGCCAAGCCTGGATGGGGCACTGAGTGCCATGGTCTGGGTGACTGGACAGGGCTGGGGGCTGGGTTGGCCTGGGTGAGCTTGGAGCTCTCTGCCAACCTGCTCAATTCTGTGATTCTGTGATTCTAAGCCTGAGCAAGTGAGGGAACGTGGGGGGGCTCTTGGCTATCTTTTTGGGAGGGTTGCTCTCAGAGCTGCCTGCCAATAGCTGAAGGGATCCTGCAGGAAGGCTGCAGAGAGACTTCTCATGAGGGTGTCCAGGGGCAGGCCAAGGGGGAATGGTTTGCAGCTGAGAGCAGAGTTAGAGTGGAGCTGAGGAAGGTTCTTCAATGTGAGGGTGGTGAGAGCCTGGCACAGGCTGCCCAGGAAGGCTGTGGCTGCCTCCTGCCTGGGGCTATTCAAGGCCAGCATGGATGAAGCTTTGAGCAGCTGAGCCTAGCTCAGAGGTGTCCCTGCCCTTGCTGGGGAGGTTGGAGCAGATGAGCTCTGAGCTCCCTTCCAACCTGAGCCATTCTGTGACACCCCCCCCAAAGCCACCACAGGCACCCTTGGGTTGGCCATGGCCGTGGAGATGTTGCCATCTGCCCTTGTTTTGAGGTCATTCTCCTCCTTCTGGGGCTGCTTCTCCTCTTTTACTTGGGGGGGGGGAGGGGGGGGGGGGCTGGTGCCAGAGCAACCAGGACCTCATGTGATGGGCAGGGCCAGCAGGAAGGGGAAGGAGAAGGAGATGTTCTCCAGGCTGCAGGAGGAGGACACCACTCACAATGGGGTCCCTGCACCTTGTCCTGCTGCTGGGTGAGTCCTCCTCCTTCTCCTCCTCCTCCTCCTCCTTCTCTTCCTAATCCTCCTCCTCCTCTGCACCATCCTGCTCTGTTCTCCCAATTCCTCTGCTTTCCACTCATCTGGGAGCCTGTTGGGGCCACCTCCTCCTCCCTCCTCCAGCCTTCTCCACTCATTTCTCCAACTCCTTCTTCCCTGCAGAACTTTTTCCCCTCCAGATCTTCATTTTCCCCCTAAAATTTCATTTTCCCCCATTTGCTTCCCCATTTCCTCACTTTCCCTCCCTTTCTTTCCTCTTTCCCCCATTTCTTTCCTTTTCCCTCCATTTCTCTCCCATTCTCCTCATTTCTTGGCTTTTTTTCTCCCAATTCTTTGCTTTTCCCTCAATTTCCTCCCTTTTCTTCCTATTTCTTTCCTGTTTTCCCAATATCCTGAATATTTCCTCCCAATTCTTTGCTTTTCCCTCAATTTCCTCCCTTTTCTTCCTATTTCTTTCCTGTTTTCCCAATATCCTGAATATTTCCTCCCAATTCTTTGCTTTTCCCTCAATTTCCTCCCTTTTCTTCCTATTTCTTTCCTATTTTCCCAATGTCCTGAATATTTCCTCCCATTTCTTTGCTTTTCCTCTCATTTTGTTTCTCTTTTCCTCCATTTCTTCACTTTTTACCTCATTTCTGCATTCCCCTCCCCCCTTTCTTTCCTCTTTTCCCAGTTTCCAGCCCTTCTGGCTGCTCAGAAGGCAGAAAATGACCACTTTGAGGTTCTTCTCATCAAAACTGGTGGCTTCTGGGGGACAAAACTGGACCTTTGGAGAAGACTTTTCCCCCAGAATGGCCATTTGGGGATTCTTTTCTCCCAAAAATGGCCATTTTAGGAGGTCTTCTGACCCAAAATGAGAATTTTGAAGGATCTTTTGATAGAAAATGGCCATTTTAGGAGGTCTTCTGACCCAAAATGGGCATTTTGAAGGATCTTCTGATCAAAAATGGCCATTTTAGGAGGTCTTCTGACCCAAAATGGGCATTTTGAGGGATTTCCTGACCAAAAATGACCATTTTGAGGTTCTTCAGACCAAAAATGGCGTTTTTGAGGCTCTCCTGTCCCCAGGTGCCTGGTTCTGGTTGCTCCTCTCACTTCGTTGCCCTCTGACTCCCCCTCTCTCTTCCAGCCTCTCTCCAGCTTCTCCTCCCAGAAGCTTCACCTGAAGGTAACCAACCACACAACTCCACCCCTCCTTGGACCTTCCCTAGCCCCAAACCCACCTTGGTTTGACCCCCAGAAACCCCTAACCAGGTCCCACCTTCAGCCACCCGACCCCAGCAGGGCAGAAGCTTTATAGTGGACATCCCACTTGGGCTGGGGGGTGCTGGGACCCCACCAAACCTCCTCTGGCCACCAGGTCTGAGTGCAGCCAAGTGGGGTTTGGGCCATCCTGGTCCCACTTCACCTCCAAGGCCACCCCAGAAGACCAAGTCCAAGGGCAAACCAGTGGGGATTTGGTCTAACTCTGGTCTCTGGTGACTCACCACCTTCTTCTCCAGATCTTCCTCCTCCTCCCACCATCACAGTGACACCACTCAAGACCCAGTACCTCCTTGGTGACATCATCTCCATCCAATGTTCTGCTCCATGGACCACAGAGAGGCTCCAGGGCTTTCAGTTCTTAGGTAGCAGAGGTTGGGCAACAGAGGTGAGGACCTCCAAGAGATCCTATGTCCACGTCTACAACATCACAGGACCCAGGGATGGTGGGCCCCAAGCTTGCTGCTACATCATCAAGAGGCCTGGAGGTCCTCTGTGCTCCCAGGAGAGCAAGGCCATCGTCATCAGTGTCAAAGGTAGGGCAGATGTGGCCACCACACACCCTGCCTTCTGCTCTCCACCACCAACTACCTGCAGGCACTTCCCTGCAGGCTCCAAAATGGGGCTTCAGAAGGTCAGAAATGGTCATTTTGGGGTTCTTCAGACCAGAATTGGTCATTTGGGGTCTTTGCTTCTCCCCTCCAGACCATCCACCTCAACCCACCTTGACCATGAAGCCTTCATCTGGTGTCACCATTGAAGGTCAACCTCTACTCTTCTCCTGCACTGCTCCAGAAGGCATCCAGGAGTCCAGGTTCTACCTCTACAAGGAGAACCTCAAGGTCCTGAAGGGCATCAACATCACCAGAGAGGCCACCACAGCTCAGTTCCTGGTGGTAGAGACCAAGCAGAGCCACACTGGGAACTTCTCCTGTGGCTACGAGGAGCTGACCCAGGGCCGCTGGATCCCCTCCTACCTCAGCCAGGCCCTGGAGGTCCTCATCGAAGGTACCAGTGGGGTCCTGATGGCCAAGGTGGTTGAGAAGAAGCCAAGGCCACCTCAGTTGGGTCTTGATGGCCAAGATGGTCCCCCTGAGGATCTTTTCCTCTGTCTTGTTCTTCCTCAGAACCTGCTCCTCCTCCCTACTTGGACGTGGACCCTGCGGCTGGGGTGGTGGATGAGGACCATCCCCTGCAGCTGACCTGCAGAGCCTCCAGAGATGCCTTCAGGCCACGGTTCCACTTCTACAGGAACGGCCTGGAGCTGCCACCAGGCCAAGGTAGCTTCAAGATCCAGGAGCTGAGGAGCACCTCCCACCTGCTGGTCTCCAGGACCTCCAGGAGCTTCAGTGGCAACTTCAGCTGTGGGATGGAGGAGGATGTGGAGGGGACCTGGGTGGTGGCACCTCGGAGTAGAGCTGTGGGGGTCACCATCAGAGGTAGGTCCAGCTTGGAGACAACAGCTTTGGTCTTCTTCTGATGGTCTCCAGGCCATGGCTTCTTTGACCTTCTCCTGGTCTTGTCCTGATCACAGCTTTGATCTGCTCCTGATCTTCTCCTGCTCATGACCTCTTTGGTCTGCTCCTGATCTTGTCCTGCTCATGACCTCTTTGGTCTGCTCCTGATCTTCTCCTGCTCATGACTCTGACATCCTGACCTCTTCTCTGACCTTTTCATGACCACTGCCTTAGACCTTCTCATGGCCTCCTCCTGACCATGGCTTTGACCTTCTCCTGACCCTTTCCTGACCATGACCTTGATGTCCTCCTGAGCTCCTCACCACCTGGTGTCCCCTCAGCCCCCTCCCCTCCTAACCTACCTTGCTCTTGGACCCTGCCATGGGTCACCTTCTGGGGGACCTTCGTGGTGCTCTTGAGGTGGTCACCACTCAAGCACCCAACCAAGGTCATGGAGGCCTTGAGGATCTTCAGGCTGGTTTTGAGGTGGCTCCTGAGGACCTTGGTGGTCTCCATCTGCAGCAGCTCCACCTCAGCTTCTCCCATTGGTGGCTGGGGGCCTCTCTGGCAGCATTGTCCTGCTCCTCGGCTTCCTATTGGCTGCTTGGCTCTGGAGGAGGCGGAGAGGTGAGTGGGGTGGGGATAGGAATGAACCTGGTGGGGGCTGGGAGGAGAGGACAGCAAGGTGAGGACCAAGCCTCAGCCACTTCCTGGCCATGTTGGGGTGGTGGCCCAAGAGGACCTTCCAGGGTCACCTCAGCTCCATGAGGACTTCCTGTGGCTGCTACAGATCTGTGAGGAGCCCCTCAGAGGCCACCATCACCTTCTAGAGGACCTCCTGTGGCCACCTTGTTTCCATGAACACCTTCTGGGACCATTACCTCTTGAGGACCTCCCATGGGCCTCCATATCTCTGTGAGGACCTCCCATGGGCTTCCACATCTCTATAAGGACCTCTCATAGGCTTCCATATCTCTGTGAGGACCTCCTGTGGCCACCACCTGCAGAGGCCCAGAGATGGGGGAGGGATATCATTGAGGTCCTCCCATGAGCCTCTGAGGCTGATGGGGAAACCTCTTGGCCCAGGAAGTGTCCACTGGAATGACCTTCAGGACAAGGAGGACCCAAGCTCATATCCCATGGTCAAAGTCATCCAGGGGGGACCCTGAAGGGGACCTTGAAGGGGACCCTGAAGATCTCCTAGAAGATGACCTCCAAGGCGGCCATGGAGGTCCCTTTGAGGACGACCTTGGAAGTGGACCCCAAGCTGACCTTCAAGGGGACCTCCAAAGTGGCCTCAAAGATGACTCCAGGAAATGCCTCCCAGTTCCTGCCCTCTTCCTCCCAGCCCCTCCCAATGGCTCCAACTAATCACTAAAAGTCTTCTCCTGCTCAGCCCCAGGTCAAGATGGCTGCCGTGGGGTGGGGCTGAGGGAACCTCCCAGTAACCCCCCCAGTACCTCCCAGTGCCTCCCAGTAACCCCCCCAGTACCTCCCAGTGCCTCCCAGTAACCCCCCCAGTGCCTCCCAGTAACACCCTCAGTACCTCCCAGTGCCTCCCAGTAACACCCCCAGTACCTCCCAGTAACTTCCCAGTGCCTCCCAGTGCCTCCCAGTAACCTCCCCAGTACCTCCCAGTAACCCCCC
>WAAF01014691.1:32911-44310 GCA_013400475.1 Tricholaema leucomelas
GCACTGGCAGTGAGTGTGGTCTGCACTGGCAGTGAGTGCAGCCTGCACTGGCAGTGAGTGTGGTCTGCACTGGCAGTGAGTGCGGCCTGCACCAGCATTAGGCTGTCTCCAGCCTGTGCCCCGTGTCCAGGTATGGCAGCAGCGAGGCCCTGCTGGACTGGGCCAAGCCATACTCGATGCTGCCATATTTGGTTTCCAACAGCTCCCCCAGGTGGGCAGGAGGACTACAGTGATTAATTAACTTGCCTAATTAATTAATATCCTGAATGACAGCTACAATTACTCCAATTGATTAATGAAGTGATTAATTATTTATATCCATCAACTAATAGCATGAATAATTAATTAATTAATCATATTTCTCCCCTCCCCCCCCCAGCTTCCTAATTAGCCTTGTGGGACCTAATTAACCTGGTTACACTTGTGACTAATTAATGAGACCCCTAATATGACCAACCAGCCTAATCAAGCTCTGGTGGGCTCCATTGTTTGCCTGCTGAGGAGTTAATTACTTCTGATTAAGTATCTTTTGTGACTAATTAACTACCAGGAAGCTAATTAGCTATATTAATAGCTTTATTTATGCATCAGAAGATGTGGGGAGGCAACGAGGAAGACTAAAGTAAGTTTGCAGAGGACACCAAGCTAGGAGCTATTGGAGGGGAGCAGAGCCCTGCAGAGGGACCTGGCCAGGCTGGGTGGGTGGGCAGAGGCCAAGGGGATGAGACTGAACAAGGCCAAGGGCAGGTTCTGCACTTTGGCCACAACAACCCCAAGCAGCTCCAGGCTGGGGCCAGAGTGGCTGAGAGCAGGCAGGCAGAGAGGGCCCTGGGGGTGGTGGGAGAGAGGAGCTGCAGAGGAGGCAGCAGTGCCCAGGTGGGCAGCAGAGCCAATGGCATCCTGGGCTGGCTGAGGAGCAGTGTGGGCAGCAGGAGCAGGGAGGTTCTTGTGCCCCTGTGCTCAGCACTGCTCAGGCCACCCCTGGAGTGCTGTGCCCAGTTCTGGGCTCCTCCATTGCAGAGAGATGTTGAGGTGCTGGAAGGTGCCCAGAGCAGGGCAGCAAGGCTGGGGAGGGGCCTGGGGCACAGCCCTGTGAGGAGAGGCTGAGGGAGCTGGGGGGGTGCAGCCTGCAGAAGAGGAGGCTGAGGGCAGAGCTCATTGCTGCCTGCAGCTCCCTGAAGAAAGGTTGTAGCCAGGTGGGGTTGAGCTCTTCTACAGGCACCCAGGGCCAGAAGAAGAGGATACTGTGCCAGGGCAGGCTCAGACTGGCTGTGAGGAGGAATTTGTGCCCAGAGAGAGTGATTGGCATTGGAATGGGCTGCCCAGGGAGGTGGTGGAGTGCCCATGCCTGGAGGTGTTCAGGATAAAGCCTGGCTGGGGCACTTAGTGCCATGGTCTGGTTTGTTGGGTAGGGCTGGGTGAGAGGTTGGCCTGGATGAGCTTGGAGCTCTCTGCCAGCCTGCCTGGTTCTATGCTAAGAAGGTCAAAAGCAGTATTTTACCAATCATTGTATTCCACAACTTGCAGCTCCCACACTCTGTAGAGTGGCACATAAAAAGTCTGCTGCCATAGCGGTCGAAGGCTTCGGCTCCTGCGATGTCCACACAACTTTGTGTTGCTGTTTTGTCCATCACAACCACGACAGCAACACTCAGAGCTTCCAGATGATACTGGAAGTGGCTCAGACAAATCATTGGACCTGTTTGGTCCAGGTTATATTGACCTTGAAAGGGAACTGGAATTGAATCCTCCTTTGGGTCCGTTGTGAGTGGCTCTCATGTCTTTGTCAAGTCTGGGACGTTGTCTACTGCCAAACGAAATGCTGTGAAGAACAGCAAAAACTCAGGCTCAAAAGACAAATTGAGTGCACCCTCAGCAAGGTTGCAGATGGCACCAAGCTGTGTGTCACAGTTGACTTGCTGGAGGGCAGGGATGGCATCCAGAGGGCCCTGGACAGGCTGCAGAGGTGGGCCCAGGCCAACCTCATGACATTCAACAAGGCCAAGTGTAAGGTCCTGCACCTGGGTCAGTGCAATCCCAGGCACAGCTCCAGGCTGGGTGGGGAATGGCTGAGAGCAGCCCTGAGGAGAAGGACCTGGGGGTCTGGGGTGAGGAAAAGCTCAACATGAGCCTGCAGTGTGCACATGCAGCCCAGACAGCAACCCTGTGCTGGGCTGCAGCAAGAGCAGTGTGGGCAGCAGGGCAAGGGAGGGGATTCTGCCCCTTGGCTCTGCTCTCCTCAGACCCCACCTGCAGTCCTGTGTGCAGTTCTGGAGCCCCCAGCACAAGAAGGACATGGAACTGCTGGAGCCAGTCCAGAGGAGAGCCACGAAGATGCTCAGAGGGCTGCAGCAGCTCTGCTATGAGGACAGGCTGAGAGAGTTGGGGCTCTGCAGCCTGGAGAAGAGAAGGCTTCGAGGAGACCTTAGAGTGGCTTTGCAGTATCTGAAGGGAGCCTACAGGAAGGCTGGGGAGGGACTATTGACAAGGTCTGGTAATGTCAGGACGAGGGGGAATGGGTTTAAGCTGGAAGAGGGGAGATTTAGACTGGATGTTAGGAGGAAGTTCTTTACAGTGAGGGTGGTGAGACACTGGCACAGGTTGCCCAGGGAGGTTGTGGCTGCTTCCTCCCTGGAGGCGTTTAAGGCCAGGCTGGATGAGGCCTTGAGCAACCTGCTCTAGTAGGAGGTGTCCCTGCCTATGGCAGGGGGTTGGAGCTGGATGATCCTTGAGGTCCCTTCCAGCCTAAACCATTCTATGATTCTATGATTCTATGACAGTGCAGATGACTCGTGGTAGACTTGGATGGACCAGAATAGGCTCATACATGTCCTAACTTGCCCAGAGATGTTTTTTCTGCTCTCTCTTCTTCTGCTATGGGGAGAAGCAGCTGTGGGAAAGAGGACAAAGAACCTGGAACCACTGAATCTAAGGACTCTGCTTGCCCAGACATGTTCCCCTGCTCCCCCTCCTTCTGTGCTGGGGGAAGCAACCATGGGAAGGGAAAACAGAAGCCCTGGCTCTTCAGCCTGGAGAAGAGAAGACTTCAAGACCTTATAGTGGTCTTCCAGTATCCGAAGGGAGCCTACAGGAAGGCTGGGGAGGGACTATTTACAAGGTCTTGTAATGACAGGATGAGCTGCAGCCTTCTGAGCATCTTCGTGGCCCTGCCCTGGACTTGATCTAACAGTTCCATGTCCTTCTTGTGCTGGGGGCTCCAAAATTGCACACAGTACTCCAAGTGGAGTCTGACGAGAGCAGAGTAAAGGGGGAGAATCCCCTCCCTTGCCCAGCACACACATCAATTACCCCCTTCCATTACAGTACCCACAATGATGCTGCAGTCACCCAGTGCTAACCAGTGACAGAATCTCTTCTGCCACCACAGAAGCTGCTTCGTTCTACACACCAGAAAGGAAGTTCTACACCACACAGAGTGATTTGCTAACTAAAAGCACCAAAGGCCTTTCTGTGTCTGTCTCTTCTTCTCATTTCTCTTTTTGCAATGCTCTCTTTGAGGAGGTGCTCCTTTGCCCTGAGCACAAAGCCCTTTGCCTGGTGTGGCTTTACCCCAGCAGAGGTGAGGAGCCCTGGTGAACTGAGGGGCCAGCTGGCAGAAGGGTGCTCGCCTACCCCAACAACAACGAGCAGTGTCCTGCTCTCTGCTGGGCCCTGCCTGTGCTTCCCGAGCCACAGTTCCCAAAGATCCTCAAAGTCAATCCTAGGACCCTCCAGACCCCCAAACACCTAAGATCCCTCCACATCCCATGAAAAACCTCTCTGAGACGCCCCTGAGACTCTCCCAGGACAATCTCAAGACTCCCCTGAGAACCTCCCTTTGACCTCCCTGAACTGGGCACTTGGCTTCAGCCTCACTTCTAGGGAACAAAGGTCCCCAAAATTTGGGCACTGTGGGCAGGAATGTCTGAAATAGAATCACAGAAGCATAGAATGGTTTAGGTTGGAAGGGACCTCAAAGATCATCCAGTTCCAACCCCCTGCTGTGGGCAGGGACACCTCTCGCTAGAGCAGGTCACTCAAGGCCTCAAATAAAACCAAAAAGAGCATTTTGGTCACTTTGGTGTTTCTTGACTCAACTGGCAATGGACAGGTTTATTTTTCACCCCAGGGAGACCCAAAGTATTGGGCAAGAACCAAAAAATCCTGGCAGAACTTGGCCAAGCTCCAGTGGCAGCTCTGGCTGTGCCAGCTCAGCACCATAATCATTATCATCCCCACTAATTGGTGTTCAGACGGGCAGGAGGTGTCTGTTCCTGCTGGGGCCCACAGCCGAGGAGAGACTCAGGTGAGAAGAGATTTGGGTTTAATCTGCTGGAGAGGCCTCTCTGGGGCACTGTGATTCCTGCAGCAGTCAGCACTGCTCTGTCTGTGCCTGCCCTGCGGTGTGTGCTGCTCACAGCTGCTGGGGCAGTTTGCAGCTGTGGTTGGAACTCTTACTGCAGGCAGCACAGCTGATGGCTTCTCACCGGGGTGGGTGCGACAGCACTTGAGGAGGGCTGAGCTGTGCTGAACGCTGCTGCTGCAGGCACTGCAGCTGAAGGGCTTCTCGCCAGGGTGGGTACCAAGGGGCTAGGGGAGGGAGGACTTTTCAGTGCAGCTCTTCCTGCAGTCCCCATGGACGAGCAGCCTCTCTTGGGCATGGATGAGGCAGTGCTGGATGGGGCTGGAGCTCAGGCTGAAGCTCCTGCCCCTGGCAGTGCAGCCGAAGGGCTCCTCAGGGTGTGGCCATGGCAGTGCTGACTAAAAGGGAGGACTTGACAGAAGAGCTCTGACTGCAGGCACCACAGCCATAGGCCTCTCACCAGTGAGCTGAGGCAGTGCCGGCTGAGCCTGGAGCTCTGGCAGCAGCTCTTGCTGCACTCAGGACAGGGGAACAGCTTCTCACCGCTGTAGTTGCTGCGCTGCAGGATGAGGCTGGAGATGCAGCCGCAGCTCTTGCTGCAGCTGGCACAGCTCTGTGCTTCCTCATCCATGTGGGACAGGCAGTGCTGGAGGAGTTTGCCCCTCCAGAGAAAGCTTTTGAGCAGTCATCACAGACCAAATGCCAGGGGCAGTGGTGTCTCACTGGCGCTGAACCAGCTGGGAAACTCTGCCCACAGCCAGGGCACTGATTAAGCCCTTCAGCTGGCAGAGGGCACTACCATATCTTCCTCCTCCTCTCATTTCTCCTCTTCCTATTCCTGGTTGTCTTCATCCTCACTCATAGAATTGTAGAATCAACCAAGTTGGAAGAGAGCTCCAAGCTCATCCAGTCCAACCTCTCCCCCAGCCCTATCCAATCAATCAACCAGACCATGGCACTAAGTGCCTCATCCAGTCTTTTTGTTGAACACCTCCAGGGATGGGCACTCCACTACCTCCCTGGGCAGCCCATTCCAATGCCAATCACTCTCTCTGGACACAACTTCCTCCTAACATCCAGCTTAGACCTCCTCTGGCACAGCTTGAGTCTGTCTCTCCTTGTTCTGTTGCTGGGTGCCTGGCAGAAGAGCCCAAACCCACTTGACTACAACCTTTCTTCAGGTAGTTGTAGACAGCAATGAGGTCTGCCTTGAGCCTCCTCTTCTGCAGGCTGCACACCCCCAGCTCCCTCAGCCTCTCCTCATAGATCTGTACTCCAGCCCCTTCACCAGCTTCATCACCCTGTCATTGTTCTCCTCACCACCATTGTAGCCATGCTCCTCCTCATCACTGCCATCCTCCGTCTTGTCTTCTCCCTCTTTTTCTTCTTCCTGGGGATGCACTGTGGCTGCTCCAATCTGTTCTCTGAGTTGTTCTTCTCCTCCCAGCTCCTGTCCAGGTCCTTCTGTGAGGCCATGCTGGTGGGGGAATGTGGGAATGCAGAAGAGTTGTGGGGTGCAGGTGCAGGAGAGCTGTGGGAACGGAGTGAAGAGGACTGACAACAGGCAGACTCCTATGATAACAGACCTTGGTTCTCACATGCAGCTGGGTGCCTTATCTCAGAAGGGGTAGCTAATGGACACTGCCACCAAGAGTGACAGGGTGTGTGTTTATGCAGGTGTGGTGGGTTTTCCCTGGCTAATTGTGCTGATGTGTGGGCCTGTGCTGTACTGGCTGAGTGTCTCTGTTTGGGCTGATGCATGAATAAAGTGGCTGCTGCGTAACTCACATGGAATCGTCTGGAGACCCTCGTGGCTGGCCTGTGACCATACAGGTCTATAGGTTTGTTTACCACAGTCCCACAGCAAGCAGCGATGGCAGGCAGAGATGGCAGGCAGCGATGGCAGGCAGAGATGGCAGGCAGAGATGGCAGGCAGAGATGGCAGGCAGAGATGGCAGGCAGAGATGGCAGGCAGAGTGGCCTGCAACAGGGGAAGAGCTCAGCTCTGTGCTTTAGGCAAGAAGGAAGCAGCTGACCCCAGGACCTCAAGCTGTGAGGCCAGGATCCAGGTCAGGAGAGCCTCAGACGTGTCCCAACACCCAACACTCAGCTGGGGCAAGGAATGGAGAGGGGCCCTTGAACCCCCAGCTCCTGCCAGGGTGGGAGGTCAGGTCCCTAATTCCTGTGCTGAGACCTCAGGTTCCTGTGCTGGCAGTGCTGAGCCTCCACGGCACTTCTGGGGCAGGGCTTTCTGGGAATAACTACAAACTGTGTAATGCTGCCTCGTTAACTGCCACAACCAACTCAGCCTCTGCTTCCTGTCCTTCCCGGGGGGGCAGGGGAAGGCATCCAACTCCTGTAGTGTTCTGTGCAGCTTTTGGGCTCTGGGGAGCTAAATCAGACCACTACACATGAGCACCCCCACAGCGACCTGGGGACCCCCACAGGGAGGTGGGCACACACAGGATGATGTCACCACAAGCTGAGTGCCATGAAGGTCAAGGTGGGGTAGGGACCCCCACAGTGACCTGGGGACCCCCACAGTGACCTGGGGACCCCCGTAGGGAGGTGGGGACACACAGGATGATGTCACCACAAGCTGACTGTCACGAGGGTCAAGATGGGGTGGGGTAGGGACCCCCACAGTGACCTGGGGACCCCCACAGTGACCTGGGGATCCCTGTAGGGAGGTGGGCACACACAGGATGATGTCACCACAAGCTGAGTGCCATGAAGGTCAAGGTGGGGTGGGGTAGGGACCCCCACAGTGACCTGGGGACCCCCACAGTGACCTGGGCATCCCCATAGCGAGGTGGGGACCAGCAGGGTGGTGTCCCCAGGCCCGGGAGGGGATGGTGAAGCCAACATCACTGCAGCCTTCACCCAGCTGAACGAGGAGGTGCAGTTGGCATTCTGCAACCTGGGGGATTGAGGGGGGCAGGAAATGACTCAGGGTGGAGGGCAGGGTGGAACAATCCCAAACTTCCCCCCCCCAGTAAAGGCAGTGGCCCTGGTGTCTGGGGGTGGCTCCACTGCAGTGGTTGGCAGCAGCAGGTTACACCTAGTCCAGCCCAGCGCTGGTGGTGTCATCAGAGCCTGAGGGGGACACCCGGGGGGGGTCTTCTGGGTGGGTGTGGAGGGGACAGTGACACTCCAGGTGGGACATGGAGGGGACAGAGACTCCCTGGGTGGGACATGGAGGTGGCAGTGATGCTCTAGGTGGGACACAGAGGTGGCAATGATACTGCAGGTGGACCTGGAGGTGACAGTGACCTTCTGGGTGGGACATGGAGGTGACAGAGACAACTGTGAGGGATGTAGAGGTGGCAGATGCTCCCTGGGTGGGACATGGAGGTGACAGTGACCTTCTGGGTGGGACACTGAGGTGACAATGACACTCTAAGTGGACATAGAGATGACAATGACCTGATTGGCATCTGGAGGTGGCAGTGACTCCCTGGGTGACACATAGAAGTGACAATGACACTGTAGGTGAGACATGGGGGTGACAATGGAGCCCTGAGTAACACATGGAGGTGACAATGACACTCTAGTGAGACCTGGAGGTGTCAATGACCCCCCTAGTGACACAAGGTGACAAAGACACTCTAGCTGGGACCTGGGGGGTGCCAATGACCTTCTGGGTGGCACTTAGAGGTGACAGTCACCCCCTGAGTGCCACCACGGGGTGGACACCACCACTCTGAGTGGGACCTGGAGGTGACAACAACAGAGGAGGTGACAACATTGCCAGGTGGCTTGCAGCAGAGGCACTACTCCTGTCCCCCAGGGGCTGGTGGGGTGAGGGTGGGGGCCCCCAGGGTCACCTGAGGTACTGGGTGCTACTGGCAGCTCCTGGCAGGGTACTGGGAACTGCTGGGAGATACTGGGAAGGTGCTGGGAGCTCCTGGGAGGGCACTGGAAGCTACTGGGAGATCCTTGGAGTGTACTGAGGGTATTGAGAGGCTACTGGGAGCTACTGGGAGGGTACTGGGAGCTATTGGAAGTGTACTGGGAGCTACTGGGAGGGTACTGAAAGGAGCTGGGAGCTACTGGGAGGTATTAGGAGCTACAGGGAGCTACTGGAAGGGTACTGGGAGCTACTGGGAGGGTACTGGGAGGTATTAGGAGCTACAGAGAGCTACTGGAAGGGCACTGAGTGCTATTGGGAAGGTACTGGGAACTAGGGGGAGCTACTGGGAGGACACTGGGAACTTCTTGGAGGGTCCTGAGAGCAACTGGGAGTTGCTGGGAGCTACTGGGAGCGTCTTGGGGGTTAGTGGCAGGTACTGGGAGCTACTGGGAGAGTGTTGGGAACTACTGTGAGCTATTGTGAGGGCACTGAGAAGGTACTGGAAGCTGCTGGGAGCTACTGGGAGGGTACTGGGAAGGGAGGAGCCAAGGGCAGAGGCTGTGGGGAGTTGCTCCTCTGGGAGCACTGGGAGGAACTGGGAGAGGTTTGGAGGTGTGGTGGTGGTGTCCTTGTCCCTGTCCCCATCCCTGTGTCCCACTCCTGTCGCCATGATGGTCCCCAAGGGTCCCACAGCAGCAAGGTCCTGTCAGGGACATGATGTGGGGTGGGGACAGTCCCCAAGGTCCTTCCCCAGCAGTGTCTCCATGGCCAGGGGACTGTGACAGTCCCCAGGGTCCCTCAAAGTGTCCCTAATGGCTCAGTGACAGTCCCCAGAGTC
The DNA here is from genome assembly GCA_013400475.1 of Tricholaema leucomelas. Lineage (NCBI taxonomy): Eukaryota > Metazoa > Chordata > Aves > Piciformes > Lybiidae > Tricholaema lacrymosa > Tricholaema leucomelas. The sequence continues at coordinate 41,966 of WAAF01014691.1, forward strand.
CCTCAACACTGTCCTCATGGCTGTGACAGTCCCCAAGGTACCTCCAGCAGTGTCCCCATGGCCAGGGGACAGTGACAGCTCTCAGGATCCCTCAACAGTGTTCCTCAGGGCATGGTGACAATTCCCAGGGTGACCCCAGCAGTGTCCCCATAGCCAGGGGAGAGTGACAGTCCCCAGAGTCCCTCAACAGTGTCTCCCAGGGCATGGTGACAGTCCCCAGATCCACTCTGCAGTGTCCCCATGCCCACAGTGCCAGTTCCCATTGTCCCATGCAGTGACCACACCACAGGCAGGTGTCAGTGACTCTCTCTCCTTGCCCCCAGGTGCAGGCCAACGTCATGCTGGGTGCCAACATCACCCCGGGGTGCCCAGGGTGCTGCCCCCCTGGGTCATCTGCAGGCCCTGTGCTGGCATTTCAGGGCTGGCACTGCTGCCATTGTCTGCAGCCAGAGCCAAGGTCAGCCCCACTGCCACCTGCCCTATGGGGACTGTGCCATGCTGGTGGCACCCAACGGCACCCCCGAGGCACTGGAGCTGTGGGGGCTGTGCGACGACGACGCTGGCACCTGCAGCTGCCTCCTGCTGGCACTGGGGCTCTGTGAGCCACTACCCTGGCACTGGGGCTCTGGGTGCCAAGTGACCTCCACCTTGGCATGGGGGCTGCTGGCTGCTGCTCGGCTTGGCACTGGGGCTGTAGGGATAGTGGCTGCACCTCACCCTGACACTGGGGCTAAGGGGAATGTAGGTGCCACTTACCCTGGCACTGGGGCTGGTGGGTGCCATGGGAGCTCCTCACCCCTGGTATTGAGGCTGGTGGGACAGTAGGTGCCCCTCACCCTGGCATCAGGGCTGGTGGGCCAGTGGATGTATCTCAGCTTGGCACTGGGGCTGTGGGGAAATTAGGTGCCTCTCACCCTGGCACTGGAGCTGGTGGGTGCCATGGGAGCTCCTCACCTCTGGTCTTGAGGCTGGTGGGGCAGTAGGTGCCCCTGCCCAGTATTTGGGCTGTAGGTGCCCAGGGTGCTCCTCATACTGGCATTGATGCTGGTGGGTGTTGTGGGCATCCCTCACCTTGGCATTGTGGCTGTGGGCACTACTCACCCTGGTATCAGGGCTGCAGGCATTGTGGGTGCTTTGGGTGCCCCTCAGGCTGGCATCAGGGCTGTAGGTGCTGTGGGACTAGGTAGGGGTGCAGCAGGTGCCACTCACCCCTGTGCCAGGCTCCTGAGCTGGTTCCGTTACCTGACCCCTTCCAGATGCCCCCTGCAGTGCCCCCTAAACCTAAGCCCAAACCTAACCCACATCTAATCCTAACCCTAACCCAGCCTTAACCCTAACCCTAAACCTAACCCAAATGCTAAAACTAAAGCTAGCCCTAACCCTAAACACTAAACCTAAGCCTAAACATAAACCTAAGCCTAAGCCTAGCCCTAATTCCCAACCCTAACCTCAACAATCAGCCCCAAAATGACCAAAATCCCCCCCTCAATCAACCCTAACCCTCAAAAATCAGCCCCAAAATGGACAAAATTCACCTCCAAAATCAGCCCTAACCCCAGCCCCAAAATCTGCCCCCAAATCATCCAGATGCCCCCAGAAAATCAGGGTTAGCAATTAGCTGAATCTTAATCACCAAAGGTCACCCCAAAAATGGGGCCCAAACCCTCAATTCACCCCAACTACCAGCCCAAAATATTGACTGAATCACCCCAAAAATAGGCCCCACGAATTCCATGAAAACCTCAGCTCCAAAATCGCCCAAATGTGCTCCAAAAATCTGCCTTAACAATAACTCCAATCTTAATTGCTGGAATATACCCCAAACCCAGGCCCACAAACACTCAAATTCACCCCAAATATTCCCCCTCAGGAAAAAAAAAAACCTCTCCCAAATTCACCCTAATAACAGGCCCCAGAAGTGCCCAAATTCACCCCAAAAATTGGCCCTAAACCCGCACGAATTATTCGCCAAATTATTCCATGTGGTGCAGGCACCAAAGAGTTTGGAGCTCCAACCGCACTCGGCACCGCCGCATCCATTCGGACGAGCTTGTGCGAGAGCTGGGACCACAGCTCCCACCTCCGCCGGCACCGCCGCACCCATACTGATCAGCCCACGCCAGGGATTGAGTAGCAGCTCCAATCTCTCTCCTCACAGCAGCACCATCGAGGTACCACCACCACAGTCCCCCCAAAATCGGCTCCAAAACCCCCAAGCTCACCGCACAACCCAAATGCACCCCAAAAATCGAACTTAAGAACCCTAAAGACCCTTACAGACCCCTGCAGAACCTGGGAGACCCCTGCAGACCCCAACAGAACAGAACAGAACAGAACAGAATCAA